>JAZKJV010011451.1:0-600000 GCA_037367405.1 Ottelia alismoides
CGAACGATCCAGATCGGGTCAGAGGATTGATCGGAGGGTTGGAGGCTTAAGCGGGAAATAGACGATGGTGATCGCATCTTCAAACGGTGATCTGATGGTAGGGATGGCGCAAGCAGAATAAGGCAGGAACGAGCGGTGAGGATCAGGGACAGGGAAGATCTGATGGCTAAGAAGAAGACAAGGATGTGGACAAAGTTGGGCCGTTTGGATCCAATGAGAGATCCAACGGCTGAGGATGGCGGCGGATGAGACAAGGGAGACGGGGCCACGTGGTGGGGCAACGTGGCTTAATCAGATTATTGCAAACATGATTTTGATTTTTGAAGGTTAAAAAGACCGAATTTGAGAAAACTCAAAACATGAATGTTGTAGATCTTGATGAGATCTACAAGTTTCATGTTGATCAAAACTGAAGATGAAATCAAACAAAGACCCGAAATATTTTGAAGGGTATTTTTAATACTAAAAATACCATGAATTTTTATTTTGCCATTTTTTTGTGGTTTTTAATTTATTTAAGACTCTGTTAATTACAGGACACTAACTGGGTTTTATTGACAAAACTTTAAGATAGGGGGTTAATAATAGAACATTAAGATGATGAAATTGAGTTTCATCACCGCCCAGTGGCTGTGCATCAGCCATTCCCGCCGACTCCCGCTGCACAGCAGCACCACCTGCGACCAGGGGTCGGCACCGCCGTACACGCCCAAGGACCAACCACTTCCGCCAACAGCCTTCTCCTCCGACCTCCCGTGCCCCGTTCCTCGTGCCGACTACCTCCAGCGAGCGCCCCCGCTCCAGGCCGCCATCTCCACCCTGCGGCCCCTCCACCGGCCGCCTCGCCCAGTGCGACCCCCTTCCGCGCTCGGCACTACGCCTCTCTACAGGCTGAGCAACCACCCAAGTCGCGCCACCTCCTTCACTACCAGCCCCGCGTGCGGGCCTCTCCTCGGCGTCCTCCTTCCAGCCACGCGGCAGCCGGCGCGCCCTCCACCGCCCAACGTGCGTGCACCCGAAGCCGCCCGGCGGTGTCCTCCAACTGCGGAGCCCCTTCGCCGCTAGTCCACCTGCACGAGCGCTGACCGCCGCACGCGCCAACCCCCCAGGCCGCTCCCTCCACACCGCGACATCCTAGCCTCCCTCCTCCGTGTTATTTTTGTGAAGAAGGGACAGAGAAATGCTTGTTGGGTGATTTTTGAATAAAAAATCGGAAAAATTACATATGACTCCCTGAAGGTTTGGAATATTGCAGAATCAGCGTCGCCTTTAGAAGATCATGTGCTTTGCATATTCTTACTGGGGAAATTGCTACATTTATCTTGCACTTTAATTTTGTTATATCTTGATGCAAAAACTTTGGAATGTTTACATTTCAGTACCTGTTTACATAACAATAAATTTTACATTATCTTCTTTAACTTTGCATGCTCTCTTGATTATAATAAATGCTTTTATGTTTCAAAAAATTATGAAAAAAATGGTATATGTTCTTGCTATAGTTCTTGTTATTGTATAAATTTTTCATTAATTTTTGTTGATGCTTGATATATTTAAAAAATCAAAAACAGTGACTTTCTGATTGTCCAAATTTTGAAAATTTATAAAAATTCGAAAAAGTACTTATAAATTCCAAAAAAATTAGTGTAGATGTATTTTGGTGCGTTTTAATTTCTGACCAATTTTTTGCATTTCCCATTTATAAAAACCAAAAAAATTATGCAAAATGAAAAGTCTTAAAAATTTTGTAAAAAATTCTAGAAAAATCCAAAAATTATGATTTCAGCTTCTGATTGTAGATATTGCTTTGTACTTTCTCTTAAAAATAATTTTCAGGATTTTTGAGCATTTAAGAGATTCTTAAGTTGCAAAGTACCCCTGACTGTGAAAAGTTTGTTTATTTTCCACTATTTCATTCTTAGAAAATCACAAAAACATCAGAAAAATACGAAAAAAATTACCAAAAATATTTTAAAATATATAAAACACAAAAACATTTTCCTTTTAATTTTCTGAGCATTTTTTACCTTTTTGATAAATATAAAAAGAGTGTTGTTTGTGTGTTTTCTTTTATCATTTGTGTGTTTGTTTTAAAAATAAAAAAAATAAAAATTCAAAAACCACTAAAAATCCTTTTCAAAATTTGACTGCATAGTTTTTTAAATCGTGCTCCTGTGTGTTTGACCATGGTCGCTATACCCGGTAAAAAGAATAGCGGAAACCGCTGACATTTAATTTCTTGATTTTCTGAGTGGTTTAATTATTTTTTCCATTAACCGAATTGATCGATTAAGGACAACGACATTGCGATTTATTTTCTACCTAAGTCGCATCGATTTTCGACTCATCAGAATGGCACTGTTGTCGGGGAGCACGGCTTTGTAGTCATATTTCATTTTTGTCATATTTGTCTCTCTATATTATAATTGTTTTCTGACATTCTCTGTTGGATTTTTGTGCGAGGAATTGCTTGGACACGACTTGGAGTTTACTTTTTGAGGACCCGAACAGGAGGAAGAGCAGGGAATTGAAGAAGATTTTTTAGTATATTTGAGAGAACATTTCTGCATATTTGTAATAATTTAGGACTCTTGGACTTGTGGACTTGGACTATTTTCTCGAGGTCTGTTTTGTCAAGTGCCGGTGCACTTGGGGGACCTCACCGTTGTTTTTCTGTGTTTTTGATTTCACCGCTAAGACTTGCTATTTGATTTCCCCTAGACGTAGGATTTTTGTTGATTGCGACGTAAATTTCTACGGCCCAACACCTAATAGAATATCTATTCCTATATAATGTAATTTGACCTTGATAAAAATTAACTGAAAAAGTTAACTTAATCGTTTGAGAGGTCACGTGCCGCTAGAGGCCGTATACAGCGCTGGCAGGATCCGTTGTGGCGGACACCGATCAGCATCAGAGATCGGACTCAGACCTCTCTCTCTGATTCGTTAACTATCTGTTCTTCACGATCAATAGAAGTTGTTTGTCTAAGGCTGATTTCCACATGCATCATATAGTTAGTTTACATTCTATATTTAATTTATGCGCAGATCATATTGCATGTAGAGTGCTGGAGTAAGGTACGCATTTTCTATCTCTTCATGCATCATTGTGTTTGACCGTGCATTGGCTTTTTCGTCTTCCTCCTCCTGTTTTCTTGGACTCAAATTAATCAAAGAGGAAATCGAAAAGCTCGTTAGGCATTATTTTAAAAAAATCAAAAAAATAGAAAATAAAAAAATTGGGACTGCTAATTGAACTTGACTCTAAAATTAAACGTAACTGACCACTTCATTGTTTTGGGAGAGCAACCCCCTCATTGTCCACGCTTTTAATTGCTCACATACACACTAAGGAGTAGTGCCCAAATCCTATTGAAGCCTCCTAAGTGTTTGTACAACTTTGTCTTATAACTAAACTCTAAAATTGAAAAGTTAAAAGACCAGATCTCACGGTCTTCACATTGTGTTGAGTTGGTGAATTGGGGATTTGCTTTGTGTTTGAATGTCTTTGGCGTGAGTCGGTTATGTGCATCCTCTCTAAATCATTAGCAGTCACCTTCTATCTCTCTCACCTTTTATCTCTCTCTATCTCTTTCACTCTACCCCACCCTCCCTCCCTAAATTTCTCTCTCTTCATGATGGGTCGCATTCCATTCCAGCCGGATTTTGCAGCTTCTTATCTTCATGCACATCATTCTCACCCACTCTTGGGAGGTCAGAACTCTGTCTGATTTTCCATCTTCTCCCTACCTACCCTCTCATTTGGGACATGCTGTGAGTGAAGCCCAAAGAGACCAGATTGACCAAACACGAGACCCGGGCTTTCACCTTATTAAGATCAGAGTGCATCCCATAGGCGATCATACGGTGCAGTTGCGAGCTTTAGATGACTTCTATCCTAGGATGATGGATGAGAACCAAGATCAGGAAGCACAGTCCGCTTCTACTTTGAGACCATTCATCCTGGATTTAGAGTTAATTGATATACTGTCGAAATTCTTTGGGGAAGTGCACGAGGAACCATATTTACATATCGATGAGTTTTAGGATATTTGTGGATCATGATCATATTCTGATATAACTTCTGAGGACATGATGTTGATTACCTTCCCATTTACACTTCAGAGTAGAGTCATGATTTGGCATAGACGATTGGGAAGGAAGATTGTTTCGTGGGGAGATCTACGATCGTTGTTTTTGCAGAAATTTTACCCCCAGCGTAGAGCAGAGATGATGCGGTCCTGTATTCATGATTTTTCAGTTAACCCCCACAAGCCATTGATAGATTCATGGTTGAGGTTACGAGAACTTTTGAGGTGATTTCTGGATCATGGATTTTCATTGACTGACCTTATCCGTAACGCCATGAGGGGGAGGACCACAGAGTAGATTGCATATGTCATTTCCTCGTGTGATAGTTCACACCACTGTTCCGACCTAGATTTAGTTGAGACCATATTGGATACGCTTTCTGATCTTCCATATACACAAGATGATTTATTCGGGACAAGACATGAGGGAGAGATGACAACAGTTGAGTATGTGACACACCATTCTGATTTAGACATCATACACCGATCAGAGGATATGGATGCTGATACTTTTCATATGACGGATGGGTTGCCTACTGTTGTGAGTTCCAGAGCCGGACATTGGTTGAGTTTCCACTGGATTTACAATCAGATTTTGAGCCAGTATCTCACGATATACAGGAGGAACCCACATCTCAGCCATCCTTTGAATCATTCCAGTGTCCATACACAGTTGATTCAGTGTCTATTATTCATAAGATATTCTCAGATTCGGAGATATACTTGGATTCATCTCAGTAGAGAGAGCTTGATGAGGGATCGATTTTCGATTCGACAGACCTTGCTAGTCCCATATTTGAGCCATGTGTCCTCCCATTTGATGAAGTCGATACATTTTTGGAGGACATGATATTTGACAGCATTGATCCCTAATTTCCTGATGATTCGGCATTACTCCCCGAGGGTTATCTGCAGGAGGATGCCTTGGACCATATGTACTCGGTTTCACTTTCTGAGAGTGCATCCAATCTGTTGGATCACGAGATCGAGTATTTAATATTTCTGATAATGAGTTTGATGTATCTCTCCTCGATGACCCTCGCGAGGATGACCCGATCTTTGAGGTATTCGATGATTTCACTGATTTGTCTACATTACATGCATCAGATATCAACCTTTCTAGTGAGTCTCCTGATCATGACCTTCCATACCTTTTTGAGACTATGATTGACATGGAGGATTCACTGATAGATCCTTCCGTCCCCACGTTCGACTTCTTCGGCTCTGCCCATTCACTCCATACAGATCTTGAGCCGACGATTTCTTTTGTGCTACCGGAGCCCGACTTCATCTGCCCATATCTTTACCCGGTAGCAAACACCCTCTTGATTGATTACTTGGGTGTTATAATTTACTCTGTTGATCTCATTGTTGTTCTCCCATCGAGACTGCAATGAAAGTACGGTATTCGCCTGACAGATGGCATCCTGAACCTCGATACGACGTTATCCTAACATTTGCACCCAGCTAGGGGCGTAAACTCTAGCGCTTGTTGAGAGGCGCCTCAACATTGTTCCATGTTGTATAGATCCATCTGTCCATATCATACATTCTTTCTATCTTACACCCCATCTCCATCTTATGATTATTCCATACTTAGGGTGTACTTTACCCTAAGTATAGGAGGAGTGTCAGACTTGTGATTATTCTTTTGATTCTTTTTACCTCTGTTTTGATGCCTATACTTAAGGATGTTTTACCCTAAGTATAGGGGAGGTAGACTCTGTACATTCTACTCCTTGGTTTTCCCTTTGTGTACAGTCTTCTATACTTAGATTACTCGATCCTAAGTATACTTAGGATTACTCTGTACATCCGACTCCTATTGTTTATATTCTTTTATTCATCGTTGTAGCATAGTATTCTTTTCACTTTTCTATATGTAGGACGAGTTATGTCTTTCTTTCCAGCTCTTTGATCACTATGAGGACATAGTTCGAGCTAAGTAAAGGGGGTGTCGTATATATTGTATATATACTTTAGCCATAACTCATACTTTCATTTTTTTAATATGGCTAAAACACTGGGTAAATACTCAAAAAAACTAATTAACCAATAAAAAGATGTAGATATTTCCTCAAAATTCTTTTTGTATATACTGATTAATAAATCAGGTAAAAATATTTGGAAAAATATTTTGAAGTAGTTTGAAAATCTATTTGAAAAAATCTTTTGAAAACTATTAAAAAATTGTTTGAAAAATATTTTCAACCTTTGTAAAAATATTGTGGTTTGTAATATTTTTTTCTCTTTGTGTGAAATAAAATTATTTTGTAAAAACTATTTGTAAATGTTTTGAAAAAATTGTTGAAAAATTATTTTAAAAATCTATATATATTGTTTGAAAAATGTTTGCAAAAGTGTTTTCAAATGTATGTAAATGTTTGTAAAATTGTTTGAAAAAACTATTTTCGACTATAGTTTTCAAAATTATTTGTAAAATCATTTTCAAATAAATTTGAGGAATATATGCATCACTAAAATTAAAAAATGAATAAAAAAATTAAAAAATCAACTGTATGTATATAACTGTATAAATTACTCAAGTTGTAAATTCTTGCATCTTATTCTTGTAAAATAATCAACTCACTCTTTGTGTAAATATGTATCTCATCCCTAAAAAAATCTTGTATATATTGTGTATATATTACTAACTATTTGCATGAAAAAAACCTTTTACATATGCATCATTTTTCAAAAATCCATAAAAAGTTCAAAATTTTGAAAATGGCTTCACAAAAAGATTTTTATTTTCTTTTATTTGCATGTACATATTTTCTTGCATTTGCATGAGCATTTTTCAGGATGATTTTGACATTTAAACTAAGTCTGGAATAAATTTGAAGAATGGAGCTTAGTTTGACCTTAATCCACTTAATTTCAGAGGAACCTTATAAGATTTGAAGTTAAGGACTTTCAGGTCCTAGTGACTTAATTCTTTGAGTGCATAAGACTATGTTCACATGTCATCTTGATGAGTCTAAGTAGAATATTTAACAACACACGCATGATTCTTTCATACCGTGGCTTACCTTGGACAATGCACTCTACATGTAGCTCTTCATGGAGGAGGTAGTGAGGGGGCAGTTTCTTTTGGCGTGGGGTAGCATACGAGGGTAGTACACCTAGGCGGAACCTCTCGTCCTCCTATAGGGAGGGAAGTGTGTCTCAACCTGGTTTGGTGATGTTGAAGTCTAAAGACAGGAGATGTAGGGTTGCAATAATGGTTCAAAAGAGAGATAGTCTACTAGCTCAAGAGGAAAAACTCCTTATGTACATGTTGCACCTTGTATATATTATCAAAAAAAAGAAAAAAAATGCAAAATCTCCAAAAGTGGATAGGCCTGATAGCAAAATAAAATGCATGCCGGAGTGTATATACAAGTGAAAAAAAGAATAAAAGCTTCAAAGTCATATATTTGTGAGCTTGCAGCGGGTGACATGGCTACACTGGTCATGCATCCAAGGATAGGTAACTACACTGGTTACCGTCCATTCTCTTCTCCATCCCCTCTTCTTAAGCTGGTTGTACTTGAACTTAGAAGGGAATATCCTCGCTCCTCGAGGAAAAAGTTACCAGACCGAGGGATTACAGTTACCTTGTTAAGAGAGGTTGTTTCTTTGCTACTTTTGAGATGAGGAGCTATATTTCACTTACACGTACAAGTAAGAATTCATAGTCATAAGAATTTGTGTATGTAGACTTGTTCTGATCTGACTGTTGAGGAGGACCTGAATAGGAGTCTTATGGAACTTAGAGGCTGTTAGGTTTTAAATCCATTTCCCATTAAGGTTCCGACACATTAATAATCCAAAGGTCTGACAGAGCTACATACTACATTTTTAGGAAGATAAGTTTAAAAGTCAATGTTGTTCTAACTTCTTTCCTTTTTCTTTTCTTTATTTTTGGTTTTCACTTATTCTCCAAATAAGTGTTTGCTAAGGGACTAGCAAAGGTAAAGTATAGGGGAATGATGAATCCACGATTCATCGCCTTTATTCTTTTATTTTAGCCTCATTTCCTTAGTTAAACATCTGTAATCACCACTAATTCCATAAAATTACCATTTTGCATGCATTAGTTAATTATGCATTTTTAACACTTTTTATACATAAATGAAAGAATAGAGAAGAAAAGAAAAAGAAAAGGATGTGTTTATGCAATAAATACATACTGACCTGAACCCCAAGAGAAGGTCAAGACTTGACGTGATCGACCAGGAATAAAGTAGGGGGAGATTGGGTCTTCTGTCAGAAAACCAAAAATATTTGTAAATATTATTCATGTATATTTGTACAAAACTTACCATATTTTATTTGTACATAATTTGATCTCAAACTAATTATTTGTAAATAAAAATTGTAAATAAAAATGTGTTGTAAATAATAAAAATGAGTGTAAAATAAAATAATGTACATAGTGCAAATAATCACACCCAGAAAAAGCCGCAAAGTGATATTTGAAATACCAATTTCGGCTCCATACGAAATCAAACTGAACCAAACTCACTTCCGTCATACTCTAAATTAAATTATCTTTCAAATAGTTGTGGTTTCATAATTTTTGGAGTTACGGTTAAAAAGTCAGTTTTCTGGGGTATTTTGTGCAGTTTAACCAATATTTATTGTACATATTTAATTATATTTTTTTATATAATGTTTATAATTTTAAATATTGTCTTTACTAAAAATAAAATTAAAAAAATAAAAATAAAAAAAAAAATCATTTTTAAAAATTATTTCCATATCTGTTCCTATATACATTGTATTCAATGTGTATAATATATATACAACTAACTTCCTTAAATAAAAATCACCAAAAAATTAATTATCTAATATTATTTAATTAATTATATTTAATTACGAAATTTTAAAATAATTATTTGATTTATGTTATTTATTTGATTTATACACTTACCATGTATATAGGATTTTATTTAATACCTTTAATGGCCACCATTATGGTGGTTAATTGATATTCATTAATTTATTGATTCATTAATTTATTAATTTATTTATTTATTTAATTTATTTATTCCAAATTTTGTAATTAGTTATTTAATTAATCTATTAATTTAATTATTTTATTAATTCACCCAATAAACACTTTCCTTATATGTTAATATTTTCTAATTTTGATTTTTGTCTCTTTTTAATGGGCCCCTCCTCCCTCATTTCCTTTTGATCGATCGTTGGTGGAGAGAAGCCCGATCTCCGAGAGCTTTCTTGTTGAAGAAGGATGCCTAGCCCCCGAGCCGTCCAGTGACAGCGTGTCGACCTTCGTCGAGGCCATCATGGCATTTCTGAACCCTGAGGTGAGATCCATTTTATTTCTCATCATCTTTATTCTTAGGTAGATCATAGATTAAATTTTTGTAGTAGATTAATCTTTAGGTCTTAAAACTATAAAAATTTTAGCAAGCATGATTCACGACCGACACCAATTTTTCATCTCATCTCGTGATCTCTCCGTTTTCACATTCTATCTCGCACACCCTCTCACCACCGACCACACATGGTGGTCAGAGTCACGGATCTCTCTTCCATATCGCAAGATCCGACCGTTCATACATCCCATTTTTGTGTATAAATAAAAAAAATATAAAATAATTTTTCCTATTTATCTCACATTTGTTTTTGCAGGGAAAATTAAAAAACAATAATATAATTTTTTTCCTTTATTTTCTCTCAAACTTTTGTTTTGCAGGTAAAATAAAAAAACAAAAAAAATGCACAATTATTTTTGTTTCTAACCCTTGTTTTGCAGGGAAAATAAAAATAATAATAATAAAATTTTCTTTTATCATCTATCTTTACATAAAGAAAAAAACTGTTTACAATTTTTATTTATCTTTATCTCTTGCTTCAAAAAATAATAATAAAATATACTTTTTTCTGACTAACAGTTGTTGCAGTTCAAAATAAAAACAAAAACAAATATAAAAAAATTAATAAAAAAGAAGAGAGCCCCAGCGGCCAACGCCACCGTGCACCATCACCACAGCCTCCGTGCTGCGCTGCCCAACGGCTGTGCGTCAGCCATTCCCGCCGACTCCCGCCGCACAGCAGCATCGTCTGCGACCAGGGGTCAGCGCCGTCGTGCGCGCCCAAGGACCAGCCACTTCTGCCCGCGACCTTGTCCTCCGACCTCCCACGCCCCATCCTCGCGCCGACTACCTCCAGCGAGCGCCCCCGCTCCAAGCCGCCATCTCCGCCCTGCGGCCCCTCCACCGACCATCTCGCCCCTACGCGACCCGCTTCTGCGCTCAGCACTGCGCCTCCCTCCAAGCTGAGCAACCACCCGAGCCGCGCCACCTCCTTCACCGCCAGCCCCGCGCGCGGGCCTCTCCCCGACATCCTCCTTCCAGCCGCGCGGCGGTCGGCGCGCCCTCCACCGCCCAACACGCGCGTGCCCGAAGCCGCCCGACGGTGTCCTCCAGCCGCGAAGCCCCTTCGCCGCCAGTCCACCTACGAGAGCGACGACCCCCCCAGGCTGCTCCCTCCACACCGCGGCGGCCAAGCCTCCCTCCTCCGTGTTATTTTTGTGAAGAAGGGATAGAAAAACCCTAGTTGGGTGATTTTTTAATAAAAAATTGGTGAAATTATATATAACTCCCTGAAGGTTTGGAATATCGCAGAATCAGCCCCGCCTTTAGAAGATCATGTGCTTTGCACATTCTTACTGGGTAAATTGCTACATTTATTTTGTACTTTAATTTTATTATATCTTGATGCAAAAACTTTGGAATATTTACGTTTCAGTCCCTGTTTACAGAACAATAAACTTTGCATTATCTTCTTTAACTTTGCATGCTCTCTTGATTGTAATAAATGTTTTTATGTTTCAAAAAATTTCTCAAAAAATGGTATATGTTCCTGCTATAGTTCTTGTTATTGTATAAATTTTTAATTAATTTTTGTTGACGCTTGATATATTTAAAAAATAAAAAACAACGACTTTCTGTCTGTCCAAACTTTAAAAATTTATAAAAATTCTAAAAATTACTTAAAATTCCAAAAAAATTAGTGTAGATGTATTTTGGTGCGTTTTAATTTCTGACCAATTTTTGTGCATTTCCCATTTATAAAAACCAAAAAAATTACAAAAAATGAAAATTCTTAAAAATTTTGTAAACAAATTCCAGAAAAATTCAAAAATTGTGATTTCAGCTTCTGATTGTAGATATTGCTTTGTAATTTCTCTTGAAAATAATTTTCAGGATTTTTGAGCATTTAAGAGATTCGTAAGTTGCAAAGTACCCATGACTGTGAATAGTTTGTTTATTTTCCACTGTTTCATTTTTTGAAAATCACGAAAACATCAGAAAAATCCAAAAAAATATACCAAAATTTTTTTAAAATATATAAAACACAAAAACATTTTATTTTTATTTTTCTGAGCATTTTTTGCCTTTTTGATAAATATAAAAAGAGTGTTATTTGTGCGTTTTCTTTCATGCTTTGTGTGCTTGTTTTAAAAATAAAAAATTCAAAAATCACTAAAAATTCATTTCGAAATTTGACTGCATAGTTTTTTAAATCGTGCTCCTTGTGTTCGACCCTGGTCGCTATACCAGATAAAAAGAATAGCAGAAACCGCTTACATTTAATTTTTTGATTTTCTGAGTGGTTTAATTACTTTTTCCATTGACCGAAATGATCGATTAAGGACAACGACATTGTGATTTATTTTCTACCTTAGTCGCATCTATTTTCGACTCATCAACTATTGTTGTATATATATTTACATAATTATATAAGTATTACATAGTTGATATATTATTTAAAATATACATATTATTATTAGTACTATTATCATATATGCATACATTCTACATCTTTAAAAACTAAAAGGAAACCTAAGATTTGCAAAATTAAAAATAAAAAATTAAATTTCAAAATCTAAAAACATATATTTATAAATATATAATATTTTAAAATTCATAAAAGTTAAATATAATAAAAAATCCATAAAAAAAATAAAAAGCCAAAAAATACAAAAATAATAAATTTTATTAGCTTTTGTTAATAATAATTTTACATATCCCCACTTGTTTTTAGTGGTTTGACCGCTATTACTTTGTCATTATACACATTTTTGTAGGGTATAATAAATTTCACCTGCATTTCTTTATTGTTTTATCATACGACGTAGGTTGATTGTTTCTCTGTTTGATTGAGTTGTGCACCGAGTGCTGTGAGAGCGGTCAATATAGCGATTTTCGGATCCGACCTGCCGGACATCGCAGACCCTCCATGACCAAACGTTAGGTGCATCGTCTCTTTCAAACAACAAGTTATCAATGAGTGTCAATAGAAAAATCTTCTTTATTGGAACACTGGATAATGAATCAGGCATCGGTATCTAACTACCCTGAAAAAAGATAATTTGACAACGAATAACACTTGTTTTTATATGTTGAATATGGGAAAATTGCAATGAATATTAAAATTATTCGTTGCATGCCTTAGGTCAATATTGTTGTCGTACGATATTCCCATCTTATAGTTATTATACAATGTATAATGGGATAGTAATACATATATCTTATATTCTAACGGTAGATTGAGGATCCAAATCTTATATATTATAATTAAATCGAGTTCGGTTGTCCAAATGAAATTTAGAAAAAGAGAGAGGAGGGGAAAATTGAACAAAATAGAGAGGAAAAGTAAGAATCAGAACCCCCTTGACATCATATTGCAAGAGTCCACTTTCCCAAATTAATGTTGATTATATCTAATTAACTTCGGCATTATTTTCATCTCTGACCACCAACAACCAATAAACGTTCAACCTTCATCTCAAAATCTTCAGTCAAACTAACAGTTTCATTTACTTCGTTTTGTCTTTAATTTCCTCAAAGTCATGGTTACGAAGGCGCATTGTGAACTACCGCTAACTCCCATACAGACTTTCAACGAACACGCAGCTCCAATGCTTTACACCTCCATCTATAAATTCACATCAACACACCACACAGCCTCAAGAACATACCAAATCAATAGTTAGTGTGCTTGGAAATGAGCAGCATGGGGCTTAGAATTGCCATGGTGGTGGCCTTCCTCTTCTGCAGTGTCTACGCACAAGTGAAGATCCCTCCGAGGCCGATGGGGTATGTGTACACCAACAAACTGGTGAGGGATGAATGCACCGTGATCGATGCCTTCATCGACGTAATGTGCCCGGAGGTCAGAGACACATGGCCCGACCTCATCAAGATCGTCAAGGAGTACTACCCTCGCATCTTCCTCCATGTCCATCTAATGCCACTCGGTTAAGCTAACCTCTTCGATCAAAAAGAGATGTCGAGAGGAGTTCACTGATATGGATCAACCGGACTAACGAACATTCTTCAATATATAGGTTTCACGATAACGCATACGTTGCCGCCCGTGCAGTTGCGATCGCCAACCGCTTGAATCCCTCCTTCACGTTCCCAGTTATTGAAGCCCTGATCTTCAATCAGGTCTGTATTATCCTTTAGTCATCTACTTCACCTGCAGTTTTGCTGTCTTATCTCAATGCAATCCATGTTGAACTAACTAATTAATTATCTCAATGATCGGTGTGGACAAACAGGATGGTTTCCATTCGCCAGGCGTCCTAAATCTCACTGGTAACCACATCATCAAGAACCTGATCAACATCACAACAAGCGTCATAGGCAAAGATTACAAATTTGCAATGCAATCTGCCTTCGAGGACCGGTCCACTGACTTGCCTGTGAGGACTGCTTTGAAGGTAAATGCATATATACCGTTAAAAATTATTAATTGCTGGAGTAGGTATCTGCAAAGCCTGTATACTGAATTAATAGGGTCGTCCTTTGTTTAAATTTGCAGTATGGGAACTCAAGGGGAGTGGTGGCAACACCCGCTTTCTTCCTCAATGGATTCATCCTGCCCGGTTCTGGTGAACCGTTGGCGTACAAGAACTGGAAGACCATCATTGAAGCGTTATTGGTCAATGGAACATATTCGACTTACGGTCCAGATTTTTGATGTCCATAGAGAGGAGTGACGCGATCCTTCTTTACAGATAACAGAGTGCAACGGACAATAGGCTCGTTGTTGTTGTGATTTTCGCCTACTTATTATCATGGGTTCGTTATATAAACGTCCTGAGAACCTGTTGCAATTTCATCTCTCTCTCTCTCTCAGCCTGTTATAGTTGGGAACTCAGCCTGTTATATAAACGGACAATAGGCTCGTTGTTGTTGTGATTTTCGCCTACTTATTATTATGGGTTCGTTATATTTAAAAATGAAATGGAAGGTCTACCACACTGTAGTGCAAGAATGTAGGTTATGTACTAAAAAAACCAAATGGCTAACTTGGATTGTTTCACTTTAGTTATAATTAATATAGATATGTATTTATTTATCTAAAATGATAAATTAGCAACTGAACACTTTATAATAATCCTCAAATGCCAAAAACGTAAAATTAAATAGATACATTTAAAAGCATATACATGCACTGATATCAGTTCTTCTTTTATGCATTAGATATGGATATTTAATGGATTTGTTATCTATCCATTTTATTAGCATGCACTCCAAATGTTAAACAATATTTTCATGTTGGTCATTAATGATCAGGGGCAATAATAGATGCAAATATAGTAGTATTTTATCACAATTGTTGTTACTTTGTACATATTTTGATTTTTCGTATTAATTTGAAAATAGATATGGATATTGATATCACATATATATATATATGTATTTATATATATATATATCCATGTTAATGAGAAAATATATTTTTATTTTTATATATAATTGTATTGAACAGAATTTTATGCCTTCATTCACAATAGTTTATGATATTTTAAGGAGAGAAATACAATCAGTGCAGTTATTTCTTATAAAAGTCATGAAATACAAGACATATTATTTTAATCTATTGCTATTCATATTTCATTTGTAATCATTTTATATTCATGTCCAATCTTATGAATATCAGAACACATTTTTTATTAGTACTACTAGAAAATGGACCTAAGCTGACGGGTGATTTAATATTTGTTGTCACATCACTACAACTAAATTGGCCTAAGACAACATATAATTTAATATTTGTTCTCATGTCTTTGGAAGTTAAATTTATATGAACGAATCCTATTTGTTGTTTTATTCTTTAAACTGACAACTATATATTACTTGCAATAAATCACATAACTATGGTTATTTTGTTGACTTTTTTTGCTAATCGTTATTAAAGTTACGATGAATCTCCATTTCATTACCTTTATTCATTCATTTTAGCCTTAAATCCATAGCTAAATTCATGTATATAACTCTAATTTGAAAACACTCAATAATTGTATGAATTTAATTCCAAAATAAAAGAATAAAGGAATTGCAAGAAAAGTAATGGAGTGTCAATAACATTGTATGGCCCTAGCCCTGAGACTTTGTCATCATGATGTTTTGGTCCACAAGGAATAAACTAAGGGGGAATAGGGTAGATAAATTGTACAAAGTCCACTCAAAACCCTAATTTTTATTACTCATTAAATGGACATTTGGGCTCTATTTTATTTTCCTCTTTTATACCTCAATAACAAAACCTCAACATGAAAATTTACATAAAAATACAAAATTGATATCACATTAAAATAATGCACAGTGCACCCGAGACACTCAGAACAAAAGCCCGCAAAAAAACTTCTAAGATTGATATCTCCTCCATACAGACTCAAAATCGACCAAACTCACCTTTATTATTCCCAAAATTAAATTATCTATTTAATGAAGGTGGTTTCATCTAATTTGGGGTTGAGATGCAAAAGTTAGCTTTTTGGTCCCTTTTATAATGTATGCCTTTGTGTTATATTCAATATATTCATTCTTTATATTTTTATCCTTTTTATATTTTATACACTTGTAAATATTATTTGAAACATATTTATTTAATAAACATAAAAATACTTACAAATGCATAAAAATAAATAAGGGTTAAAATATATAGGTAACCTATACCTATAATATATATAAAAGTAAAAACTCAAAAAATATAAAAAAATAAATGTGTAATCAAACTAGTTATAACTATGTGAAATATGCAAATACAATATTAATATATAAAATAGAAAATAAAAGTAAAATACTCTAAATATATTTACATAAACATATGCATATACAGGTAAATATTAACATACAATAAATAACGTTGCAAAAAAATAAAAATTATAATAAAATACTACGTAAATAACAAATGGTTTCTATGTTCTAATCTAAAACTAAATAAACTTATTTAATATTTTTAAATGAATTTTTGAGGGAATTACTTCCCTGAATTTTCTGGTTGGCTTTCATCTACATATATTAAGACCTCGAGCCCTTCAACTCATCTCTTCCACGTACGACCAGCCATTTTGCCATAACCTCTAATCGCTCAATCGATCATTCTACCTCGCTCCATCTTGTAATCTCAACCAACCCCTTTCATGTGTTAAAAAAAAACACAATCCATCCCCATGTGAATTTGATCACCCTCTTGCCTCTATATCCCCAATAGTACCTCAAGATCGAGAGAGCTTAGTGACAACAACTCTTGCTCCTCCTTGTCAGTGAGGATAAAGCGATGGAGGTAGCGGTCCAGCTCACAAGAGCATTTCCAGCGAGCTTCTTTGCTCATTGATATTCCATCACATATGATCTGTTAGGAGTAATTATTAGCATATGTTTAAATCTAGTTATGTTAGGTTTCCACTAATTTTTCTAACTTTTAGGATTTGGATCTGTTGAAGCTTTTAGCTCCATCCCAGAATTGAATATGAACCCTTCCTTGTGCCTACCCATCATTGCTTCATTTTCCAAGATTGTCACATTCTCCATAATTCCTAGTTGTTTCACCCTCGATCTTGCAAGGATCAAGTTCCACCAAGCTCCCTTCACCTCCTTTTATCGGATCCCACTCTCTCCTTCATTCCAAAGATGCTATCAGCGTCAAAATAGGTCAAGGATCTTCGCTAAGAGCTAAGGAAACTTTTTGTGCATGTTTTTGGATCCAGAGAACCCTAGAAGATGGAACCAAGTCCATGTTAGATCCACATGTGATATAGAGCTCTTGGCCCCTTCTGATGGTACTGGAGCCCACTGAACCCACCTGTAGGTGGGCGAAGTCCCCGGGAGTATTTTGCACTTGAAAAAGAAGGGATTGGATGATAGAGATGGATGGAATCAATGATCAAAGCCACCATTGTCAGTTGTTCTTGGTGTTATTCCACCATCCTTGAACATCGATGGATTTAAAAGTGTATCCTCGATTTAGTCTAAGTGATGACACGGATTTTGACGTGGCCGAGACAGATTAAATTAAGTAGTGGTCGTTATTCTCAACTAATCGATTCGATCAACGAGGAAAATTTGTTTTCAACTACTTAATAAAAGATAAATCAATGACAAGTAAATGTAAGAAGTTTCGCTATTCTATTTACCTGGTATAGCGACCAGGGTCGAACACAAGGAGCACGATTTAAAAACTATGTAGTCAAATTTCCCAGATAATTTTTTAGTGATTTTTGAATTTGTATTTTTTTCTGATTCCCGACAAAGAAACATACATTGTTTCTTATTTCTTTAAAAAAATAATTAAAAGCAAAATGAGATGAAATTTAATTAAAATGATGAGGGACAAGTCAGGAGTATATACAAATTTTTGTATATATTTTAGAGAACAAATAACATTTCTTTCATCGTGAAGAACATGCAAGATAAATAGCCTTGACACTAGGGACTAAAATGCAAATATTTGAAGTTTCTACATGAAATATTAACAACAATAAACCTTCAGGTGAAAAGCAGAAATTACCCATGTATAGGCGTGCATCGCACGTGTTGTGCCTTAACATGGGCTTCTTTGTATTTTTCAGAACTTTTAGGGGTAGCACTACAATTTGCCCAATGATTATAAAATTTTTTTTCTAGGGCTTCTTCATTGTTGTCTCTTCTAGCTTCCCAATCTAAAAGAGGGGCACCACCCCCTTCTTGTCATCTTCCTAGACGGTGGAGGGTGGCAAGGCAGAGGGTGTGTGTGGGCGGTGTGGAGAATGACGGTGGCTGAGAAGGCTACAGCACCAGGCAGCTGGTTGAATGAGGAGAGCGTGAGGAATCCAGGTGACGACAACTCTGCCTAATGCGGAGGAGGAATTGCTCCTGCAGACCAAGTGGAGGGATCTAGGCAGCTGGTGGTCTGATGGGGTAGTCGGCAGAAGCTCCTCCCCAGGTGGAGGTCGTGGGAGGCTGACGATGGGGGTAGAAGAGATGCGCCTCCAGGAGGGGGAGGTGCTTCAGGCTAAGGAGGACTACCGTGGCCGCTGAGTGGCGAGCATCGACGTGGGAGGCACGTTGCAGTGCACTACGGAGCCGGAGGCGGAGGGCCACACCACGCAGACGTGGGTGGAAGGGCTGGCATGGAAGTGGATCACGGATGGCATGGTCGTGGAGGTCGTCGGGCTCGACGGGGGCGCGAGGTCGGGCAGCCGAGCTGTTGGCTGTAGTTTTTTATTTTTTTTGTTTTTATTTTGTTATGTATACAGAAGCATTCCTAACATGTTCACGCGAAACAAACATTCCTAACATGTTCACCTAAATGGTGTCAATTTAAGCAATTCTGAGACAGTTAACATTTGGTAGTTTGATGGAGATGAAGGGTGCCTCGAATTAAGTTGAATTTTGAATGACACCATGACGATAGATAGTAATCTAATTCTCCCAAGATTTCCTTTCAAAAAAATAAAAAATAATGAAAAAACGAGTTGAGTGTAGGTAGTTACCTACACCCATAGGTGTAGGCCCTCTTTTCTACACACACACAAAAGGGTTGATCCTGTGAGTGCTAAAAATAGTTAGAGCATAAGAGCATTGAGTCTGGACAACTATATTTTGCTCATCTCCCTCCTCCTTGAGTCAAGCATGAGAGAGATGACAGAATCTAGTGGTCCAGACGCACTGCTATCATGCTCTCAAATGATCAACCCTATATGTTTGTGTGTAAGGGACCTTTCAAATGAGTGGTTGATAGAGGATCTTTTGCACTGGTCTGCTAATCAAACACCGTAAGCAATCGTTGTGTGATCAAGTGTGTCTCTGATAAACAATCAACCCACAAAAAATCAAGTGATAAAAATGTATGATTTGCATTTATTACTAGAAAATGGACCTAAGCTGACGGATGATTTAATATTTGTTGTCACATCACTACAACTAAATTGGCCTAAGACAACATATAATTTAATATTTGTTCTCATGTCTTTGGAAGTTAAGTTTATAAGAACGAATCTTATTTGTTGCTTTATTCTTTAAACTGACAACTATATATTACTTGCAATAAATCATATAACTATGGTTCTTTTGTTGACTTTTTTTGCTAATCGTTATTAAAGTTACGACGAATCTCCATTTCATTACCTTTATTCATTCATTTTAGCCTTAATACCATAGCTAAATTCCTGTATATAGCTCTAATTTGAAAAAAATAACACTCAATAATTGTATGAATTTAATTTCAAAATAAAAGAATAAAGGAATTACAAGAAAAGTAATGGAGTGTCAATAACATTGAATGGCCCTTGCCCCGAGACTTTGTCATCATGATGATTTGGTCCACAAAGAATAAACTAAGGGGGCATAGGGTAGATAAATTGTATAAAGTCCACTCAAAACCCCAATTTTTATTACTCATTAAATGGACATTTGGGCCCTATTTTATTTCCTCTTTTATATCTCAATAATAAAACCCTCAACATGAAAATTTACATAAAAATACAAAATTGATTTCACATTAAAATAGTGCACAGTGCACCCAAGACCCTCAGAACAAAAGACCGCCAAAAAACTTCTAAGATTGATATCTCCTCCATACAGACTATAAAATTGACCAAACTCACCTTTATTATTCATAAAATTAAATTATCTATTTAATTAAGGTGGTTTCATCTAATTTGGAGTTGAGATGCAAAAGTTAGCTTTTGGGTCTCTTTTATAATGTATACCTTTATGTTATATTCAATATATTCGTTCTTTATATTTTTATCCTTTTTATATTCTATACACTTGTAAATATTATTTGAAACATATTTATTTAATAAACATAAAAAACTTAAAAATGCATCAAAATAAATAAAGGTTAAAATATATAGGTAACCTATACCTATAATATATATAACTAAATATTCAAAAAATACAAAAAAAATAAATGTGTAATCAAACTAGATATAACTATATGAAATATGCAAATACGATATTAATATATCAAATAAAAAATAAAAATAAAATACTCTAAATATATTTATATATACATATGCATATACAGGTAAATATTTACATACAATAAATAACTATGCAGAAAAATAAAAATTATAATAAAATACTACGTAAATAACAAATGGTTTCTATGTTCTAATCTAAAACTAAATAAACTTATTTAATACTTTTAAATTAATTTTTGAGCGAATTACTTCCCTGAATTTTATGGTTGGTCCTTGTGGACCAACTAGGAGGTACCGACTATTGAGGGCCCAATCAAACGTCCAACCTGCCCATCTTCCTTATTAGTATCCACCAACCCCCAACCTTCTCAATTTTTGGCTTTCATCTACATATATTAAGACCTCGAGCCCTTCAACTCATCTCTTCCCCGTACGACCGGCCATTTTGCCATAACCTCTAATCGCCTAATCGATCACTCTACCTCGCTCCATTTCGTGATCTCCACCAACCCCTTCCATGTGTTTAAATAAAACACAATCTATCCCCATGTGAATTTGATCCCCCTCTTGCCTCTGTATCCCCAACAGTACCTCAAGATTGAGAGAGCTTAATGACAATAACTCTTGCTCCTCCTTGTCGGTGAGGATAAAGCGATGGAGGTAGCGGTCCAGCTCACAAGAGCATTTCCAACGAGCTTCTTTGCACATTGATATTCCATCACATATGATCTGTTATGAGTAGTTATTTCAATAGCACTTTCGATTCTTAGCATATGTTTAATTCTAGTTATGTTAGGTTTCCACTAGTTTTTCTAAATGTTAGGATTTAGATCTGTTGAAGCTTTTAGCTCCATCCCAGAATTGACTATGAACCCTTCCTTGTGCCGACCCATCATTGCTTCATTTTCCAAGATTATCACATTCTCCACAATTCCCAGTTGTTTCACCCTCGATCTTGCAAGGATCAAGTTCCACCAAGCTCCCTTTACCTCCTTTTATCGGAGCCCACTCTCTTCTTCATTCCCAAGATGCTATCAGCATCAAAATAGGTCAAGGATCTTCGCTAAAAGCTAAGGACCCTTTTGTGCAGGTTTTTGGCTTCAGAGAACCCCTGGAGATGGACCCAAGTCCAAGTTAGTTCCACATGTGATACATAGCTCTTTGCCCCTTCTGATGGCACTGGAGCCCACTGAACCCACCTGTAGGTGGGCGAAGTCTCCAGGAGTATTTTGCACTTGAAAAAGAAGGGATTGGATGATAGAGGTGGATGGAATCAATGATCAAAGCCACCATTGTCGGTTGTTGTTGTTGGTGTTCTTCCATCATCCTTGAACACCGATGGATTTAAAGGCGTATCCTCGATTTAATCTAAGTGATGACACAGATTTCGACGTGGCTGAGACAGATTAAATTAACTAGTGGTCGTTGTTCTCAACTAATTGATTCGATCAATGAGGAAAATTTGTTTTCAACTACTTAATAAAAAAAAAATCATTGACAAGCAAATGTAAGAAGTTTCGCTATTCTATTTACCTGGTATAGCGACTAGGGTCGAACACAAGGAGCACGATTTAAAAACTATGTAGTCAAATTTCCCATACAATTTTTCTAGTGATTTTTGAATTAGTATTTTTTCCTAATTCCCGACAAAGAAACATACATTGTTTTTTTATTTCTTTAAAAAAATAATTAAAAGCAAAATGAGATGAAATTTATATAAAATGATGAGGGACAAGTGAGGAGTATATACAAATTTTTTATATATTTCAGAGAACAAATAACATTTCTTTCATCGTGAAGAACATGCAAGGTAAATAGCCTGGACACTAGGGAATAAAATGCAAATATTTGAAGTTGCTACATGAAATATTAATAACAATAAACCTTCAACTGAAAAGCAGAAATTACCCAAGTATAGGCGTGCATCGCACGTGTTGTTCCTTAACATGGGCTTCTTTGTATTTTTCTGAACTTTTAGGGGTAGCACTGCAATTTGCCCAATGATTATAAATTTTTTTTCTAGGGCTTCTTCGTTGTTGTCTCTTCTAGCTTCCCAATCTAAAAGTGGGGCACCGCCCCCTTCTTGTCATCTTCCCAGATCGTGGAGGGTGGCAAGGCGGAGGGTGTGTGCGGGCGGTGTGGAGAACGACGGTGGCTGAGAAGGCAACAACACCAGGCGACTGGTTGAATCAGGAGAGCGTGAGGACTCCAGGTGATGACAGCTCTGCCTAATGCGGAGGAGGAATTGCTCTTGCAGACTGAGTGGAGGGATCTAGGCTGCTGGTGGTCTAATGGGGACATCGACAGAAGCTCCTCCCTAGGTGGAGGTCGTGGGAGGCCAACGATGGCGGTAGAGGAGATGCACCTCCAAGAGGGGGAGGTGCTTCAGGCTAAGGAGGACTACCGTGGCAACTGAGTGGCGGGCATCGACGTGGGAGGCACGTTGCAGTGCACTACTGACGAGTCCGCAAAAGCCGCGTTAAGAAGTTGTTTTTAATGGTCGATCGTGAAAATAAATATGTGTCGTTCGTTGTAGGCGGCGATCGGAAACAGTCAAGAAATAACCACAAAATAATGATTCAATTTTAATCTCGTGGTGTATGTTTATTTTACTTGGGCAAGTCCCAAGGTCGATCACAAGGAGGCAAAGGAACAACCTAGATTAATGTCTATCCAATTTTGAGTTCGGTTTTCAAGGCGTTCTTTTTTTGGAATTTTTCAATGCAATATGAGATGCAAAATGCAAGTTCGGCCTATTTTAGGGGCTAAAACGTAAATTTCAATCAAACAATGTCCGAAAAATACGAAACTTGGCCACAATGTAAATGACGATGAAATGAGTGCACTGTAATTTTTTTAGGATTTTTAGATGTAATATGATATTTTTATGAATTTTTAAATGCAAACAAATTAATTTTCAATATTTAATTTTAATAAATATTAAACCTACTTATTTTCGAGAACTAAAATTATCTAAGATCTATCACTAGATAATGGATCTTAGAAAAATCCTAGACCTCAAAAATGTGGATTTTATACCTATTAAAAATCAAACATTGAAACGTGCAAAATGATTTTTACAGGGCAAATGATGCATGCAAATGCAAAGATTTTTGGGCACAATGTTAATCAAAATAATCTCTACGATATTTGAATTTTGGGGAATTTTTAGAGTCACGGTTAATTAACTATGAATTTCAGAACACAGATTGGGCAAAATATTCCAATATCCACAAAACAATTATTTATTAATCAACCGTAATTCACAAAAATGCCCATAGTATCTCAAAATGTAGAGAGTTAAACGATGAACAAAGTGCTATTTTTGTAGAAATAAAATGATATCTAGAAGAAGTTCAAAACAGAGGGAGAACATAGGGGGGTAAATGCAATGAATATAAATAAAATAAATAAAAAAATAAACATGCAGACGGGGACCTAATTGCAATTACCTAAACTGGGGGGGTTGCTTCTGCAATTTTCTAGAGGGGCACGTGCATAGCACGTGCCTCTGGTCGGTGGTGGACTGGAGCGCAAATCAGAGAAGCGCCGGGGGGGGCTCTGCAATTGTCCCAACGGGTCACGTGTAGAACACGTGACCCCCGGGTTGAAGGCTGACGTTCCCCCGAGCGCACGTGCCTCGCACGTGCGCGGGGGCCTCGGGTCTTGCGCCCGGTGGTGTAGCCTCGGCGAGGCCTCAGGCGGAGGAGGGGCGGAGCCCGGTGCGTCGGAGAAGGCCGATGGAGGGGTTGGCCCGCCTCTGGCCGACACACAGCCAAGAGGGGGGCGGAGAGGCGGGCACGCGGTGGTTGTCGATGAAGCCGGAGGAAGGTGAAGGCGGCGATGTCGAGGAGCTCTGGAGGTGGTAGTTGATGGCGGGGACGGTGGCGTGACGTTGAGGCAGAGGGCGTGCTCCTGGCGGAGGAGTTGTTTGTCGATGACGATGACGGTAGAGTCGAGGTCGCTGGAGGAGTTGCGGGGAGCGACGGCATGGTTGTTGATGACGTAGCGGCGGAGGCGTCGTCAGTGAAGAGGGTGAACTGAGGAGGGGCTCAACGGCGAAGGGGTGGAGATGTAGCCGACGGCGGAGCCAGCGAAACGAAGAGGTCGAGGCGGAGAGGTAGAGCGAGAGAGAGGGAAAGAGAGAGAGGAGGAGGGATACCTGGAGGAGATGGAGGCTCGACGGCGACGAACGGTCGGAGCGAAGCAGCGCCTGGAAGGCTTGAGCTGCGGCGAGGAGCGGCGAGCTTCTCGGATCTCGCCGACCGTGGCTGTCACTACCTGCTGCGATGAACGGCGGATGGTCGGAGTAGGGGGGCGGCGGAGCTCTTTTATAGGCAAGGGAGGCGATTAGGTTGGTGGCTGCGGGGATATCGGGCCGGCGCGGTGGTTGCGAGGATAAAGGAGGGAACCCGGGGGGGGGGGGATAACGGAGTGGCTGTTGGCGTGCGCGAGAGGAGCGGAGGGCCGGTGCGGGCGATCACCGGCGATCGGTTGCGAAGGGGAGGGGCGGAAGTTACGGAGGCGCGGGAGGTTGAAGGAGGGATAGGGGCCGTTCGATGGACCGCTGATCGAACGGCCCAGATTCGGCCATGTGGCGGGAGGATGGGGGAAGTGCGGGGCACGTGCGGGGCACGTACCTGGGTGGCACGTGCCACGCACGTGCGTGGCTTTTAATTTTTTTTTAATAAAAACGATATAAAAAAGGGGTCGAAAATGACTAACACGTGGCGGCCTCTGGGGCTGCCACTTGTCAGCACCAGATAAATCGAAAAATAAATCATTTGTAAAATCAAAAAGAAATAGCAAATGACCTCGGATCGAAAAAGTTCCTTCACAAAAAGTGCTCGTCTCGACGGGATCTACAACTTTCATGAAGACATCAAAGCCAAATTCGGTCAAATGTGAAAAGTGAATTTTTGGGGTATCCCATGTACATAGAATACCTTGATTTTTGGGTTTTCTAATTTTTTTTTCATTTTTAAACACGATAAAAGTCCGGAAAAATAAGGAAAACTCAAAGATAAATAAAAGAGACCTTAATCTAATTTTTTTTGGATTTTTATTTATGAAGAAAATAAGTACATAAAATACAAGGTCAAAAGCCGCGAAAAATGCAATGTACAAAAGAGGCCCAAAACCCAATTTTCACATACGAACTCCGATTCACTTGAACTTGGTCTTGTTTTGAAGGTAATTGAATGTGCATTAGTTCAAAAGTGAGTAGGATCAAATCGGACACTGGATGGGGAAGATATGTGGCTTTTAGTCCGAAAATCCTGAAACTAGGGTTTGGTTTTTTGGTCACTTAACAGGGTTAGTGATTTTTTTGTATTTTTTATTTATTCTTGTTAGTGATATGTACACAGTGGAGTTGGGTTTGTGACATTCGGAGTTAGTATGAAGGAGTTAAAAATAGGGGAAGTTAGGCTATTCACAGGTCACTTTTGGCTTGGATTTTTGGCTTCTTATTTTATGCAGAAATTAATGCTAAAATGCAATTCTTATGCAATCATGCCCGAATGCTAATTATGCGAAATAAATGCAGAAATGCGGTTGATTTTGAGGGACTTGAGCCTAATTAATGAGACTTAGAGTGATGAATCCGAGATTCATCAACTACGGAGCAAGAGGCGGGGATCTATACCACGCAGACGTGGGTGGAAGGGCAGGCACGAAAGTGGACCGCGGATGGCATGGTCGTGTAGGTCGTCGGGCTCGGTGGAGGCACGAGGTCGGGCAGCCGAGTTGTTGGCTGTAGTTTTTTTTCATTTTTTTGTTTTTATTTTGTCATGTAAACAGAAGCAGAAATAAGAATTTCTATATTTTTTATTTTTTATATTTTTGAAAACAGAAACTGCTAACAAAACGACAAAATATCTTTTTTTAATTTTTTTATTATATTTATTTATTTATTTAGATGAGCCTGCAAAACAAATGTGAGGGATAAGGGAGAAAAATAATATGATTTTTTTATTTATCTATTTTATTTATATAGAAAATAGGAGGCGTGAATGTTGTGGATTTTGCGTGTTGAGAGATAGATCCAGATCTGCGACCAGCATGCATGGTCGGAGGTGCGTGGTTGCATGAGGTAGAACATGAAACTGGAGGGACATAAAAATGAGATGAAAAATCATTGTCAGATCGAAAAATATGTGGTTGAAATTTTTGGGATTTTTAAATATCTAAGAGCTTGATGAAAATAAAAAGTACGTTATGGTTACACTAAAGAAACAACAGAAAAAATGGATCTCACCTTGAGGTTGGATATGCCATAATGGCCTCGACGAGGGATGATGCGCTGTCACTGGACGTCTCAGAGGCTGGGCACCCTTCTTCAACAAGATGACTTTCAGAGATCGGGCTCCTCTCCACCAAAGATCGATCAAGGAATGAAAGTAGGAGGAGGAGCCCATTAAAAGAGAAGAAAATGCAAAAAAGAAAGAATGCACAAAATGAGAAGGTGTTTAGTGGTGAATTAATAAAATAAAATAAAAAATAAATTTTATTAATTAAAAATGAATTTCTGAATTAATTAAAATAAATTAATTAAATAAATTTCAAAATTTAGTTAGCCACCTTAATGGTGGCCATTAAACATATGGAATAAAATCTTATATACATTGTAGGTTCTTTAAATAAAATAAATCAAATAAATCAAATAAATCAAATATTTGAATATAAATTTCGTAATTAAATTAAATTAATTAATTAATGTTAGATGTTCTATTTTTTTGATGATTTTTATATAAGGAAATTAGTTGTGTACAGATATTGTGTACATATAATACAATATACACATGTATAAATAAGGAAATAATTTTTATATCTTTTTTTATTAATAATTTTTAATTTATATTTATTTTATTTTATTTTTAATTAAAGTAATATTTACAATTATGTTCATTATATATATAAATATGAATACGTGCAATAAGTAATGGAGAAACTGCACAAAAAACCCCAGAAAGCTGACTTTTCAACCGTAACTCCTAAAATTATGAAACCACAACCATTTGAAAGATAATTAAATTTGGAGTATAATGGAAGTAAGTTTGGTTCGATTTGAGTTTGTATGAAGCCAATATTGGTATTTACTTAATCATTTTGCGGTTATTTCTGAGTGTGATTATTTGTAATATGTACATTATTTTATTTTGCAATTATTTTTTGTATTTACAACACAGTTATTTACAACTTTTATTTACAAAAATAATTGATTTGAGGTCAAATTATGTACAAATAAAATAATACAAGTTTAGTACAAATATATAGGGAAAAGTATTCACAAAATATTTTTGATTTCTCAAAGAGAGACCCTATCTCCCCCTACTTTATTCCTGGTCGATCAGATCAAGTCTTGACCTTCTCTCGGGGTTCGGGCCAGTCTGTATTTATTGCATAAACACAACCTTCTTTTTTCTTTTCTTTTTCTTTTCTTCTTTATTCTTTTATTTTAAGTACAAAAAGTGTTAAAAATGCATATTTAACAAATGCATGCAAAATAAAAAATTATGAAATTAGTGAGTATCTACAGGTGTTTTACGAAAGAAATGAAGCTAAAATAAAATAATAAAGGCGATGAATCGTGGATTTATCATTCCCCTATACTATACCTTTGTTAGTCCCTTAGCAAACACTTATTTGGAAAATGAGTGAAGTTAAAAATAAAGAAAAGAAAATGGAAAGAAGTTAGAATAATGTTGACTATTAAATTTATCTTCATAAAAATGTATTATGGAGCTCTGTCAGACCTTTGGATTATTAGTGTGTCAGAACCTTAATGGGAGTTGGATTTAAAACCTAACAGTCTCTAAGTTCTACAAGACTCATATTCTGGTCTCCTCAACAGTCATATCAGAACAAGTCTACATACACAATTCTTATGAATATGAATTCATACTTGTACGGTGTAAGTGAAATATAGCTCCTCATCTCAGAAGTAGCAAAGAAACAACCTCTCTCAACAAGGTAACTCAAATCCCCCGATCTAGCAACTCTTTCCTCGAGGAGAGAGGATATTCCCTTCTAAGTTCAAGTACAACAAGCTCAAGCAGAGGGGATGGAGAAGAGAATGGATGGTAACTAGTGTAGCTACCTATCCTTGGATGCAAGACCAGTGTAGCCAAGTAATCCGCTGCAAGCTCACAAACATTTAACTTTGAATATCTTATTCTTTTTTTACTTGTATATACACTCCGACAGGCATTTTACTTTCAATCAGGCATGTCCACTTTTGGAGATTCTGCATTTTTTTTTTGAAAATATATACAAGGTACAACATGTACATAATGAGTTTTTCCTCTTTAGCCAGTAAACTATCCCTCTTCTGAAGCATTATTGCAACCCCACAGCATCCTATCTTTAGACCTCAACTTCACCAAACCAGGTTGAGATGCACTTCCCTCCCTAGTGGAGGATGAGAGGTCCCGCCTAGATGAACTACACTTGTATGCTACCCCAAGCCAAAAGATTCTGCCCCCTCACTACCTCCTCCATGAAGAGCAACGTGTAGAGTGCTTGTCCAAGGTAAGCCACGGTCTGAAAGAATCATGCATATGTTGTTTAATATTCTACTTAGACTTATCAAGATGACATGTGAACATAGTCTTATGGACTCAAATAATTAAGTCACTAGGATCTGAAAAGTGTTAACTCCAATTCTTATATGGTCCCTCTGAAATTAAGTTCATTAAGGTCCAACTAAGCTCCATTCTTAAAATATATTCCAGACTTAGTTTAAATGTCGAAGCTATCCTGAAAAATGCACATGCCAATGCAAGAAAATATGTACAATGCAAAGAAAAGAAAGATAAATCTTTTTGTGAAATAATTTTCAAATTTTAATTTATGGATTTTTGAAAAATGATGCATATGCAAGAAGTTTTTTTAATGCAAGTAGTTAGTAATATATACAAGTATATAGTTTTTTTTTAAATAAGGGTTAACAGATGATTTACACATATTTGCGTAGGGGTGAATTAATTATTTACAAGAATCAGGTGAAGGGATTTACAACTTGGGTGATTTATACAAGTATATACATACATTAGTATTTTTTGTGTGATGCATATATTCCTCAATTTTAAAAAAATAATTTTACAAATATTTTTGAAAACTATAGTCCAAGATAATTTTTTTAAACAATTTTACAATCATTTGAAAACAATTTTGCAATAATTTATCAAACAGTATATATAGATTTTCAAAATAATTCTTCAACAAATTTTCAAAACTTTGCAAATAGTTTTGTAAAATCATTTTTTTACACAAAGAGAAAATTTTTTTCAAGTCACAATATTTCTACAAAGGTTGAAAATAATTTTCAAACATTTTTCAAATAGTTTTCAAAAGATTTTTCACATAGATTTTCAAACCATTTTCAAAATAGTTTTCAAAATATTTTAACCTGACTTATTAGTCAGTATTACAAGAAGAAAGTTTTGAGGAAATTTCTACATCTTTTTATTAGATAGATTTTTTTACAGATATATATATACAGTATTTGAAAAAAAAAAGTATGAGTTATGGAAATATATATACAATATATACGACACTCCCTTATACTTAGCTCGAACTATGTCCTCATAGTGATCAAAGAGCTGCACAGGAAGAGATAACTCGTACTATGTATAGAAAAGTGAAAAGAATACTATACTACAACGATGAATAAACGAGTATAATCAATCGAAGTTGGTGGTCTCCCTATAAATAGGATCATGTAATCCTAAGTAGAAGACTGTACACAAGGGGAAAAGCGAGGAGTAGAATGTACGGGGTTTACCCCCCATACTTAGGGTAAAATATCCCTAAGTATAGGCAGCAAAACAGAGGTAAAAATAATCAAAAGAATAATCACAAGTTTGACACCCCCCTATACTTAGGGTAAAGTACACCCTAAGTATATCATAATCATGAGATGGAGATGGGGTGTTAGACAAAAGAATGTGCGATAGGGACATCTAGATCTATGCAACTGCGGGAGGAAGTGATAATCGGACATGAGATGCAAATGATGTGAGTCGAAAACCACATCTCGTGCAAAATGAATAGGGGCAACATCGATGATCAGAGGATCATGATCTATATATTGCTTCAGGCGCTGACCGTTAACTCGGAAGGTGGATTCAGATGGCATCTCAGATATATCAATGCTGCCATTGTCATGCACCTTCCGGACCAAGTATGGTCCCTTCCACTTGCTCTGTAACATCCTTGGAAATAGTTTTATCCTTGCATCAAATAACTATACTTTCTAGTTTGGCTCAAACTGCTTATGGCTGATGTGAGAATCATGCCATATCTTCACTCGTTCCTTATATTGTAGGCTACTCGAAAAGGGTGTATCTCTAAGTTCCTCCAGGGCTGTCAATTCTTCCTTTCTCTGATCTCCTACACTCTCTGGATCCAAAATTATCTCAGTTATATTGACTTATGCTTTAGCTCAACTGGTATGTGGCATGGCTTGCCATAAATGAGTTGGAATGGAGATATACCCAATCGAGTCTTGAAGGATGGTTGATATGCCCACAAGTCCGAGTCCAAAAGACGTAACCAATCCTTTCGGTCTAGATGGAATACCTTCTGTAATATAGTCTTAATCTCCTTATTAGAAACCTCAGCAAGACCATCCATCTGTGGATGATAAGGAGTAGCAACTCTATGATCTATTCTGAACTCGTTAGCCAGGGCCCTTACCTTGTCGTTGATAAAATGAGTCCTCCCGTCAGATATCAAAACACTAGGTACTCGGAACTGTGAAATGATATTTTTCCTCATGAATTTGCAAACAGTATTAGCATCCGTGGTTCAGGCGGGGATGACCTCAACCCGACAACTCACATAATCTACAACAAGAAAGATATACTCAAATCCCTGGATCTTAGGTAATGGGCCCATGAAATGGATGCCCCATGTATCAAAGACCTCAAATAATTAAATGGGTTGCATCAGCATCATATCTCTCTATCTACAAGTGCTCATTTTCTGGCAATCAGTACATCTCTTCACAAATTCATTAGAATCCTTGAAGAGGGTAGGCCACCAAAGGCCAGATTAAAGAACCTTTTGTGATGTCCGTCTCCCAGAATGATGTCCTCCTGCCTCAAGCTTGTTGCAATAGGTGAGGACGCTATGTTGCTCTTCTTGAGGACTACAACATCTCCAGATGTTATCCCCTCCATAATAAAGAGTGGAATTCTCCCAATAGTACGACTTGGCTATTGCAAGAAAGGTCTTAAGTCACTGTCTGCGCCAATCTTGCGGAACTTTCTTTGGGACAAGATAGCTCACAATATTGACATACCATGGAAGTGAGGTGATTGCAAGGATCGCCTCATCTGGTAATGTCTCTGTAATAGGTGATCCGAATCCTTAAGGTTCTCTAGACAGGAGAGGTGATCTGCTACCACATTTTGACTCTAGGTTTATCCTTAATCTCTATATGAAACTCTTGGAGTAGAAGGATCCATCTAGTCAATCTAGCTTTAACATCCTTCTTTGCCATTATGTTTCAGATTACGGTGTGATCGGTATAAATTATCACTTTAGATCCAATAATGTAAGATCGAAACTTATCCAAGGCAAAGACTACAGCTAGCATCTCCTTTTTATGTGACTATGTAATTCCTCTGTGCAACATCGATTGTTCGTCTGGTGTAGTGAATGGCATATGGTAATCCATCCCTCCTCTTTACTAGCACGACCCCTACGGCAAAATCGGAGGCATCCGTCATGATCTCAAATGGGAGAGACCAATCAGGCGGCTGAAGAATAGGAGCCTCAATAACTAGATTCTTGAGAGTCTCAAATGATGCAAGGCACTTATCATCGACAAGGAACTCGATGTCTTTTGTTAATAAATCAGTAAGCGGTCGGGCAATCCTGCTGAAGTCTTGTATGAATTGTCGGTAGAAACCGACATGCCTCAGAAAAGATCGCAACTGTCGTAAATTGGATGGTGGATTGAGTTTCTTGATGATATCCACCTTGGCTGGGTCAACCTCCATGCCCTTGTTAGAGATGATGTGGCCAAGGACCATCCCCTAAGTCACCATGAAATGACTCTTCTCCCTAGACAAGACTAAGTTGACCTCAATGCAGCACTGAATTACTCGATATAGGTAATCAATACATGCATCAAAATTGTCACCATAGACCGAGAAGTCATCCATAAAGACCTCTAAAAATTCACTAACCATGTCCGAGAAAATAGAGAGCATGCACCTTTGGAATGCAGCTTGGTCTTCAGGTGCTATGGCCACTTGGTTGTATCCCGTAACCCATCCAGAAAGTAGTAATAACTCTTCCCAGCTAATCTCTTAATGATCTGATCTAATGGTAGCGAGAAGTGGTCCTTCTTGATGGTCTTATTCAATCGTCTATAGTCCACACAAACCCACCAAGAAGTGGGTACTCGGGCAACTATCTCCTCTCTAAACTCTTTCACAACTATGGTGATAATCATTTTCTTGGGTACCACATGCAATGGACTAACCCACTTGGAGTCAGAGATGGGGTAGATAAAATCGATGCTCCACCACATAGATATCACCTTCATGACCACTTCTCGAAGATTCGGGTTCAGCTGTCGCTGGAACTCACGCGAGGGCTAGGCATCTTCCTCGAGATAAATGTGGTGGGAGCATACGACCGGACTTATCCCCTGGAAATCAGCTACACTTCATCCTATTGCCTTGCGGTCTCTTCCATGAACCTCCATAAAACAAGGTTATTGGTCTTCAGTCAAATCTGTTGAGATAATGATTGGGAACATATCTAGCTCACCCGCAAGGAACCAATACTTCATACTCTGCGGTGAGGTCTTCAATTCTAGACAAGTGGGAGCTGGTAAATCTGGCTTCTGGAATGTCTGAGTGAATGCTACCAGATCTGTGTGTGAGAACTCTCAATGCAATGGTAAATCTGACGAAGATGGCCCTACTAGTATATTAGTCAACTGACCTGGCTCACTCTCCAACCTAGCTGTCAGCTTTGTAGGCAGCAGACATGATAAATATTCATCAAACTCCTTTCAGTCAAAGTCGGTGTCTGTGTCTGAGGGATCTAGGTCTGATGTGTGTGAGAAAAAAATTATTTTGCTATCCTAATCATTATAAATAACCTCTACTGTATCCTGTGCCATGAGTGTGCTCTCTAAACTCTCATCTGCCATGATATGTGAATCTACACTATCTGAAGATGTGGCAAGAGCTCGTGATGCAAGATCTGCCCAAACTACTTCATCATCTGTAATCACAAAGTCACACTCCTGGTCGATGTCAAGATCTGCATCTGTCATCTACTCTGAATCAGTCATATGATCTGAGCACTATGAGTCTCTAGCTCTGGTCTCCTTGATTGTCTCTATTTGTACACTTTCATCCTCGATGCGAAAGTATACCTTCCCACTATTATGGTCAGACACCGCATTTCTTGTGACCAAGAATGGTCATCCTAAGATGATGGGGGTGTCTGTCACTGTTCAGGGACCTCTATGTCCAATACAATAAAGTCCACAAGCAATTTCAAGCCCTAAATTGTGATGACAACATCCTTAAGTAACCCCTTTGGCCTATTAAAAGATCTATCAACAAACTGAAGGATCGTCCTGCTCTGTCTAAGAGGGCCAAACTCGAATCGATCGAGCAAGGTAGCCAGAAGAAGGTTAATCGAAGAATCATTGTCTCATAGGGTACGATCGAACTACTGCTCATGAATGTGGCATCTGACATATGGAACTCCTCCATTGGGTCTCTTAGCTAGTAGTTGATTCTAAATATAGAAACATGTGGCTCTTGTCAGCACGTGGATCTCTGCAGTACGATTCCTCTTCTTCATATGTACAATGGTCTTCTTTCTCAAATGCTTCTGGAAGAGAGGGATGTGCTCTAGTCACTCCAATAGAGTCAGCTGGATATGGAAGTTGTCGATCATCTCCTGGCTGAACTCTAACTGTTGTGATTTTTTTTATTTTCTATTTTCTCCCCCTGTCTTGAGTAGAGAGCTTGAGGGAACGAGATAGCTGGACCCTCCTCAGATAGAGTGTCAGGAAGAGGTTCCTGCTATTGTGAAGGAATGGAGCGCATAATAGGATCATCATGCAACACATATCGACTCAGAGTAGATGAAGAAAAGTTTCCTTTATTTATTTTTTTGTTATGATAATGTCCTGGGATACATAGATAGGAGAAAACACAACTGGATTAGAAATGGTGGCATCAGCACCACCCACAACATCTGTTTTTGTGGCATCAACACCACGCTTTAGTTCAACATCACATCGAATGGTGGCATCAGTACCACCAACTTCATCTGGGGAAATGATGACCTCAGTACCGTCTACTGGATCATCATCCTTGGTGGCGTCAGCACCACCGCCATCAACATCTTCATTGGCATCAGCAATGCTATCCTCCTCGTTTGACGCCCTTGAATTATCATACTGTTGTCGCTCAGACGAGGCACCACCGGCTGGCATCCTACTGCTCCTAAGTGTCACAAAATCTACATCAAATACATAGGAAGAAATATCACCCAGTAAATCACTAGGAGTGGTGGTCTCTGTAAACTGTACCTGCTCATACTTCCTCTTCAGATTGTTCGGGTTCAGTTCAATCTGAACGAGTATGGCGGCTTTGTCTTCGATTATTTCCCTCATCTCTTTCCTGAACACATCCATCTCCTGCTTGAAGGTGCCTGCTGGTCTGAGAGTAGGTGAGCTAAGTCATCAAGGGATGGGTTCTCATAGGCTGGTCCATGAGAAACGGACGGGTTGCCTCGTTGGATATGAGGCTCGATGTGTTGGTACTGATGGGGCGGCTGAGAATACTGTTGACCCTATTGTTGCCTCCACTGTTGTCCCTGATGGTGGAGACGAGGATCTAACTGGTAATACTGCCGAGGCTATGAGTACTGGGGTTGTTGTTGCTGCTGGCTACTCTATCCACCTGGAGCTGGAGGATGCTGCTGGGATGAGGTACCTCCTTTGGACCACCTGAATCCAGGATGATCATGGCGTATCACGAGCTGCTACCGATCATACCAAATCCCGTTGACTTCCATCAATGGCTCCTGCTCGTAAGGGGCAGGGGAAGAACAACTAGTGGCTTATTGATGAATCCACATTTCATTATCTTTATTCTATCATTTTGGTACCTATAACCCTAGCAAATGCTTGTAAATAGCATTAAATAGAGAAATTTAGCATGCATGCATGTGCATTCAATTAGTGTATAAAATACTATAATTAAGGACAAAATTATAGAATAAATAAAAGAAAAGAAAAAGAATAAAATATTGCAAATATTTATGACCCGAAACCCCGAGACCTAGGCATCTTGATGAATAGGTCGACAAGGAATAAAGTAGGGGGAGATAAGGGTCAAATACCTATATTATTTTATTCATTCTTTATTCATTTTGGGACCTATTTTTGGTTATACTTTTTATACATCAAATAAAGAAACTTTGTACATGAAAGTTGTAGATAATTTAAGAAAGAAAAATACAAAATTGATTTCACAAAAAAATAATGTACAGATAAAAAGTTATGGTCTGAATAAGAATCCATAATCCCAACTTCCCAGACCCGTATCTCACAACTGACAACTCCAAATGCAGCATACTCACCTTTAATTGTATATAGAATAAAATAATCTATCCAATGGCGGTGGTTTCGCATTTGGCGGAGCTACGGTTTGGAAAGTAGAGTTTTGGACCCACCTTGTATATTTGTACAGATTAAAATATTCAATTTATTATTTATTCATTATTTTTATATTTTTATATTTTTATAATTATGTAAATATTACTTATAATATATATGTGCATTAAAATCAGAATAAAAATGCAAAGAAAATACAAAATAAAAATACTTGTATAAAGAATACATAGGTATACTGCCTATACCTATACCTGTACAAAACACTCTTACATTTTATTAAATAGACAAAATAAATCAGAAAAAAAATAAAAATGTATTTGTGTATATAAAAGTATCTTATAATTTTATAAAATAATTAACAAAAATAATAAAATCAAAATATACAAAATAAAAATAAAAGGATACAATATATAGATAATATACCTATATAGGGGTATAAAAGCAACTTGTAAAAATATATATCATAAATATAATTAAAAATCGGAATTAAATACTTTATAAAATAATAAATATTTTTTATTAAATAACCTAAATCTAAATAATTCATTTATTATTTTTAATCGAATTTACAAAACTTTTTTGGGGATTTTTCCTGATTGGTCCATGTGGACCAATCAGGAGAAGGCGCCAGTTGACCTAGGTCAACTGGTCGTCCTTCGTCCCTGTAGCTCTGACAGACCTAGGTTTTTCGTCCGATTTCATGGATTTTCCTAGGTCGCATCGTTCCTCCTCGAGCATTGACCCCTTCATGGAACTTGTACCTAGTACAACCAAGATTCCCGCCGACCTCTTAGATCCTACCAGATCTCTTTTGTCCGCCCGTGATCGAGCCTCGAAGTTCACCCCTCGCCACATTTCAAAACCGACCCCCTGTCTTTCCCTTTCTCTTTGAACCACCTTTGGCCTGAGCCAATCCCTCCGAGGCCTAGCTGCGGGATCCCCTGTGACAGAGGGCCGATCTCCAACCTTGTCGAGGTGCCTACCTAGCTCGGCGGCGTGTTTCCAACTCGATTTCCGGCCTCGCGGCCGTGAGGTTTCTTCCTCGGGTTCTACAACCCTTGAGGTTGTGTTATTCTTGTTTTTCTTGCTTGTTGAGTGGTTGTATCCCATAGCTTTTATTTCGTGCATTTTTCTTTACATTTAGTCGCACCATTAGTGTAGATTTCGCATCAAACACCTTGCCGGAGCCTCGAGCTCCGGCGGTCACCCCCATTCCACGCACACCACCCCCGCCTCCTTCTTTTTGCCTCGGAACCATCTCTCGTGCTTGCTGTTCATCCTTGCAGGTTCCAGAGGCCGAAGAGACCCCCTCCTGGGGTTGATTTTTGCAGTAACCACGCTAGCTGGAGCCATCTTGCTGCCTCGAGCTCGCGGCGGCGCACCAGGGCCTCTCCGCCCATTTTGGCCGTGCCGCAAGCTGGGGGAACCTTCCAGGAACGTCGTAGGTCATCTTGCGACCTCGGAAAGCGTCGAAGGAGGAGGAGAACGCTCGGAGAAGACCCCCCGTGCCGCTGTTCGTCCGTGTTCTTCCATTGGGACTCCCAGCCGTCGATCTCTCCCCCGTTCGTGGCGTGAAGCAGCCACCATCAGATCGCCGCCATCCGTGACCGTTGATCTCCCTGCGGCGATCTAATCGTGGTCGTAGGAAGCGAAGGGGCATCGTAGCCCTCTGTGCCGACACGTGGTTAAGTGGGTTTGCACCCACCGTCAGATCGCCCCTTGGCTGGGCATTTTGCATCGTAAGCCCGGCACCTTTTTGTATTTAAAAATTAACGCTTAATCATTCAACTGCAGTTGTAACATTTTGTAAAAATTATACTTGGACCCCCGCACGTTTACTTATTTTCTTTCCAGTCCTCGCTTGGCGCGCGTGCTTGTTACGTGCGTCTGGGCATTTTGCAAGGGGACCCCAGCCTTATTTGGTATTTAATTTTAGTGCTTAAATTTCCAGCTGCAGTATTAAAACATCTGGACATCTTACAATTAAGCCCTAGTATTTTGCGATATTGCATTTGTGCCCCCGCCTGTGCGCGTGCAACGCACGTGCGTTTTGGCGATTTTGCAAAGGCACCCTTGCTTCTTTGGCTATTGGTCTTTAGTCCAGAGAATACTTTATTCAGTACAAATTTTGTGAGAAAATTGCAGGAAGGCCCCTGGAATTTTGTCTAATTGCGAAATAGTCCTTGTTTGGCTGTGAACTTTTTGCTTGCTTGTAGTATTTATTTGAAGCATCATTTTAATCCCAAAAATTCTCAAATTTTGGACTTAAGCTCCTGTGCACTTATGCTTCCACGCCATCAATTTAGTTTTTGATTTTTTTTATTTTTATATTTATTAAAAATAAAAAACTCACTATTTCAGCACTGTCTAGCTTAGAAAATGCCAAAAAAATATTAAAACCTCTCAAAAAATTCTAAAAAAATTCCCTAGTGGCTATTTTACCTTATTTTAGTGTCAGTCCAAAAATCACTAAAAATCGCAAAAGAAAAACACTAAAAATTTAAAAACATTCAAAAACTTCAAAAAAATTTATAAAATTAAAGAAAACTCCAAAAATCACAAACTCAGTTCCTGTTTGTTCTCTATTTTGTTCTCTTTATTTGAAAAATAGTGTGAAAAATTTTGGTTGCTGTTTGCTAATTTCAATTCTCATTTTACTCACAGCCAACACTTTTTCCATTGTTTTCCATTATTTCAGTATTTAAAAATACCAAAAACACCTTGAAAAATACCCAAAAATCACAAAAACAGTCAAAAATCCTAAAAATATCAAAAACATTTTATTTCTGAATTTTTGGTTATTTTTGCACATTTTTATAAATATTTTATCTAGTCTTTTATTACATTGTCTTTATTTTTCAATATTGAAAATTTTAAAAAGAAAATAAAAAAACAAAAATACAAAATTAAAAATAATAAAAAAAATTAAAAATTAAAAACCCACAAAAATTCCCTTTGATTGCTTGCTTAGTGTAGACACTTGACACACACACATTCACTTGAGCACATTGATTTGAATTACCCTGCTTGCTCCCTGTGTTCGAACTCTCTGCATACTTGCCCTTTACATCATTTGTGCAGAGTTAAAAATAAATTTTAACTCCACATTATTTCTAATTTATTGATCTTTAGTGTGGGTTAATTGTTGATTAAATACAGGATTTTGTGTGGTCAAACACCGACTGTTGACTCGCCTTGTGAGTCGATACAACCGCACTGAATTCTGCGTTTATCAAATGGCGCCGTTGCCTGGGAACAACAACGCGTAGTTCAGTTTTTGTTTTGTGTTGTGACTATTTGTCTACTTTTGCGGCTTTTATTTCTGCTTGTTTTATTTTCCTTATTTTTGATATATCTTTTGAATTGTCTAACTACTCTCCTTGTTTGGATTCCGTGCGAGGTACGCAGATCGAGGGAGGAGCCCCTCTTGGAGCACCGTGGCACCCACGTGAAGCGGCTTTAGCTTTGCATGAAGCAGGACTTGGAGGATTTTGCAAGACAACTTCTTAGCATTTATTATCTTGCATTGTATTTATTTTGTAATTCGTAGTGAGAGAGAGACCATTTATTGTAATAATACAGGTACCCCCGGACATTTGGATTCGTGCGAGCCTAATTTCCAAGTGATTGTTCACTTGGGGGCTCGCCGTGCTTTTCGTCGTTTTTTTCGTGTTTTCTCGCATTCTTTTTATTTTGTTTTGTTTTTCGATTTTATTTATTTTGTGTGATTGAGCCCCTAGTTTTAGGATTTCTTACGATAGACTAAGGCCAAACACCTAATATTTTGCATGCACCTATAGTCTCGTTTGGACTTAGTCAACTATTAAACAGTTGATCATTAGCTTTCGATCCACGCGCCGCGAGCTCATTACCACACAAGCGCTTTCTCCTAACTCAAATGTGTTGAGCAGAGGAGGGGTGAGGCTAGACCGGACATTAGGATTGAGGGTTGGTGGTCAGCTTGTGGTTCTTCACGATAATAGCAATTTCTGAAACTTAGGACGATTTCATCGGCTTTTGCATTTGCATATAGATAGGTTTCAATTCTGTTGAGCATCCTTGCATGTAGAGTGTTGGAGGCAAGGTGAGCATTTACGCTTTAGCATCCATCATTATTTGCCGCTTGCATTGCTTTTCCGACTCTCCCTCTGATTTTGCCAACCTAGGTGTTCAAAGGAATTGATTCCCCGATAGGCTCGTGTATTTTCATTAAAAATCCAAAAAAGTGATAATCAATAAAATTGGGACTGCTAATATTACTTGACCCTAAAACCGACCAAAAAGAAAAATCTTGTATTGGGGCGAGTAATCCCCTCATTGTCTTCATTTTACTTGCTCGCGCACACACTAAGGATTAGTGCCCAAATCCCATTCAGCCCCCTAAGTGTTTGCGCAATTTTGGACTTCTCACCTAACTCTAAAACAGACAAGATAAAAAGACCGCTCTTTGCGGTCTCTACTGAGTTGAGTAGGTGAATTGAGAGTTTGCATTATTTTCATTTTTGTCTGTGATTGTTTTTTTGTGTCCTAGATCTCCTCTACGCATTTGCACCTTTTTCTTCACTCTCTTGACTTGACCTTCGTGCTCCCCCGAATCACTTCCTTTTGTTTTCGAGATGGACCCCTGGAGTGTATTTTATCCGGACTTTGCGGACCCCTCGCTCGCTCCAGCCGGTCTACCTCCATTTTATCAGGAGGATCCTCCTCCATATTTTTCTGATTTTTGTACATACCCCCCTCAGCCAAAGTATCAGACCTCGGACTTCTATCCACCCCCACCCCCACCTGTGCATTATCCATCTCCACCTTCACATCCACCCGAGTCTGACCTGATGGAGTCACCTCCCTCGATCTCTATGAGTGATATCTTGAATCGGATGACAAAGCGCATTGATTTGATGAATGATGATATTGCCTTCTTGAGGAAGAATCAGATTAATGCTCCTTTCATCGGGAATACGGCTTCACTTGTAGGTGATCATGAGAGCTTGCAATCGCCCAAAATAGAAAAAAATGAGAAAATTTTAAAAATCCAAAAAGATTTCGGGAGACACTTGGTTGATCAAGATTTTGAGGAGAGAGTCCACTTGCCGGAACCCTGGACCATACATGCATTCACACCTAGTCCCACCTTTGACCCCGAGGATGCCGCTGTACAGACTGCTCTTGGCATACCTCATGTATATGCTGGTTCCGACTTCCTCCCTTGTATGGAGGAAGTACAAAAATTCAAAAAATTGCTGTCTGAACCCGAAGTGGTGGCCACCATACATGAGATTATCCGTGCCCCACTTCAGCAGGCCATGACCGATTTATCTACTCCTCTTCCCAAGAAGAGAAAGCGGAGGAGCAGATCTGAGCGTCACATTCTGACCATGGCCACTGCCCTCGCCATCACACACCGTCCCATTCCCAAGAAGAAGAACACAACTACACCTTTCATCACTTGCACCATCTCTGACTATACTTGTGATCGCACTCTCCTAGACGGCGGTGCTTCGATTAGCATACTACCCTTCTCATTGGTACAGTCTCTTCACTTAGGGCCTCTCAAGAAGACCAGGATGATCGTTTAGTTTGCTGATGGATCAATCAAGAGGCCGAAGGGTATCCTTGAAAACGCCGTCATTTCTATTCAGGGCACGAGCCACCATGTTGATTTTGTCTGTTGCCCATGGAGAACTCCACAGGGGAGCCATCTCCAATCATCCTGGGACGACCATTCCTTGCCTCTGCGAGGGTCGTTATCGACTATGGATCAGGAGAGATTCGCTTCCGTCCTGTTGACGAGAGCAAAGTGTTGATCACCACACCCACAGTTGACCAGAGACCTGCACCTGATGCACCTTCACTGATTATAGCTGACTCTGAGGCCTGTGACCTACCTGATGCTACTAGAGATACTTCCTTAGCGATCCCTGATGAGCCCCGACGGATCCCCCGAAAGGGGAGGAAGTCGGAAAGCATGGACCTCACTAATCCTCCTCCTGGTGTGTGGCGATGTGTTGATGAAATCCAGAGTATCTACGTGATTGAACCATTTGAGCAGGGGACAGATACCAAAATAATTGAGGATGTTTATGAAGTTGCCCATTACTTTGAGAGACCTCATAAGGAAACAAATGACCCATGTAAGACTAGATAGGACGGAACTTCTTTGACTACTTCCACTGATGAGTCCGCTCCTGTCCATGTAGATTCTGATGGGCCAAAGGCCGAAGTTGATTTGATCGCTTTTCTTCAGAAATTTGGGCCTTTTGATGAGAAAGATGATCCGGTTGAGACTCTTGAGGACGATCCGAGTTCATATACTTCCACTGATGATTTCGTTCCTTTTGATTTTGACCTGGACGAGGACTCGCAGGACGACTCCGATTACACTTCTTCCGAGGATGATGAGTTTGTCCCATTTCACTTTGACATCTGCGAGACTTCCAAGGCCGGACCTAGTCGTACTTCTTCCACTCACCCGTCTGTGCCTTCACACCATAGAACCACCAAGGGAGAACCTAGCCATACTGCTTCCATCGATCAGTTCGTCCGTTTCCGTTTTGATTCCACTGAGGGCCTTCACCGTGTCGATCCTGATCGGCCTCCGTCCACTGTGGACCTCGATGTCGACATACACCATATCAGATCTATCCCTCAGCGGTCCCGCAAGAAGGTTTGCTTTCCACCTTCTGATGATCACCCATTTATGTTGTAGATTCTCTCCTGTGACTCTCTTTCCATCTCCCGTTTTTTCTCGTCTACCCATTTCTCGTGTTTTCCTTGCTTAGGACGTACTTTGTCCTACGTATAGGAGGGGTAGACGAGTTGAGTGTTCATTCTTCGTCCGTGTCATCACTCCTGTTGTTGCCCATACTTAGGGCTTCTTTTACCCTAAGTATAGGGGGAGTGATGTGTATATCCTCTGATCTATCCTTCCATCTTCAGATTTATTTTCTTCTTTTCTTCTTTTCTTCTTTTCCATTTCTATCCTCTGTATCTATCAAAAAGGTGCCGCCCTTGTAGACAGTTTTCCATACTTAGGACGTACTTTGTCCTAAGTATAGGGGGGTGTGCACCCCAAGTTTTCTACTCTTTTCGATCCTATCCATTGTCTCCTCTTCTTGTCTATACTTAGGGATATTTTACCCTATGTATAGGGGGAGGCAATCTGAGTACGATCTGTTCATTCCCACCCTTGACCCTCCCTGCGTTGTGTACAGTCTGCTATACTTAGGATTATTTGATCCTAAGTATAGGGGGGACGGTCAACTTCTCATTGATTCATTTATGTATTTATTTCTTCTTTTGACTTGCCTATACTTAGTACGAATTATGTCTTCTCTTTTCTCTCCGATCTATGAGGACATAGCTCAAGCTAAGTATAGGGGGGTCGTACATACTGCGTATATACTTTAGCCATAACTCGTACTTTCGTATTTTCTCAATAATATGGCTAATAATTCTTTAAAATTCATTAAAATTCTGTTTTATTCCTCAAACTCTTTTTGTATTTACTGATTAATAAATCAGGAGAAAATGTTTTTTGCAAAATGTTTGAAAAATAGTTTGAAAATCTTTGTGAACATCTATTGAAAATTATTTTGAAAATATTTTGTTACATGTTTTCAACCTGTGTAAAAATGTGTGGTTTGTAAAATTTATTTTCTTTGTGTGAAATAAAAACGTTTGAAAAATGATTTGCAAATGGTTGAAAAATGGTTGCAAAAATATTTTGAAAAACCTATATATACTGTTTTGAAAGCCTTTGCAAAATGATTTTCAAATGTGTGTACATGTTTGTAAAATGTTTGTAAAAATTATTTTGGACTATAGTTTTCAAAATTGTTTGAAAAACCCTTGTCAAATAAGTTTGAGGAACAATTGCATCTCGCCAAAATCCACTATATATGTATCTATATATGTATAAAATTGACCACTTACCCTTGTAAATTCTTAAAATCCACTTCTTGTATATATAAGAAGCACTCCCGTGTAAATATTTTAACCTAGATTTTATCCAAAATCTTTTTGTTTTCAAAAATCCCAAAAACATTTGCAAAATTAAAATCCAAAAACATTTGAAAAAACTTTTTGAAAAATACAAAAAAAATGCATCTGCATATGCATCATCATCATCTTTTCAAAAATCTATAAAAAGTTCAAAATCTTTGAAAATTGCACCACAAAAATATTTTCTGCATTGCATTGCATAGCATTCGCATTTTTCGGATTGAGTTTGATAGTTGAACAAGTCTAAGTAAAATCTGAAGATTGGAGCTTGATTGGACCTTAAAATCTACCTAATAAAAGGAACCTTATAGGAACTGGGTTTGAGGTACTTCAGGTCTAGTTGACTTAATTCTTTGAGGGTCACGAGACTTAGTTCAATGGATTCTTGACTGCCTAAGTAGAGTATTTCGGAGCACACGCACGACTCTTGTTGATAATGACCTAACTTGGACACTTGCACCTTTCATATGGCTCAACTCAGTTGGAGTGGTGAGGGGATTGGATTTGCCGGTATGAGACGCACACAAGTGGAAACATTTGTCCTCCTCTAGGGAGGGAAGTGCACCCCAACCCATCCAATGATAAGGAAGTCTAAAGACAGGAGGCTGTGGGTTGCGATAAAGCTTCAAAAGAGGGATAGTCTACTGGCTCAAGAGGAAAAACTCCTTATGTAAATGCTGCTGTGTATAGTATTTTTTTTTAAAAAAAAGAAGTTCATGCATGTACAAAAATAAAAAGCCTGCTAGTATGTACAAAGTCAATAAGCAAGCTTGAGTTCCAAAGTCATATCATGTGAGCCTGCAGCAGGATGACTTGACTACACTGGTCTTGCATCCCGGGATAGGTAGCTACACTGGCTACCGTCCATTCTTCTCTTCACCCCCTCCTCTTGAGCTAGTTGCCACTTGAACTTAGAAGGGAATACCCCGCTCCTCGAGGATGGAGTTATTGGATTGGGGAATCATTGGGTTGTCGTACTGGAGAAGTCAGTCTCTTTATCATTCTAGTTGGGGAGAGCCACCATCACTTACAATGTACGACTCAGATTCATAGTCGTAAGAGTTTGCGTATGAGTTGAAGTATTTCTGACCTGGCTATTGAGGAGACTTGGACAGAGTTTTGGGATTCTCGAGGACTGTTGGATTTCAAATTTGGTTCTCAATAAGGTTCCGCCTGCACTAAAATTCCAAAGGTCCGACTTAAGCTCCAAACTTTGATTTTGTGAAGACAAGTTTGATAATCAAATAAAATCCATATTTCTTCTTTTTTTTCTTTCTGTTTCTTTTTGCACTTATTGCATAAGTGTTTGCTAGGGACTAGCAAAGGTAAAGTATAGGGGGATGATGAATCCACATTTCATCATCTTTATTCTATCATTTTGGCACCTAAAACCCTAGCAAATGCTTGTAAATAGCATTAAATAGAGAAATTTAGCATGCATGCATGTGCATTCAATTAGTGTATAAAATACTATAATTAAGGCCAAAATTATAGAATAAATAAAAGAAAAGAAAAAGAATAAAATATTGTAAATATTTTATGACCCGAAACTCTGAGACCTAGGCATCTTGATGAATAGGTCGACAAGGAATAAAGTAGGGGGAGATAAGGGTCAAATACCTATATTATTTTATCCATTCTTTATTCATTTTGGGACCTATTTTTGGTTCCACTTTTTATACATCAAATAAAGAAACTTTGTACATGAAAGTTGTAGATAATTTAAGAAAGAAAAATACAAAATTGATTTCATAAAAAAATAATGTAGAGATAAAAAGTTATGGTCTGAATAAGAATCCAGAATCCCAACTTCCCAGACCCGTATCTCACAACTGACAACTCCAAATGCAGCATACTCACCTTTAATTGTATATAGAATAAAATAATCTATCCATTGGCGATGGTTTTGCATTTGGCGGAGCTACGGTTTGGAAAGTTGAGTTTTGGACCCACCTTGTATATTTGTACAGATTAAAATATTCAATTTATTATTTATTCATTATTTTTATATTTTTATATTTTTATAATTATGTAAATATTACTTATAATATATATGTACATTAAAATCAGAATAAAAATGCAAAATAAATACAAAATAAAAATACTTGTATAAAGAATACATAGGTATACTGCCTATACCTATACATGTACAAAACACACATACATTTTATTAAATAGACAAAATAAATCAGAAAAATAAAATAAAAATGTATTTGTGTATATAAAAGTATCTTATAATTTTATAAAATAATAAACAAAAATAATAAAATCAAAATATATAAAATAAAAATAAAAGGATACAATATATAGATAATATACCTATATAGGGGTATAAAAGCAACTTGTAAAAATATATATCATAAAAATAATTAAAAATCGGAATTAAATACTTTATAAAATAATAAATATTTTTTATTAAATAACCTAAATCTAAATAATTCATTTATTATTTTTAATCAAATTTACAAAACTTTTTTTGGGGATTTTTCCTGATTGGTCCACGTGGACCAATCAGGAGAAGACGCCAGTTGACCTAGGTCAACTGGTCGTCCTTCGTCCCTGTAGCTCTGACAGACCTAGGTTTTTCGTCCGATTTCATGGATTTTCCTAGGTCGCATCGTTCCTCCTCGAGCATTGACCCCTTCATGGAACTTGTACCTAGTACAACCAAGATTCCCGCCGACCTCTTAGATCCTACCAGATCTCTTTTGTCCGCCCGTGATCGAGCCTCGAAGTTCACCCCTCGCCACATTTCAAAATCGACCTCCTGTCTTTCCCTTTCTCTTTGAACAGCCTTTGGCCTGAGCCAATCCCTCCGAGGCCTAGCTGCGAGATCCCCTGTGACAGAGGGCCGATCTCCAACCTTGTCGAGGTGCCTACCTAGCTCGGCGGCGTGTTTCCAACTCAATCTCCGGCCTCGCGGCCGTGAGGTTTCTTCCTCGGGTTCTACAGCCCTTGAGGTTGTGTTATTCTTGTTTTTCTTTCTTGTTGAGTAGTTGTATCCCATAGCTTTTATTTCGTGCATTTTTCTTTACATTTAGTCGCACCATTAGTGTAGATTTCGCATCAAACACCTTGCCGGAGCCTCGAGCTCCGGCGGTCACCCCCATTCCACGCACACCACCCCCGCCACCTTCTTTTTGCCTAGGAACCATCTCTCGTGCTTGCTGTTCATCCTTGCAGATTCCAGAGGCCGAAGAGACCCCCTCCTGGGGTCGATTTTTGCAGTAACCACGCTACCTGGAGCCACCTTGCTGCCTCGAGCTCGCGGCGGCGCACCAGGGCCTCTCCGCCCATTTTGGCCCTGCTGCAAGCTGGGGGAACCTTCCAGGAACGTCGTAGGCCATCTTGCGACCTCGGAAAGCGTCAGAGGAGGAGGAGAACGCTCGGAGAAGACCCCCCGTGCCGCTGTTCGTCCGTGTTCTTCCATTGGGACTCCCAGCTGTCGATCTCTCCCCCGTTCGTGGCGTGAAGCAGCCACCGTCAGATCGCCGCCATCCGTGACCGTTGATCTCCCCGCGGCGATCTAATCGTGGTCGTAGGAAGCGAAGGGGTATCGTAGCCCTCTGTGCCGACACGTGGTTAAGTAGGTTTGTACCCACCATCAGATCGCCCCTTGGCTGGGCATTTTGCATCGTAAGCCCGACACCTTTTTGTATTTAAAAATTAACGCTTAATCATTCATCTACAGTTGTAACATTTTGTAAAAATTATACTTGGACCCCCGCACGTTTAATTATTTTCTTTCCAGTCCTCGCCTGGCGCACGTGCTTGTCACGTGCGTCTTGGCATTTTGCAAGGGGACCCCAGCCTTATTTGGTATTTAATTTTAGTGCTTAAATTTCCAGCTGTAGTATTAAAACATCTGGACATCTTACAATTAAGCTCTAGTATTTTGCGATATTGCATTTGTGCCCCCGCCTGGGCGCGTGCAACGCACGTGCGTCTGGGCGATTTTGCATAGGCACCCTTGCTTCTTTGGCTATTGGTCTTTAGTCCAGAGAAAATTTTATTCAGTATAAATTTTGTGAGAAAATTGCACGAAGGCCCCTGGAATTTTGTCTAATTGCGAAATAGTCCTTGTTTGGCTGTGAACTTTTTGCTTGCTTGTAGTATTTATTTGAAGCATCATTTTAATCCCAAAAATTCTCAAATTTTGGACTTAAGCTCCTGTGCACTTATGCTTCCACACCATCAATTTAGTTTTTGATTTTATTTTATTTTTATATTTATTAAAAATCAAAAACTCTCTATTTCAGCACTGTCTAGCTTAGAAAATGCCAAAAAAATATTAAAACCTCTCGAAAATTTCCAAAAAAGTTCCCTAGTGGCTATTTTACCATATTTTAGTGTCAGTCCAAAAATCACTAAAAATCTCAAAAGAAAAACACTAAGAATTTAAAAACATTCAAAAACTTCAAAAAAATTTATAAAATCAAAGAAAACTCCAAAAATCACAAACTCAGTTCCTGTTTGTTTTCTATTTTGTTCTCTTTATATAAAAATAGTGTGACAAATTTTGGTTGTTGTTTGCTAATTTCAATTCTCATTTTACTCACAGCCAGCACTTTTTCCACTGTTTTCCATTATTTCAGTATTTAAAAATACCAAAAACACCTTTAAAAATACCCAAAAATCACAAAAACAGTAAAAAATCCAAAAAATATCAAAAACATTATATTTCTGAATTTTTAGTTATTTTTGCACATTTTTATAAATATTTTATCTAGTATTTTATTACATTGTCTTTATTTTCCAATATTGAAAATTTTAAAAAGAAAATAAAAAAAACAAAAATACAAAATTAAAAATAATAAAAAAATTAAAAATTAAAAACCCACAAAAATTCCCTTTGATTGCTTGCTTAGTGTAGACACTTGACACACACACATTCACTTGAGCACATTGATTTGAATTACCCTGCTTGCTCCCTATGTTCGAACTCTCTGCATACTTGCCCTTTACATCATTTGTGCAGAGTTAAAAATAAATTTTAACTCCACATTATTTCTAATTTATTGATCTTTACTGTGGGTTAATTGTTGATTAAATACAGGATTTTGTGTGGTCAAACACCGACTGTTGACTCGCCTTGTGAGTCGATACAACCGCACTGAATTCTGCGTTTATCAAATGGCGCCGTTGCCGGGGAACAACAATGCGTAGTTCAGTTTTTGTTTTGTGTTGTGACTATTTGTCTACCTTTGCGGCTTTTATTTCTGCTTGTTTTATTTTCCTTATTTTTGATATATCTTTTGAATTGTCTAACCACTCTCCTTGTTTGGATTCCGTGCGAGGTACGCGGATCGAGGGAGGAGCCCCTCTTGGAGCACCATGGCACCCACGTGAAGCGGCTTTAGCTTTGCACGAAGAAGGACTTGGAGGATTTTGCAAGACAACTTCTTAGCATTTATTTTCTTGCATTGTATTTATTTTGTAATTCGTAGTGAGAGAGAGACCATTTACTGTAATAATACAGGTACCCCCGGACATTTGGATTCGTGCGAGCCTAATTTCTAAGTGATTGTTCACTTGGGGGCTCGCCGTGCTTTTCGCGGTTTTTTTCGTGTTTTCTCGCATTCTTTTTATTTTGTTTTGTTTTTCGATTTTATTTATTTTGTGTGATTGAGCCCCTAGTTTTAGGATTGCTTACGATAGACTAAGGCCAAACACCTAATATTTTGCATGCACCTATACTCTCGTTTGGACTTAGTCAACTATTAAACAGTTGATCATTAGCTTTCGATCCACGCGCCGCGAGCTCATTCCCACAAAAGTGCTTTCTCCTAACTCAAATGTGTTGAGCAGAGGAGGGGTGAGCCTAGACCGGACATTAGGATTGAGGGTTGGTGGTCAGCTTGTGGTTCTTCACGATAATAGCAATTTCTGAAACTTAGGGCGATTTCATCGGCTTTTGCATTTGCATATAGATAGGTTTCAATTCTATTGAGCATCCTTTCATGTAGAGTGCTGGAGGCAAGGTGAGCATTTACGCTTTAGCATCCATCATTATTTGCTGCTTGCATTGCTTTTCCGACTCTCCCTCTGATTTTGCCAACCTAGGTGTTCAAAGGAATTGATTCCCCAATAGGCTCGTGCATTTTCATTAAAAATCCAAAAAAGTGATAATCAATAAAATTGGGACTGCTAATATTACTTGACCCTAAAACCGACCAAAAAGTGCCCACACAACCTCTTGTATTGGGGCGAGTAATCCCCTCATTGTCTTCATTTTACTTGCTCGCGCACACACTAAGGATTAGTGCCCAAATCCCATTCAACCCCCTAAGTGTTTGCGCAATTTTGGACTTCTCACCTAACTCTAAAACAGACAAGATAAAAAGACTGCTCTTTACGGTCTCTACTGAGTTGAGTAGGTGAATTGAGGGTTTGCATTATTTTCATTTTTGTCTGTGATTGTTTTTGTGTGTCCTAGATCTCCTCTGCGCATTTGCGCCTTTTTCTTCACTCTCTTGACTTGACCTTCGTGCTCCCCCGAATCACTTCCTTTTGTTTTCAAGATGGACCCCTGGAGTGTATTTTATCCGGACTTTGCGGACCCCTCGCTCGCTCTAGCCGGTCCACCTCCGATTTATCAGGAGGATCCTCCTCCTATTTTTTCTGATTTTTGTACATACCCCCCTCAGCCACAGTATCAGACCTCGGACTTCTATCCACACCCACCCCCACCTGTGCATTATCCATCTCCATCTTCACATCCACCCGAGTCTGACCTGATGGAGTCACCGCCCTCGATCTCTATGAGTGATATCTTGAATCGGATGAAAAAGCGCATTGATTTGATGAATTATGATATTGCCTTCTTGAGGAAGAATCAGATTAATGCTCCTTTCGTCGGGAATACGGCTTCACTTGTAGGTGATCATGAGAGCTTGCAATCGCCCAAAATACAAAAAATGAGAAAAATTTAAAAATCCAAAAAGATTTCGGAGACACTTGGTTGATCAAGATTTTGAGGAGAGAGTCCACTTGCCGGAACCCTGGACCACACATGCATTCACACCTAGTCCCACCTTTGACCCCGAGGATGCCGCTGTACAGACTGCTCTTGGCATACCTCGTGTATATGCTGGTTCCGACTTCCTCCCTTGTATGGAGGAAGTCCAAAAATTTAAAAAATGCTGTCTGAACCCGAAGTGGTGGCCACCATACCTGAGATTATCCGTGCCCCACTTCAGTAGGCCATGACCGATTTATCTGCTCCTCTTCCCAATAAGAGAAAGCGAAGGAGCAGATCTGAGCGTCACATTCTGACCATGGCCACTGCCCTCGCCATCACACACCGTCCCATTCCCAAGAAGAAGAACACAGCTACACCTTTCATCACTTGCACCATCTCTGACTATACTTGTGATCGCACTCTCCTAGATGGCGGTGCTTCTATTAGCATACTACCCTTCTCGCTGGTACAATCTCTTCACTTAGGGCCTCTCAAGAAGACCAGGATGATCGTTCAGTTTCCTGATGGATCAATCAAGAAGCCGAAGGGTATCCTTGAAAACGCCATCATTTCTATTCAGGGCACGAGCCACCATGTTGATTTTGTCGTGTTGCCCATGGAGAACTCCACAGGGGAGCCATCTCCAATCATCTTGGGACGACCATTCCTCGCCTCTGCGAGGGTCGTTATCGACTATGGATTAGGAGAGATTCGCTTCCATCTTGTTGATGAGAGCAAAGTGTTGATCACCACACCCACAGTTCACCAGAGACCTGCACCTGATGCACCTTCACCGATTATAGCTAATTCTGAGGCCTGTGACCTACCTGATGCTACTAGAGATACTTCCTTAGCGATCCCTGATGAGCCCCGACGGATCCCCCGAAAGGGTAGGAAGTCAGAAAGCATGGACCTCACTAATCCTCCTCCTGGTGTGTGGCGATGTGTTGATGATATCCAGAGTATCTACGTGATTGAACCATTTGAGTAGGGGGCAGATACCAAAATAATTGAGGATGTTTATGAAGTTGCCCATTACTTTGAGAGACCTCATAAGGAAACAAATGACCCATGTAAGACTAGACAGGACGGACCTGCTTTGACTACTTCCACTGATGAGTCCGCTCCTGTCCATGTAGATTCTGATAAGCCAAAGGACGAAGTTGATTTGATCGCTTTTCTTCAGAAATTTGGGCCTTTTGATGAGACAGATGATCCGGTTGAGACTCTTGAGGACGATCTGAGTTCGTATACTTCCACTGATGATTTCGTTCCTTTTGATTTTGACCTGGACGAGGACTCGTAGGACGACTCCGATTACACTTCTTCCGAGGATGATGAGTTTGTTCCATTTTACTTTGACATCTGCGAGACTTCCAAGGCCGGACCTAGTCGTACTTCTTCCACTCACCCGTCTGTGCCTTCACACCATAGAACCACCAAGGGAGAACCTAGCCATACTGCTTTCATCGATCAGTTCGTCCCTTTCCGTTTTGATTCCATTGAGGCCTTTACCGTGTCGACCCTGATCGGCCCCCGTCTACTGTGGACCCCGATGTCGACATACACCATATCAGATCTATCCCTCAGCGGTCCCGCAAGAAGGTTTGCTTTCCACCTTCTGATGATCACCCATTTATGTTGTAGATTCTCTCCTGTGACTCTCTTTCCATCTCCCGTTTTTGCTCGTCTACCCATTTCTCGTGTTTGCCTTGCTTAGGACGTACTTTGTCCTACGTATAGGAGGGGTAGACGAGTTGAGTGTTCATTCTTCGTCCGTGTCATCACTCCTGTTGTTGCCCAGACTTAGGGCTTCTTTTACCCTAAGTATAGGGGGAGTGATGTGTATATCCTCTGATCTATCCTTCCATCTTCAGATTTATTTTCTTCTTTTCTTCTTTTCCATTTCTATCCTCTGTATCTATCAAAAAGGTGCCGCCCTTGTAGACAGTTTTCCATACTTAGGACGTACTTTGTCCTAAGTATAGGGGGGTGTGCACCCCGAGTTTTCTACTCTTTTCGATCCTCTCTATTATCTCCTCTTCTTGTCTATACTTAGGGATATTTTACCCTAAGTATAGGGGGAGACAATCTGAGTACGATCTGTTCATTCCCACCCTTGACCCTCCCTGCGTTGTGTACAGTCTGCTATACTTAGGATTATTTGATCCTAAGTATAGGGGGGACGGTCAACTTCTCATTGATTCATTTATGTATTTATTTCTTCTTTTGACTTGCCTATACTTAGTACGAGTTATGTCTTCTCTTTTCTCTCCGATCTATGAGGACATACCTCAAGCTAAGTATAGGGGGGTCGTACATACTGCGTATATACTTTAGCCATAACTCGTACTTTCGTATTTTCTCAATAATATGGCTAATACTTCTTTAAAATTCATTAAAATTCTGTTTCATTCCTCAAACTCTTTTTGTATTTACTGATTAATAAATCAGGAGAAAATGTTTTTTGCAAAATGTTTGAAAAATAGTTTGAAAATCTTTGTGAATATTTATTGAAAACTATTTTGAAAATATTTTGTTACATGTTTTCAACCTGTGTAAAAAAGTGTGGTTAGTAAAATTTATTTTCTTTGTGTGAAATAAAAATGTTTGAAAAATGATTTGCAAATGGTTGAAAAATGGTTGCAAAAATATTTTGAAAAACCTATATATACTGTTTTGAAAGCCTTTTCAAAATGATTTTCAAATGTGTGTACATGTTTGTAAAATGTTTGTAAAAATTATTTTCGACTATAATTTTCAAAATTGTTTGAAAAACCCGTGTCAAATAAGTTTGAGGAACAGTTGCATCTCACCAAAATCCACTATATATGTATCTATATATGTATAAAATTGACCACTTACCCTTGTAAATTTTTAAAATCCACTTCTTGTATATATAAGAAGCACTCCCTTGTAAATATTTTAACCTAGATTTTAGCCAAAATCTTTTTGTTTTCAAAAATCCTAAAAACATTTGCAAAATTAAAATCCAAAAACATTTGAAAAACCTTTTTGAAAAATACAAAAAAAATGCATCTGCATATGCATCATCATCATTTTTTCAAAAATCTATAAAAAGTTCAAAATCTTTGAAAATTGCACCAATAAAAAATTTTCTGCATTGCATTGCATAGCATTCGCATTTTTCGGATTGAGTTTGATAGTTGAACAAGTCTAAGTAAAATCCAAAGATTGGAGCTTGATTGGACCTTAAAATCTACCTAATAACAGGAACCTTATAGGAACTGGGTTTGAGGTACTTCAGGTCTAGTTGACTTAATTCTTTGAGGGTCACGAGACTTAGTTCAATGGATTCTTGACTGCCTAAGTAGAGTATTTCGGAGCACACACACGACTCTTGTTGATAATGACCTAACTTGGACACTTGCATCTTTCACATGGCTCAACTCAGTTGGAGTGGTGAGGGGATTGGATTTGCCGGTATGAGACGCACACAAGTGGAAACATTTGTCCTCCTCTAGGGAGGGAAGTGCACCCCAACCCGTCCAATGATAAGGAAGTCTAAAGACAGGAGGCTGTGGGTTGCGATAAAGCTTCAAAAGAGGGATAGTCTACTGGCTCAAGAGGAAAAACTCCTTATGTAAATGCTGCTGTGTATAGTATTTTTTTTTTAAAAAAGAAGTTCAGGCATGTACAAAAATAAAAAGCCTGTAAGTATGTACAAAGTCAATAACCAAGCTTGAGTTCCAAAGTCATATCATGTGAGCCTGCAACAGGATGACTTGATTACACTGGTCTTGCATCCCGGGATAGGTAGCTACACTGGCTACCGTCCATTCTTCTCTTCACCCCCTCCTCTTGAGCTAGTTGGCACTTGAACTTAGAAGGGAATACCCTGCTCCTCGAGGATGGAGTTATTGGATTGGGGAATCATTGGGTTGTCGTACTGGAGAAGTCAGTCTCTTTATCATTCTAGTTGGGGAGAGCCACCATCACTTACACTGTACGAGTCAGATTCATAGTCGTATGAGTTTGCGTATGAGTTGAAGTATTTCTGACCTGGCTATTGAGGAGACTTGGACAGAGTTTTGGTATTCTCGAGGACTGTTGGATTTCAAATTCGGTTCTCATTAAGGTTCCACCCGCACTAAAATTCCAAAGGTCCGACTTAAGCTCCAAACTTCGATTTTGTGAAGACAAGTTTGATAATCAAATAAAATCCATATTTCTTATTTTTCTTTTCTTTCTGTTTCTTTTTGCACTTATTGCATAAGTGTTTGCTAGGGACTAGCAAAGGTACAGTATAGGGGGATGATGAATCCACATTTCATCATCTTTATTCTATCATTTAGGCATCTAAAACCCTAGCAAATGCTTATAAATAGCATTAAATAGAGAAATTTAGCATGCATGCATGTGCATTCAATTAGTGTATAGAATATTGTAATTAAGGCCAAAATTATAGAATAAATAATAGAAAAGAAAAAGAATAAAATATTGTAAATATTTTATGACCCGAAACCCCGAGACCTAGGCATCTTGATGAATAGGTCGACAAGGAATGAAGTAGGGGGAGATAAGGGTCAAATACCTATATTATTTTATTCATTCTTTATTCATTTTGGGACCTATTTTTGGTTCCACTTTTTATACATCAAATAAAGAAACTTTGTACATGAAAGTTGTAGATAATTTAAGAAAGAAAAATACAAAATTGATTTCACAAAAAAATAATGTATAGATAAAAAGTTATGGTCTTAATAAAATCCAGAATCCCAACTTCCCAGACCCGTATCTCACAACTGGCAACTCCAAATGCAGCATACTCACCTTTAATTGTATATAGAATAAAATAATCTATCCAATGGCGGTGGTTTCGCATTTGGCGGAGCTACGGTTTGGAAAGTTGAGTTTTGGACCCACCTTGTATATTTGTACAGATTAAAATATTCAATTTATTATTTATTCATTATTTTTATATTTTTATATTTTTATAATTATGTAAATATTACTTATAATATATATGTGCATTAAAATCACAATAAAAATGCAAAGAAAATACAAAATAAAAATACTTGTATAAAGAATACATAGGTATACTGCCTATACCTATACCTGTACAAAACACTCTTACATTTTATTAAATAGACAAAATAAATCAGAAAAATAAAATAAAAATGTATTTGTGTATATAAAAGTATCTTATAATTTTATAAAATAATAAACAAAAATAATAAAATCAAAATATACAAAATAAAAATAAAAGGATACAATATATAGATAATATACCTATATAGGGGTATAAAAGCAACTTGTAAAAATATATATCATAAAAATAATTAAAAATCGGAATTAAATACTTTATAAAATAATAAATATTTTTTTATTAAATAACCTAAATCTAAATAATTCATTTATTATTTTTAATCGAATTTACAAAACTTTATTTGGGGATTTTTCCTGATTGGTCCACGTGGACCAATCAGGAGAAGGCGCCAGTTGATCTAGGTCAACTGGTCGTCCTTCGTCCCTGTAGCTCTGACAGACCTAGGTTTTTCGTCCGATTTCATGGATTTTCCTAGGTCGCATCATTCCTCCTCGAGCATTGACCCCTTCATGGAACTTGTACCTAGTACAACCAAGATTCCCGCCGACCTCTTAGATCCTACCAGATCTCTTTTGTCCGCCCGTGATCGAGCCTCGAAGTTCACCCCTCGCCACATTTCAAAACCGACCTCCTGTCTTTCCCTTTCTCTTTGAATCGCCTTTGGCCAGAGCCAATCCCTCTGAGGCCTAGCTGCGGGATCCCCTGTGACAGAGGGCCGATCTCCAACCTTGTCGAGGTGCCTACCTAGCTCGGCGGCGTGTTTCCAACTCGATCTCTGGCCTCGCGGACATGAGGTTTCTTCCTCGGGTTCTACAGCCCTTGAGGTTGTGTTATTCTTGTTTTTCTTGCTTGTTGAGTAGCTGTATCCCGTAGCTTTTATTTCGTGCATTTTTCTTTACATTTAGTCGCACCATTAATGTAGATTTCGCATCAAACACCTTGCCGGAGCCTCGAGCTCCGGCGGTCACCCCCATTCCACGCACATCACCCCCGCCACCTTCTTTTTGCCTCGGAACCATCTCTCGTGCTTGCTGTTCATCCTTGCAGGTTCCAGAGGCCGAAGAGACCCCCTCCTGGGGTCGATTTTTGCAGTAACCACTCTACCTGGAGCCACCTTGCTGCCTCGAGCTCGCGGCGGCGCACCAGGGCGGCCCTGCCGCAAGCTGGGGGAACCTTCCAGGAACGTCGTAGGCCATCTTGCGACCTCGGAAAGCATCAGAGGAGGAGGAGAACGCTCGGAGAAGACCCCCCGTGCCGCTGTTCGTCCGTGTTCTTCCATTGGGACTCCCAGCCGTCGATCTCTCCCCCGTTCGTGGCGTGAAGCAGCCACCGTCAGATCGCCGCCATCCGTGACCGTTGATCTCCCCGCGGCGATCTAATTGTGGTCGTAGGAAGCGAAGGGGCATCGTAGCCCTCTGTGCCGACACGTGGTTGTGGGTTTGCACCCACCGTCAGATCGCCCCTTGGCTGGGCATTTTGCATCGTAAGCCCGACACCTTTTTGTATTTAAAAATTAACGCTTAGTCATTCATCTGCAGTTGTAACATTTTGTAAAAATTATACTTGGACCCCCTCACGTTTACTTATTTTCTTTCCAGTCCTCGCCTAGCGCACGTGCTTGTCACGTGCGTCTGGGCATTTTGCAAGGGGACCCCTGCCTTATTTGGTTTTTAATTTTAGTGCTTAAATTTCCAGCTGCAGTATTAAAACATCTGGACATCTTACAATTAAGCCCTAGTATTTTGCGATATTGCATTTGTGCCCCCGCCTGAGCGCGTGCAACGCACGTGCGTCTGGGTGATTTTGCAAAGGCACCCTTGCTTCTTTGGCTATTGGTCTTTAGTCCAGAGAATATTTTATTCAGTACAAATTTTGTGAGAAAATTGCACGAAGGCCCTTGGAATTTTTTCTAATTGCGAAATAGTCCTTGTTTGGCTTTGAACTTTTTGCTTGCTTGTAGTATTTATTTGAAGCATCATTTTAATCCCAAAAATTCTCAAATTTTGGACTTAAGCTCCTGTGCACTTATGCTTCCACGCCATCAATTTAGTTTTTGATTTTATTTTATTTTTATATTTATTAAAAATAAAAAACTCTCTATTTTAGCACTGTCTAGCTTAGAAAATGCCAAAAAAATATTAAAACCTCTCGAAAAATTCCAAAAACATTCGCTAGTGTCTATTTTACCATATTTTAGTATCAGTCCAAAAATCACTAAAAATCTCAAAAGAAAAACACTAAAAATTTAAAAACATTCAAAAACTTCAAAAAAAATTATAAAATCAAAGAAAACTCCAAAAATCACAAACTCAGTTCCTGTTTGTTCTCTATTTTGTTCTCTTTATTCGAAAAATAGTGTGAAAAATTTTGGTTGATGTTTGCTAATTTCAATTCTCATTTTACTCACAGCCAACACTTTTTCCACTGTTTTCCATTATTTCAGTATTTAAAAATACCAAAAACACCTTGAAAAATACCCAAAAATCACAAAAACAGTAAAAAATCCTAAAAATATCAAAAACTTTTTATTTCTGAATTTTTGGTTATTTTTGCACATTTTTATAAATATTTTATCTAGTCTTTTATTACATTGTCTTTATTTTCCAATTTTGAAAATTTTAAAAAGAAAATAAAAAAACAAAAATACAAAATTAAAAATAATAAACAAAAATTAAAAATTAAAAATCCACAAAAATTCCCTTTGATTGCTTGCTTAGTGTAGACACTTGACACACACACATTCACTTGAGCACATTGATTTGAATTACCCTGCTTGCTCCCTGTGTTCGAACTCTCTGCATACTTGCCCTTTACATCATTTGTGCAGAGTTAAAAATAAATTTTAACTCCACATTATTTCTAATTTATTGATCTATAGTGTGGGTTAATTGTTGATTAAATACAGGATTTTGTGTGGTCAAACACCGACTGTTGACTCGCCTTGTGAGTCGATACAACCGCACTGAATTCTGCGTTTATCACTTATCCGGTTGATACACCACCATCCGAGTGTCCTGAGATGGTGATGGCTGAGAGTAGTGGTGATGCAACTGCTGAACCAGTTCTTCCTAAATGTGGTGAACCTGGAGGTACTGGGCAGAAGGTTAGGAAGAGCTGCTGCTGCTAGGATCAGCACGTGACCTGGGACGAGGTTGAGAAGACGTTTGTGCCTCCTGGAGACACAAGATGTGGGTCTTCAGATCACTAAGAGTATGTGCCAATTGATCTATCTGAGTCATGCCCTGACATTGATTCTTCTCTATAATCTCTATGAGGTCCAACTTTTCGATGATGACCCTAAGGCCCGCCTCATCTAAAAATATTTGGTTTGGGGAGAGTTACCACCTCATTGTTTGGTTTGCTTGAGCGATAGAGTGACACACACACTAGGATAGAGCCATACTTGAATTTTTTTAAACTACTGGTCTTGGTGTTAGTCGTTCTCCAGTGAGGATCTCTCCGATAGCCGGTAAAGCGGACCACAACGTCCTTAACAGAGCGAGTTGAATGGGTAGCCAGTAAACGGTCAGCAAATTGTATTGGCTGGGAAAGATCTAGCTTTGGGGATTGGGCTAGTCTCCTGGGAGCATCGGGTTCCTAACAACTTGCTTACTCGCTCTGCAAGATTGATTTATGACCTAACTAAAATTGACAAGATAAACGACCGGTCCTTTATGGTCATGAGCTCGTATTGAGTAGGTGAATTGGGGATTTGACTTCTCATCTTGTTTGCTTACCAGATCTCATATGCACTCATCCCCACAACACGATGATGGTCAAGAGGTCCCTTAGGCTGACTTTGTTAGCACCGCTCTCCAGCACTCCGACTCATTCATCTAGGGAGGTTTCGGAGAGCCCAGACCCGCTCTCCGAACCTGAGTTCAATTCCACCTTGTTCTCCCTTGACCATCCTTCTTTCAGCCCTGAGGTGCCTGAGTAGAGACCTGCACAGTTATTCATTCATTTGACGGCACTTGAGTTGGGGTCTTTTGCCTTTGTTGAGACCAGAGAGATGGCCAGCAGTGACGGACGAACCGATGGACAGCCTCAAAGTTCTACGTATGTTCTAAATCAAGGTGCCATCAACAACACCTTGCTAGCATCCCTAGAGACGAAGCAGCGACAGATTCAGGTTTAGTGAGCATTCATCGCAGAGGTCTGTCAAGAGTTAGCACAAATGCGAGTCGATAGAGGAGAGCCTCAACCGAAGCTTTAACAATCCCATATTTAATTGATTTTACTTTTTTTTCAAGAACAAACAATGCCTATCAAATGTTTCGATTACCTTTGATTATTTTAATTCCAAAAATAGGGGGCGTAAGTCGAAAAAGCTGATGCGTGGTCAAACACAGTGATCCATGCATGGATAGAAATGTGTACATTGCTCCAGCACTCTATATGCAATATGATCCGCACATAAATTAAATACAGAAAGTAAACTAACTATATGATGCATGAGAAAATCAGCCTTAGACAAGTTGCTTCTATTGATTGTGAAGAACAATAGTTAACTAATCGAATCGAATCTAGAGTCCGATCTTGGGAGTCACTCGATGCCCACCACAATGGGTCCTGCCAGTGTTGTATGTGACTCCTTACTGCGCGTGGTCTCAAATTCAATTAAACTAACTTTTTCAATTATTTTTTTAGTAAGGTCCAATTACGTTCTATAGGAACACATAATCAATCGATTCGGTCAATGAGGAAAATTTGTTTTTAACCACTTAATAAAAGATAAATCAATGATAAGCAAATGTAAAAAAATTTGCTATTCTATTTACCCGGTATAGAGGCTAAGATTGAACACAAGGAGCATGATTTAAAAACTATGTAGTCAAATTTCCCAGATAATTTTTAAGTGGTTTTTGAATTTTTATTTTTTTCTAATTCCCGACAGAAAAAATACAATAAAAGCAAAATGCGATGAAATTTATATACAATGATGAGGGACAAGTCAGGAGTATATACAATTTTTGTAATTCAGAGAACAAATAGCAATTCTTTCATCAAGAAGATTATGCAAGATAAATAGCATGGACACCATGGACTAAAATGCAAAATTTGATGTTTCTCCATGAAATATCAATGGAAATAAACGTTTAGGTGAAAAGCAAAAAATACCCAAGTATAGGTGTGCGTCATACGTGTTGTTCCTTAACAGGGGCTTCTTTGTATTTTTCAGAACTTTTAGGGGTAGCACTACAATTTACCCGGTGATTATAAAAAAAATTTCTTGGGCTTTTTCGTTGTTGTCTCTTATTGCTTCCCAATACAAAAGAGGGGCACCACCCCCTTCTTGTCTTCTTCCTAGACGGTGGCGGGAGGTAAGGCATAGGGTGTGTGTGGGCAGTGCGAAGAACGACAGTGGCTGAGAAGGCAGGAGCACCAGGCGGCTGGTTGAAGGAGGAGAGTGAGAGGGCTCCAGGCGAAAGCAGCTCTACCCAAAGGAGGAGTGATTGCTCCTGCGGGCGGAGTGGAGGGCTTCAGGTGGCCGGTGGTCTGATGAGGTCGGTGGTGGAAGCTCCTCCCCAGGCGGAGGTCGTGGGAGGCCGCCAATGGGGGTGGAGGAGATGGTGCCTCCAAGAGGGGGAGGTGTGATGAGTCCACGATTGATCGCCTTTATTCTTTTTATTTTAGCTTCATTTTCTTAGTTAAACAACTGTAAATACCCACTAATTCCATATCTTTACCATTTTGCATGCATTTATTAATTATGCATTTTTAACACTTTTTGTACCTAAATAAAAGAATAAAGAAGAAAAGAAAAAGAAAAGAAAAATGAAGGATGTGTTTATGCAATAAGTACATACTGTCTCGGACCTCGAGAGAAGGTCAAGACTTGACCTAATCGACCTGGAATAAAGTCGGGGGAGATAGGGTCTTTCATTCAAAAATTCAAAAATATTTTGTAAATACTCTTACTGTATATTTGTATAAAACTTACATTATTTTATTTGTACGTAATTTGACCTCAAATTAATTAATTTTGTAAATAAAAGTTGTAAATAAAATTGTGTTGTAAATAATAAAAATGTTTGCAAAGTAAAATAATGTACACATTACCAATAATGACACTCAGAAAAAGCCGTAAAATGATAATTGAAATACCAAGTATAGCTCTATACGGACTTAAATTGAACCAAACTCACTTCCATTATACTCTAAATCAAATTATCTTTCAAATGGCTGTGATTTCATAATTTTTGGAGTTACGGTTAAAAAGTCAGTTTTCTAAGGTGTTTTATGCGGTTTCACTTTTACTTATTGTACATTTTTATTATATGTACATAAATAATATACTTTTTTTAAATATTTTTTATCAAAAAAATATTTAAAAATACAAATAAAAAAATAAAAAAGTATTTAAAAAAATATTTCATTATTTGTACATGTGTATATTATATTATATGTACAAAATATTTGCATACAACTAACTTCCTTTTATAAAAATCATAAAAATTAAAATATCTCACATTAATTAATTAATTTAATTACAAAAATTGTATTTAGATTTAATTATTGAACTCATTATTTGATTTTGTAATCTATCATGTATATAATATTTCATTTCATACCTTTAATGGCTACCATTAAGGTGGCTAATTGATTTCCATAAATTATTTAATTTATTTAATGTATTTAGTTCTGAATTTTGTAATTAATTTATTACATTATTAATTTTACCAATAAAAACCTTCCTCATTTTTAAATACTTTCCTTTTTGATTTTCTTCCTCTTTTTAATGGGCTCTTCCTCCCTCATTTCCTCTTGATCAATCTCTGGTGGAGAGGAGCCTGACCTCTAAGAGCAATCTTGTCGAAGAAAGGTGCCCAGCCTTTGAGCCGTCCGGTGATAGCGAATCGGCCCTCGTCGAGGCCATCACAACATATCCAATTCCCAAGGTGAGATCCAATTTTTTTTCTCATCTTGTTCTCTTAGATAAATTGTAGGTACAATTTTTTCTCCGATTTTATTACTCTTTAGATAACCAAAATAAAAAAATCCATCACACTTTGATTCGTGTCCGATACCAAAATTATCCATCTCATTCTCAATCCCTACATTTCTTATTCTACCTCGCTTAACCACACACCATCGTCTACGTACGGTGGCCGGAGACTCGGATCCATTCCTCAAATTTTCATGGATCCCCATTCTCATCCCATCTTATTTATAAATAAATTAAAAAAAACATGTATCTCTTTTTCTAACATAGGTGTTTTGCATGAATAACTAATAAAAAATATTTGTTCTTCTTTTCTCTCTAACCTTTGATTTGCATGAAAAATAAAATAATATAACAAAAAAAATTATTCAGCTCATGTTTACAATTGTTGTTAAAAAAATTCCCTTTGTTTTCTGTTTCTGTTTAAAAATATATATACAAAAAATCTTTTATTATCTCTGCTTACATAAAAACAAAAAAATAAAAAAAATAAAAAAAGGGCAGCATGCGGCAGCGCCGCCAACCTCCGCACTCTAGCAGCACTGCGACAAGAGCGCCCCTACCACCTCGCGTCACATGGCGGCGCGCTCCGCCACCAGCCACATGCGTCATTGACGCCGCGCACGAGTGCACACCTCCTCTGTTGGCGGCACTCCCCAGTAATCGTCGCCCCCTTCAGTGACCTCCGCGCACCACCGTAGCAATAGCCGTCCATTGCATCCCTCCTTTGGCCGCCTTTCTGCCATTCTAGGGCCACACCTCCCTCTCAGCCCGCATCGGGCCACCCATCACCTCCTCCGCTCACCGTGCCTGGGCCCCTCTAAACGGCGGTGTCGACGCAGCGTTGTATGCCGCACGGCACGCTTCGCTCACATCGCTGCCCTCCACTCGCTCCAGCCATGCAGTTCCCTTTCTCCACAGTAGCCCACATCGCGTCTGCGCGGGTCATGCCTCCGCCCTCCAATAGTCGCTCCTCGGCGTTCTTTGCTCGTGGCCTCCTGAAGCCCACCATCGCGGGCAGTACCTCCTCCACGACCCTCTCCCCCTTGGGCGGCGGCGGCCTCCTTGGGTCTTTCAAGAATGAGAAAGACACAAAGAAGAACCCGGGGTTAAGAATTTTAGTTAAAATAAAAAATGGGAAATATTACATTCATGCCCCTAGAAGTTTTCAAAAGTTCAAATAAGCCCCCTTCAGAGCAAGTCACGTGCCAGACACGCGTATCATTGGGTAATTTGCTTATTCCTCCTGCAACTTTATTTTTATTACATTTCAATTTAGAAACTTTAAATAATTACATTTACATCCCTGTGTTTCTAGAACAATAATTTGCTTGATCTCTCTTATGAAATAAATGTTTTTATTATTTGAAAAATTCACAAAAAAATTGTTTATGCTCCTGTTATGCCCTCGAACATTGTCAAAATTTTTCATAGCACTTTGTTGACATTTTATATATTTAAAAAATAAAAAATAGTGTCTTTTTACCTGACAAGAATTGGAAAATTCATAAAAAATTCGAAAATTAGCCTAAAATTTCCAAAAAAAATAATGTAGGTGTGTTTTGTTGTCATTTAATTTCTACCCAATTTTTGTGCATTTATCACTTATAAAACTCCAAAAAATTATGAATAACAAAAAATCTTAAAAAAATGTAGAAAATTCTAGAAAATCCTAAAAATCTGATCTTGGTCTTTGTTTTTAGATATTTAATTTCACTTTAGCATCAAAATTATTTCCAAGAGTATTGGTACTAAAAGTATTTTTAGTTTGCAAAATACTCTTGGTTGTGCAATGTTTTCCTTGATTTTCACTGTTTGATTTTTATAAAATCATAAAAACATCATAAAAATCTGAAAAAATTACCAAAAATATTTTTAAACATATAAAACTCAAAAATATTTTCTCTGGACTTTTCTGAAATTTTTTACTATTGTGAAAAGTACAAAAAGAGTGTGGTGTTGTGTTCTTTATTCCTTGTGCTTCTTTTGAAAATAAAAAAAATTAAAAATTAAAAAACCACTAAAAATTAATTCCGAAAATTGACTACATAGATTTTAAATCGTGCTCCTTGTGTTCGACCCTGGTCGCTATACCAGGTATATAGAATAGCAAAAATTGCTTACATTTACACTTTGATTGTTTGATTATTTCATTAAGTGGTTTTAAATAAAATTGTCTTGTTGACCGATTCGAGTGGTTGATAACAACGACAAATTGTGATAATTAATCCATCTTAACTGCATTGGATTTTATCTCATCAGAATGGCACCGTCGTCGGGGAGCATGGCTTTGTAGTCATTTTTCAGTTTAGTTATACTTGTCTCTTTATATTATAATTGTTTTCTGACCATCATCTATTTTGATTTTTATGCGAGAAACTACTTGAAGGACGACTTGGAGCTTCTCCTTAGAGGACCCGCACAGGAGGAAGAGTAGGGACGAGAAGAAAACTATTATTTTATTTGAGAGAATAATAATTGTTTTAGTAATTTAGGTTGAACACTTCTGGACTTGGAAACTTTTCTCGGGGTCTGTTTCACCAAGTGCCGGTGCACTTGGGGGACCTCACTGCTATTTTCCGTGTTTTTGATATCACCGCCATAACTTGCTATTTGATTATCGCAGATTTAGCCCCTAGACGTATGAATTTTGATTGATTGTGATGTAATATTCTAAGGTCCAACACCTAATTGCTTATGTGTTCCTATAGAACGTAATTGAACCATACTAAAAATTAATTGAAAAAGTCAGTTTAATTGAATTTGAGACCATGCGTCGTGAGGAGTCACATACAACGCTGGCAGGACCCGTTGTGGCGGGAACCGAGTGACTCCCAAGATCAGACTCCAATCTCGATTGGGTTATCTAACTATTGTTCTTCATGATCAATAGAAGCTACTTGTCTAAGGCTGATTTCCTCGTGCATCATATAGTTAGTTTACATTCAATATTTAATTTTATGCACGGATCATATTGCATGTAGAGTGCTGGATCAAGGTACGATTTTCTATCCCTGCATACATCATCATGTTTGACCGTACATTGGCTTTTTTGAATTCCTTCCTCTGTTTTTGGATTCAAATTAATCAAAGAGGAAATCAGAAAGCTTGGTAGGCGTTATCTTTGAAAAAAATCCAAAAAATTGAAAATCAAAATTTAAAAAAAATTGAGATTGTTAATTGAACTCTACTTATAAAATCAAACGTAACTGATTCACCATTGTATTGGGAGAGAAACCCCCTCATTGTTTGCCCTTTTAATTGCTTGCGTACACACTAAGGAGTAGTGCCTAAATCTTATTAAACCCTCCTAAGTGTTTTTACAACTTTTGTTTGATCACATAACTCTAAAATTGAAAAGATAAAAGACCAGATCTCACGGTCTTCACATTGCGTAGAGTTGATGAATTGGGGGTTTGTTTTGCATTTGAATGTCTTTGGTGTGAGTTGATCACGTTTATCTTCTATATGTAGCAGTCACTTTCTCTTTCTTTTACTGTCTTCTATCCCGCCCTCCCTCCCTTCATTTCCCTCTCGTCATGATGGGTCACAATCCAGTGCAGCCAGATTTCGTGGCTTCTTCATTTCATTCCCATCATGCCCGCCTACTGAATTGGGAGGTCGAAACTCCGATCGACGTCCCACCCTCTCCCTACCTACCTCTTTCCCAGAAATTGCTTTGAGTGATGCCCGAAGAGTTCAGATTGAACAGATACAAGATACGGGTGATCACCTTACTGAGATGACACTGCACTCCATGAATGATGAGAGAGAGTGATGAATATATGTTTCATCGTCTTTATTCTATCATTTTGGCCTTAAAAACCCTAGTAAATGCCTGTAAATAGCGTTAATTCATGCATTTTAGCATTCATGCATATGTGTGTAAAAAGTGTACAAAAAATAGTTTTTAAAGCCAAAATAATAAAATAAAGAAAAGAAAAGAAAAAGAATAAAATATTATAAATATTTTATGATCCAAAACCCCGAGACCTAGGCATCTCGATGAATAAGTCGACAAGGAATAAAGTAGGGGAGATAAGGGCCAGAATACAATAAAAATACCTTTTATTTAACCCATTCTTTATTCATTTTAGGACCTATTTTTGGTTCCACTTTTTGTACCTCAAATAAACAAACTTTGTACATAAAAGTTGTAGAAAATTAAATAAAGAAAAATACAAAATTGATTTCACTCAAAAATAATGTACAGATAAAAAGTTATGGTCTGAATAAAATTCCAGAATCCCAACTTCCCGGACCTTTATCTCTCAGATAAAAACTCGAAATCTAGAAAAATCACCTTTAATTGTATATAATTTTAAATAAGCTTTTTAATGAAGGTGGTTTCGCATTAGGCGATCCTATGGTTTCAAAGTTGAGTTTTTGACCCCTATTGTATACTTGTACAGATTAAACTATTCTTTTATTATTTATTCATTATTTTTTTAATTTTATATTTTTATAATTTTGTAAATATAATTTATAATATATGTGTACATTAAAATCAGAATAAAAATATAAAAGAAACACAAAATAAAATACTTGTATATAACATAACTAGGTATAATAACCTGTATATATACCTATATAATTACTACTTATATTTTATTAAGTATACAAAATACCTCAGAAATATAAAATAAAAATATATTTAAGTGTATAAAAATATTTTATAAATTTATAAATTAATAAACAAAATAAATAAAATTAAACACACAAAATAAAAAGAAAATATTAAAATATATAGATATGTATACCTATATAGGCCTAAAAAGGTAACTTGTTATTTTTGACCTCAAAAAAATAAATGAAAATCACCATAAAATAATTCATAAAATAATAAACATTTTTATTTAATAATAAAAAATTATTTAATTCGTTTTCTATTTTTAATTGAATTTAGAAATGATTTTTCTAGGCTTTTTCCTGGTTGGTCCACGAGGACCAACCAGGACGGCTGGAGAGTTGACCTCGGGTCAACTCTCAGACCCTAGCTCCTGTAGCCCTGTGTCAGACTGGTTTTCTGTCCGCTTTTGAGGATTTATCGAGGTTGTTCCTTTCACCATTTCATGTTGAATCCTTCACGACTTTTGTTCACCATGTACCCATGAATCATGCCCAAGTATTTTTTCGGGCTTTGGATCACTAATTCGCCCATTGTCACGTCGTTTTCGGAGCCCATTCACCACTTGTTCAAATAACCCCATCACCTTTCCTTGATCTTTTGAACCCTTCTTTGACCGTTTCTCCTCTCCTTTTGGCGAGCTCCGGACTGGACCTCGTGACAGGAGGTCCTCCAGTTCTCTTGAGGCAAGGTTGAGCGACCGTGGAGGCGTCTCCAACCCCCATCTCCGGCCACCTTGGCCGTGAGGTTTTTCTCTTGGTTTTTCTAGCAAATCGAGGATGTTTTCCATTTGTTTTCTTGCTTTTTAGTTAGCCTTTGGTTGTAGCATTTAGTTTGTAAATTTCGTTTGTCGGTTAACCAATTACTTAGGATAGATTCCAGCAGCATACACATAGCCATCGCTCTCGAGCTCCGGTCACTCCCTTTTTCACCAAAACCGCCACCATCTTCCCTCCAAACTTCGTCAATAAGACCCTGGGACTTTTTACTTTGATTTCGGTGCTTCCCTTGTTGGTCCCAGGACCCGAAGGACCCCATCTGGTGTCATTTTTGTTGATGCCCGAACTTCTTGGAGCCGCCCTCCTTTGTCGATGACGCGGCTGTGCTCCGAGTGTCTTCACGCCATTTTGAAGCAGCCACCCACTCGAGGGGCTCCCAGGATGCTCTCGATACCATCGGAAGGGAGAGGAATGCACCGTGCATGGAGATTTTGGAGCATCAAAGTCATCCAGGCCAAGTTCATCGCCGTGTTCTTCCTTCACGCTCTTGCACCATTCGATCCCGCCGTGTTCTTCCAACCGTCCAGTAGCCGTCCGATCAACTTCACCAGCACCGTTCGATCAAGGGCTAGGATCTAATCTTGGCCCTTCATCTACGAAGGGGTATCGGAACATCTGGGCGCACCACATGTTAAGTGGGAAAGATCCCACCGTCCGCCAGCGCCCATTGCGTGGGTATTTTTCCCAAACCCCCGCAACATTTTGTGTATTTATTTTATAATAATTAAACCTTCATCTGCATGATAAATACTTTGTATATTTTGCAGTTGAACCCCTGGATTTTGGTTAATTACGTATAGGCCCCCATCAGGCACGCGTGTCAATGCACGTGGGCTTGGCGTTTTTGCAGGTCTACCTCGGGCATTTTGCTTATTTATTTTTAATCTCAAAACATTAATTGGTAGTTATAAAATTTCTGGCATTTTTGCATCTTAGCCCCTGGATTTTTTGATATTACATTTTGGTCCTCCTAGGCGCACGTGCTTGTCACGTGCGTCCTGGCATTTTTGCAAAAGTAACCTTGGCATTTTGGATATTTATATTTAATCCAGGAACATTTTTATCACGTTGTATTTTTGTGGAAAAATTGCGCCGAGGCCCCTTGAATTCTCCATATATACGAAATTGCCCCTGCTAGTGTAATTTCTCCATTTGTTGTATCTATTTATTGCATTCATCTATAAAACTCCAAAAATATCCAAAAAATACCATAGGTTCCTGTTGCATTATAGTTCCACGCCATATTTTTATTTTGCATATTTGTTGCATTTTAATATTTATAAAAATTCAAAAACACTCATTTTCTCTACTGTTTACATTATCAAATCCATAAAAATTATAAAAACACATTAATAAATTCCCCAAAAAAATATATTTTGTGTCTTTTAGTGTGTTTTAACTTCAATCCAAAAATCATTAAAAAATACAAAAGAAAACTCCTAAAAATTAATAAACTCTAAAAATCTTCATAAAAATCTTTAAAAAATCCACAAAAATCCTAAAAATATAAACTCTGTTTCTAAATTTTCTTTGTTTTATTATATTTCATTAAAAATTAATTTGGAGAATTTTTGTTTCTATTTTATATTTTATTTCTACATTTTAGTTTCAGATCTTTATTTTCTACACTATTTTCAGTATTTTTGACTTTAAAAATACTAAAAAAATAGGAAAAATCTAAAAAAATCACAAAAATAATATAAAATTATAAAAAGACAAAAAAATATTTTATTTCATGATTTTTGAGTATTTTTCTTACTTTTATAAACACCTCATCCTTCTCTTTTCTTATAATATGTATATATTCTATTTGAAGAAAAAGAAAATATAAAAAATATAAAATACAAAAAGAAAATAGAAAATAAAAAAAATTAAAAATCAAAATATAAAAATAAAAACATCAAAAAAATTAAATAGAAAAATATATAAAATTAAAAACCCACAAAAAATAACATTTATATACATTTGATCACATTCACATTTTGTGCATTCTTGTCCCATTCTACCTATCTACTCCCTATGTTCGACCTCTACACTGCTTGCACACTATACACATCCTTTGTAGAGTTATAATAAATTTTAACTCCGCACAGCTTTTCATTGTTTGATTCTTGTTGTGGGATAATTATTGTTTGAATTTCAGATTTCGCATGATATCAAATCAGTGATTGTTGATTCGCCTTTTGAATCGACATGACCTCTACAAAATTCGGATCAACAAATGGCACCGTTTCTAGGGAACAACATCGCGTAGTTTGCCTTTTTGTTTGTGCTTGTGATTACTTGTCTATTTTTGCGATTTTTTTTTTGCTTATTTTATTTTCCTTATTTTTTGATAAATCTGTTGAGCTGTCTAATCTCCTCTCTTGTTGACTTTGTGCGAGGTCCGTGGATTGAGGGAGGCGCTATACCCTAGGTGCCTATGCACCCACATGAAGTCGGCATCTGCCAGCCTAGTGCCAAGGAGACGAAGAGAGATTTTTGAAGACCGAGCTCCACCTTAGTTGTTGCATTTATTTTCTGTATTTATTTTTGTAATTTTAAGTGAGAGAGAGACTTTATTGTTGTAATAATACAGGTACTCAAGACTTGGACACTCGGGCCTTATTTCCAAGTGTTTGTACAGTTGGGGGCTCACCGCGGTTTTCACGGTTTTTCATCGCATTATTTTACTTTGTTTTCCGATTTTCCATTTTATTTATTTTTGTATGATTGAGCCTTAGTTTAGGAGTTGCTTGTCGATAGTATTAGGTCCAAACACCTTAATCACCATTGCATGCTCCTATAGTCACATATGGAGTTAGTCAAACTTTGAAAACTGTTCTTCATGTTAATAGCAGTTTCTCACACTTAGGGCGATTTCATCGGCCTTGCATCTTCATATAGATTAGGTTTAAATTCTGCTGAGCATCCTTGCATGTAGAGTGCTGGAGGAAAGGTGAGCATTTCTCTTTAGCATACATCATTGTTTTACCGCTTGCATTGCTTTTCCAACTCTCCCTCAGATTTTGACCACCTAGGTGCTTAAACGAATTGACTCCTCGTTAGGCACGTGCATTTCTAACTAAAAATCCAAAAAAGGTGATAACAAATGAAAAATTGGGACTGTTAACATTACTCGACCCTAAAATCAACCAAAAAGAAAAACATTGTCTTGGGGCGAGTAATCCCCTCATTGTCTTCGTTTTTACTTGCTTACGCACACACTAAGGATTAGTGCCAAAATCCCATTTCAACCCCTATGTGTTTGTGCAATATCTTGACTTCTCACCTGACTCTAAAACAGACAAGATAAAAAGACCGACTTTTCGGTCTCTACCGAGTTGAGTAGGTGAATTGAGGGTTTTATTTGTGTGAGTTTGCTTGTGATTGCTTGTGTACATTCTTGATTGTCCCTTCGCATTTGTGCCTTTTTCTCACCTTCTCTTGACTTGACCTTCGTGCTCTCCCAAATCATTTGTCTTTTGTTTTCGAGATGGATCCTTGGAGCGTATTTTATCTGGACTTTGCGGATCCCTCGTTCACTCCAGCTAGTCCACCTCCCTTGTATCAGGAGGACCCTCCTCCTATTTTTTCTTATTTTTGTACATATTCGCCTCAGCCACAGTATCAGGACTCGGATTTCTACCCACATCCACCGCCACCCCCGCATTTTCCATCTTCACATCCACCCAAGATTGACCTGTTGGAGTCACCTCTCACAATGTCCGCACTTGAGACCTTGACCCCGTTCATGGAGCAAATGAATTCGAGGATTGACAACCTCACCTGCATGAATGAGAGCCACATTGATGCTTCATGATCTGATGATTTGGAATCATCTAAGGATTACCATGACAGCTTGCAATTGCCCAAAATACAAAAAAATGAGAAAAATTTAAAAACACAAAAAGAGTTTGGGAGACACTTGGTTGATTCAGACTTTGAGGAGAAGCTCATGTGCCAGACCATTTGACCACACATTCATTCACCCCTTGTCCCACCTTTGACCCTGAGAATGCCACTGTGCAGACTACTCTTGGCATGCCTCATGTATATGCTGATCCTCCCTTGTATGGAGGAGGTCCAAAATTTAAAAAAAATGTTGACTGAACCCGAAGTGGTGGCCACCATTCATGAGATCATTTGTGCCCCACTTCAGCAGGCCATGAACGATTTATCTACTCCTCTTACCAAGAAGGGAAATCGGAGGAGCAGATCTGAGCGTCATATCTTCACCATGGCCACTACCCACGTCATCACACACCGTCCCATTCCTAGGAAAAAGAACACTGCCACACCTTTCATTAGTTGCACCATCTCTTACTTCACATGTGATCACACTCTCCTGGACGGTGGTGCGTCTATTAGTATTATACCCTTCTCGTTGGTACAGTCTATTCACTTAGGGCGTCTCAAGAAAACCGGGATGATTGTTCAGTTTGCTGATGGATCAATAAAGAGGCCGAAGGGTATCCTTGAAAATGCTATCATTTCGATTCAGGGCACGAGGTACAATGTTGATTTTGTCGTATTGCCCATGGAGACCTCCACTGGGGAGCATTCTCCAATCATCCTGGGATGACCATTCCTCGCCTCTACGAGGGTCATTATTGATTATGGATCAGGAGAGATTCGCTTCCGTCCTGCTGACGAGAGCGAAGTGTTGATCACCACACCCAACGTTGACCAGAGACTTGCATTTGATGCGACTTCACCTGTCTTGGCTGAGCCTAAGGCCTGTGATCTATATGAGGATATCATAGAGACTTTATTTATGACCGATGATGTGACCCGAGATTTCCTCTCCAAGGAGGATGACCCGAAAAGCATATACCTTGGCGTTTCTGCTTCCTGTGATTGGCGATGTGTTGATGACATCTGCAGGATTTACACGATTGATACCATTGAGCGGAGGGAAGATTTAGAGACCAGACAGGATGGACATGATTCGACTACTTTCACCAATGATTCCATGCATGTTCACTCAAATTCAGATAAGACAAAGGCCGAATTTAATTTGATTGCTTTTATTCGGGAATTCGGGCCTTCTGATGAGAAAGATGACCCGGTTGAGATTATAGAGGACAAAAAGAGTTCGACTACTTCCACTGATGAGTTCGTTCCTTTTGGTTTTGACCTGGATGAGACCTCACAAGACGACACTGAGTACACTACTTCCGATGATGATGAGTCCGTCCCATTTCACTTTGATATCAGCGAGACACCCAAGGCCAGACCTGACCACACTTCTTCTACTCACCCGTTTGTACCTTCACACCCTAGGGCCCTTGAGGATCTTCACCTTGTCGACCCTGATCGACTTCCGTCCACTATGGACCTCGATGTCGACGTGCACCATACCAGATCTATTCCTCAGAGGTCTCGCAAGAAGGTTCGCTTTCTACATTCTTGATCATGTGTATATCCATCTCTATTGTACATCCACTTCTATTCATCTTCGTCCCTCTCCCGTATTGCTCATCCACCCACACTCGTGCTTACCTTGCTTAGTACGTACTTTGTCCTAAGTATAGGGGGGTGGACGAGATGAGTGTTCATTCGTCGTTCCATTTCATTACTCCTGTTGTTGCATATACTTAGGGCTTCTTTTATCCTAAGTATAGGGGGAGTGATGTGCACATTCTCACGATCTCTTATCCCATCATCTCTTTTCTTCTTTTCTTCTTTTCTTCTTTTCGTCTTTTCCTTTTCTATCTTCTTTTTGTACCAAAAAGGTGTCGCCCCTTGTAGACAGTCTTCTATACTTAGGACGTACTTTGTCTTAAGTATAGGGGGTGTGCACCCTGAGTTTCTCTATTTTTCGATCCTCTCCATTGTCTCCTCTTCTTGTCTATACATAGGGATATCTTCCCCTAAGTATAGGGGGAGACAGTCTGAGTACGATCTGTTCATTCCCACCCTTGACCCTCCCTGCTTTGTGTACATTCTGCTATACTTAGGATTATTTGGTCCTAAGTATAGGGAGGTCGGTCGACTTCTCATTCGTTTATTCATTCCTTTATTTATTTATTCTTTAGACTTGCCTATACTCAGTACGAGTTATGTCTTCTCTTTTCTCTCCAATCTATGAGGACATAGCTTAAGCTAAGTATAGGGGGGTTGTATATACTACGTATATACTTTAGCCATAACTCGTACTTTCGTATTTTCTTAATAATTATTGCTAATAATTCTTTAAAATTCATTAAAAACCTTAATAAAAAGATGTTGATTATTCCCCAAATTCTTTTTGTATTTACTGATTAATAAATCATGTGAAAATATTTTTTTGCAAAATGTTTGAAAAATAGTTTAAAAATCTTGATGAAAATCTTCTGAAAACTATTTTGAAAACGTTCTGTTACATGTTTTGAACCTTTGTAAAAATATATTGTATATAAAATTTATTTTCTTTGTGTGAAATAAAATGTTTGAAAAATGACTTGCAAATGGTCTATATATAATGTTTGAAAAACCTTTGCAAAATGATTTTCAAATACGTGTACATGTTTGAAAAATTGTTTGTAAAAATTATTTTGGACTATAGTTTTCAAAATTGTTTGAAAAACCTTTTCAAATAAGTTTGTGGAATGTAGACATCACACCAAAATCCTTTATATATGTATGTATAAAATTGATCATTTACCCTTGTAAATTCTTAAAATCCGCTTCTTGTAAATATAAGAAGCACTCCCGTGTAAATATTTTTACCCTAGCTTTATCCAAAAAGTTTTTGTTTTCAAAAATCCCAAAAACATTTGCAAAATTAATAATATCAAAAACATTTGAAAAATCTTTTTGAAAAATACAAAAAGTGCACATGCATCATCATCTTTTCAAAAATCCATGAAAAGTTCAAAATCTTTGAATATTGCATCACAAAAATATTTTCTGCATTGTGCATCACATTTGCATAGCATTAGCGTTTTTCGGATTGAGTTTGATAGTTGAACAAGTCTAAGTAAAATCCGGAGATTGGAGCTTGATTGGACCTTAAAATCTACCTAATAACAGGAACCTTATAGGAACTGGGATTGAGGTACTTCAGGTCTAGTTGACTTAATTCTTTGAGGATCACGAGACTTAGTTCAATGGATTCTTGACTGCCTTAGTAGAATATTTCGGAGCACACGCACGACTCTTGTTGATAATGACCTAACTTGGACATCTGCACCTTTCACATGGCTCAACTTTGTTGGAGTGGTGAGGGATTGGATTTGCCGATAGGAGACGCACACAAGTGGAAATACTTTTCCTCCTCTAGGAAGGAAAGTGCATCCCAACCCGTCCAGTGATGAGGAAGTCTAAAGACAGGAGTGTGTGGGTTGCAATAAAGCTTCAAAAGAGGGATAGTCTACTGGCTCAAGAGGAAAAACTCCCTATGTAAATGCTATTGTAAATAGTATTTCAAAAAAAAGAACAGGCATGTAAATAAAGTAAAATTCCTGTCAGAGTGTACATATGTTGTAAAGTCAATAAGCAAGCTTGAGCATCAAAGTCAAATCGTGAGCCTGCAGCTGGATGACTTGACTACACTGGTCTTGCATCCTAGGATATGTAGCTACACTGGCTACCGTCTATTCTTCTCTTCACCCCCTCCTCTTGAGCTGGTTGCCACTTGAACTTAGATGGGAATAACCCGCTCCTCGAGGAAGGAGTTATTGGATTGGGAAATCATTGGGTTGTCATGCTGGAGAAGTCAGTCTCTTTGTCATTCTAGTTGGGGAGAGCCAGTATCACTTACACTATATGAGTCATATTCATAGTCGTAAGGGTTTGCGTGTGAGTTGAGATATTTCTGACCTAGCTATTGAGGAGACTTGAACAGAGTTTTGGAATTCTCAAGGACTATTGGATTTCAAATCTGGTTCTCATTAAGTTTCCGCCCGCACTAAATATCCAAAGTTCCGACTTAAGCTCCAAACTTTGATTTTGTGAGGACAAGTTTGATAGTTAAATTTAATCCACTATTTCTTCTTTTTCTTTTCTTTGTTTTTCTTTTCTGCACTTATTGCATAAGTGTTTGCTAGGGACTAGCAAAGGCAAGTATAGGGGGATGATGAATCTACATTTCATCATCTTTATTCTATCATTTTGGCCTTAAAAACCCTAGTATATGCGAGTAAATAACATTAATTCATGCATTTTAGCATTCATGCATATGTGTGTAAAAAGTGTACAAAATACAGTTTTTAAAGCCAAAATTATAGAATAAAGAAAAGAAAAGAAAAAGAATAAAATATTGTAAATATTTATGACCCGAAACCCCGAGACCTAGGCATCTCAATGAATAGGTCGACAAGGAATAAAGTAGGGGGAGATAAGGGCCAGAATACAATAAAAATACCTTTTATTTAACCCATTCTTTATTCAATTTGGGACCTATTTTTGGTTCCACTTTTTATACCTCAAATAAAGAAACTTTGCGCATGAAAGTTATAGATAATTAAATAAAGAAAAATAAAAAATTGATTTCACTCAAAAATAATGTAGAGATAAAAAGTTATGGCCTAAAGAAAATTCCAGAATCCCAACTTCACAGACATGTATCTCTCAGATAAAAACTCGAAATCTAGCAAAATCACCTTAATTGTATATAATTTAAATAAGCTTTTTAATGAAGCAGTTTCGCATTTGGCAGAGTTACGGTTTGAAAGTTGAGTTTTGGACCCCTATTGTATACTTGTACAGATTAAAATATTCATTTTATTATTAATTCATAATTTTTATAATTTTATATTTTTATAATTTTATAAATATTATTTATACTATATGTGTACATTAAAATCAGAATAAAAATACAAAATAAACACAAAATAAAATACTTGTATATAACATAACTAGGTATAATACTTGTATATATACCTATATAATTAGAACTTATATTTTATTAAGTATACAAAATACCTCAGAAAAATAAAATAAAAATATATTTAAGTGTATAAAAATATTTTATAAATTTATAAATTAATAATAAAAATAAATAAAATTAAATAGACAAAATAAAAATAAAACATTAAAATATATAGATATGTATACCTATATATGCATAAAAAGGTAAATTGTTATTTTTGACATCAAAAAAATAAGTAAAAATCACCATAAAATAATTCATAAAATAATAAATTTTTTTATAATAAAAAATTAATTAATTCGTTTTCTATTTTTAATTGAATTTATAAATGATTTTTCCTGGCTTTTTCCTGGTTGGTCCACGTGACACGAGATCAACTCTCTGACCCTAGCTCCTGTAGCCCTGTGTCAGACTGGTTTTTTGTCTGCTTTTGCGGATTTATCGTGGTCGTTTGTTTCACCATTTGATGTTGAATCCTTCAAGACTTTTGTTCACCATCTACACATGAATCACGCGCATGTATTTTTTCGGGATTTGAATCACTGATCCGCCCATTGTCGCGTTGTTTTTGGAGCCCGTCAAATAACCCCATCACCTTTCTTTGATCTTTTGAACCCTTCTTTGACTGTTTCTCCTCTCCTATTGGTGAGCTCCGGACTGGACCTCGTGACAGGAGGTCCTCCAGCTCTCTTGAGGCGAGCTTGAGCGGCCGTGGAGGCGTCTCCAACCCCCATCTCTGGCCACCTTGGTCGTGAGGTTTTTCTCTTGGTTTTTCTAGCCAATCGACGATGTTTTCCATTTGTTTTCTTGCTGTTTAGTTAGCATTTGGTTCTAGCATTTAGTTTGTGAATTTAGTTTGTCAGTTAACCAATTAGTTAGGATAGATTGTAGCAGCATACACCTAGGCGACGCTCTCGAGCTCTGGCCACTCCCTTTTTCACCAAAATTGTTGCCATCTTCCCTCCAAACTTCGCCAATAAGTCACTGGGACTTCTTACTGTGATTTTCGTGCTTCCCTTGCAAGTCCTAGGACCCTAAGGACCCCATCTGGGGTTGTATTTGTTGATGCCCAACCTTCCTGGAGCCGCCATCCTTCGTCGACGTCGCGGCTGCGCTGCAGCGGTCTTCCTGCCATTTTGAAGTAGCCACCCACTCGAGGGGCTCCCAGGATGCTCTTGATATCATTTGAAGGGAGAGGGATGCGCCGTGCATGAAGATTTTGGAGCGTCAAAGTCATCCAGGCCGAGTTCATCGCCGCGTTCTTCCTTCACGCTCCTACACTATTCGATCCCACCGTGTTCTTCCAGCCGTCCAGTAGCCATCCGATCAACTTTACCAGCGCCATTTGATCAAGGGCCAGGATCTAATCCTGGCCCCTCATCTGCGAAGGGGTATCAGAACATCTGGGCGCGCCACGTGTTAAGTGGGAAAGATCTCACCGTCCGTCAGCGCCCATTGCGTGGGTTTTTGCCCAAACCCCCGAAACATTTTGTGTATTTATTTTATAATACTTAAACCTTCATCTGCAGGCTAAATACTTTGTATATTTTGCAATTGAACCCTCGGATTTTGGTTAATAGTGTATAGGCCCCCGCTAGGCGCGCGTGCCAACGCACGTGGGCTTGGTGTTTTTGCAGGTCTACCCCGGGCATTTGGCTTGTTTATTTTCAATCTCAAAACATTCATTGGTAGTTCTAAAATTTCTGGCATTTTTGCATCCTAGCTCCTGGATTTTCTGATATTGCATTTTGGTCCTCCCAAGTGCACGTGCTTGTCATGCGCGTCCTGGCGTTTTTGCAATATTAACCTTGGCATTTTGGATATTTGTTTTTTAATACATGAACATTTTTACCACGTTGTATTTTTGTGGAAAAGTGCGCCGAGGCCCCTTGAATTCTCCATATTTATGAAATTGCCCCTGCTAGTGTGATTTCTCCATTTGTTGTATCTATTTATTGCATGCATCAATAAAACTCCAAAAATCACCAAAAATTACCATAGGTTCCTGTTGCATTCTAGTTCCATGCCATATTTTTATTTTACATTTTATTGCATTTTAATATTTATAAAATTTCAAAAACACTCATTTTCTCTATTGTTTGCATTATAAAATACATAAAAATTATAAAAACACTTAAAAAATTCCCAAAAAAATTTATTTTTGTATCTTTTAGTGTGTTTTACCTACAGTCCAAAAAACATTAAAAAATGCAAAAGAAAACTTCTAGAAATTAGAAAACTCTAAAAATCTTTATAAAAATCTTAAAAATTCCACAAAATCCTAAAAATATAAATGCTATTTCTAAATTTTCTTTGTTTTATTATCGTTCATTGAAAATTAATTTGGAGATTTTTTATTACTATTTGATATTTTATTTCTCCATTTTAGTTTCAGATCTTTATTTTCTACCCTGTTTTCAGTAATTTTGACTTTAAAAAACACCAAAAAAAGGAAAATCTAAAAAAATCATAAAAACATTATAAAATTATAAAAAGACCAAAAATTTTTGATTTCCTAATTTTTGAGTATTTTTACTTTTTTTATAAATACCTCATGCTTCTCTTTTCTTATATTATGTATATATTCTATTTGAAGAAAAAGAAAATATAAAGAAATATAAAATACAAAAAATAGAAAATTAGAAAATTAAAAATCAAAATATAAAAATAGAAAGATCAAAAAAAATAAATAGAAAATTATATATAATTAAAAACCCACAAAAAATAGCATTTATAGACATTTGATCACTTTCACATTTTGTGCATTCTTGCCTCGTTCTACTTGTCTGCTTCCTGTGTTCGACCTCTACACTGCTTGCACACTATACACATACTTTGTAGAGTTATAATAAATTTTAACTTCGCACCACTTTTCATTGTTTGATTCTTGTTGTGGGTTAATTGTTGTTTGAATTTCAGATTTCGCGTGAGGTCAAATCAGCGACTGTCGATTCTCCTTGTGAATCGACACGACCTTTGCAAAATTCTGATCAACCGAGAGCAATGGCGAGATTTAGACAATCATGATTCTAGGATGATTGGACATTATTTAAGAGACGAGCAATCACACTTAGGAGCTCAATAAGGGTCTACATTGAGTCCCTTCATTCTGGATTTAGATTTCATTAATCTATTGCCGAAATTTTCAAGAGGAGTGCATGAGGAACCATATCTGCATATGTATGTGCTTGAGGATTTTTGTAAATCACCATCATACCTTCATATCACTTTTGAGGATCTGATGTTGATGACCTTCCCTTTCTCACTTCAAAGTAGAGCTTTGAGATGGCATAGAGAGTTGGGGATGAAGATTGCTACGTAAGGAGATTTATGATCATTAATTTTTCAGAGATTTTACCCTCAGTGTAGAGTTGTTATGATGCGGTCCTGTAGTCTTGATTTTTCAGTTAACCCCCAAGAGCCATTCAGAGATTCGTGGTCAAGGTTACTTGATCTTTTGATGCGATTTCCAAATCATGGATTTTCGATTACTTACGTAGTCCAGATCGCCATGAGGGGGATGACCGTAGAGCAGATTGCATATGTTATTTCCTCGTGTGGTTGTTCACACCAGAGTCCTGTCCTGGATTTATTTGAGACCATCTTGGGAACACATTCATATATTCCATATACACGAGATGATTTACTCGGGACAACACATGAGGGAGAGATGACACATGTTGAGTGTGTTACACATAATGTTGATTCAGACAACACACACCAATCAGAGGATATGGATACAACTACTTTTCATATGGTGGATGTATTGAATATACTTTGAGTTCCTAGAGCCGGACATTGGTTGAGGACCCATTGGATTTACAGTCAGATTTTGAGCCAGTCCCGCTCTTTCACGTAGAAGATTCTTGGATTCTAGATTTGTTTGGAGCCCAAGAAATAAAGGAAGAACCCACATATCAACCGTCCTTTGAGTCATTTCAGTGTCCATGTCTAGTAGATTCAATATCTATTCTTTAGAAGATCTTCTCAGATTCAGATTTACATTTGGATATATCTCAGAATAGAGAGCTTGATAAGGGATCAATTTTTGATTTAACAGACCTAGACAGTACCGTATTTGAGCCTTGTGTCCTCCCAGTTGATGATGTCGATATATTTTTAGAGGACTTGTTATTTGACAGCATAGATTCCCAGTTCCTTGATGAATCAGCATTACTCCCCGAGGGTTATCTGCGGGAGAATGCCACAGACCCTGTGTACTCGATTTCACTTTTTAGGAGTGCATCTGATATGTCGGATCACGAGACTGAGTCTTCTGATATTTCTGATCATGAGTTTGAGGTTTCTCTCCTCGACGACCCTAGCGAGGATGACCCGATATTTGAGGTACTCGATGATTTCACTGATTTCTCTACATTACATACATCAGATATCAACCTTTATAGTGAGTCTCATGATCATGATCTTCCTTATCTATTCGATACTTGATTGACGTAGAGGATTCACTGACAGATCCTTCCTTCTCCACGTTCGACTTCTTCGGCTATGCCCTTTTACTCCATTCAGATCTTGAGCCGACGATTTCTTTTGTGCTACCGGAGCCTGATTTCATCTTCCCATATCTTTACCCGGTAGTAGACACCCTCCTGATTGTTTACATGGGTGTCATCATTTACTTTATTGAGTTTGTTGTTGTTTTGTCACTAAGACTACAATGACAATATGGTATTCGCCTCACATATGCCATCCTGAATCTTGCTACAGCGTTGTCCTAGCCTTTGCGCCAAGCTAGGGGCGTAAACTCTAGCGCTTGTTGAGAGGCACCTCAACATTGTTCACATTTATATAGATCCGTTTGTCCATATCATACATTCTTTCTCCCATGCCATATTCATCTCATGATTATGCTATACTTAGGGTGTACTTTACCCTAAGTATAGGGGGTGTCAAACTTGTGATTATTCGTTTGTTTCTTTTTACCTCTGTTTTATTTCCTATACTTAGGGCTATTTTACTCTAAGTATGGTGGGGTACTCCTCGGTTTTCCCCTTCTTTATAGTCTTCTATAGTTTGGATTACTTGATCCTAAGTATAGTGGGATCACCGGCTTCTTTTGATTTTATTCTTTAATTCATTATTGTAGCATACTATTCTTTTCACTTTTCTATACTTAGCATGAGTTATGTCTTTCTTTCCAGCTCTTCGATCACTATGAGGACATATTTCGAGCTAAGTATATGGGGTGTCATATAGATTCTATATATACTTTAGCCATAATTCGTACAATCATATTTTTAATATGGCTAAAATACTATAAATACTGGTAGAAGAAGTAATAAATCGATGCAGAAATTTCCTCAAAACTTTTCCTTGTACATATTGACTTATAGGAATTGTTAAAATATTTTAAAAAATATTTTAAAAGTAGTTTGAAAATCTATTTGAAAAATCGTTTGAAAACTGTTTGAAAAATATTTTCAACCTTTGTAAAAATATTGTGGCTTGTAAAATTTTTTCTCTTTGTGTGAAAAAAATGATTTTTTTTGTAAAACTATTTGCAAATGTTTGGAAAAATGGTTGAAAAATTATTTTAATATCTATATATAATGTTTGATAGATCTGAATGGAGGCGAAGAATCCATGTAGCCGACCCTACTTAGTTGTGGGAAAAGGCTTTGTTGTTGTTGTTGTTGTATATATAATGTTTGAAAAATGTTTTCAAAATTGTTTTCAAATGATTGTAAAGATGTGTGAAAAATTTTTTTGGACTATAGTTTTCAAAATTATTTGTATAATTTCTTTCAAATAAGTTTTAGGAATATATTCATCACAAACTAAAAAAACCAACTGTATGTATATACATGTATAAATCACTCAAGTTTTAAATTCTTTCGTATGATTCTTGTAAATAATTGACACACTTTTGTGTAAATATGTGTATATCATCCCTAACCTTAACAAAAAAATTATATACTTGTATATATTTCTATCTATTTGCATTAAAACAAACTTTTGCATGTGCATCATTTTTTAAAAATCCATAAAAATTTCAAAATTTAGAAAATTGTTTCACAAAAAGATTTTATTTTCTTTGCATTGTACATATTTTCTTGCATTGGAATGTGCATTTTTAAGGATAGTTTTGACATTTAAACTATGTCTGGAATAAATTTGAAGAATGGATCTTAGTTGGACCTTAATCCACTTAATTTCAGAGGAACCTTATAAGAATTGGAGTTAAGACTTTTCATGTCCTAGTGACTTAAATCTTTGAGTCCATAAGACTATGTTCACATGTCATCTTGATAAGTCTAAGCAGAATATTTAACAACACACGCATGATTCTTTAAGGTCGTGGCTTACCTGGGACAAGCACTCTACACGTAGCTCTTCATGGAGGAGGTAGTGAGGGGACATAATCTTTGGCTTGGGGTAGCATACGAGGGTAGTACATCTAGGCAAAATCTCTTGTCCTCCTCTAGGGAGGGAAGTGCGTCTCAACCTGGCTTGGTGATGTTGAGGTCTAAAGACAGGATGCTGTGGGGTTGCAATAATGCTTCAAAAGAGGGATAGTCTACTGGCTCAAGAGGAACAACTCCCTATGTACATGCTGCACCTGGTATATATTTTCAAAAAAAAATCGAAGAAATGCAGAATATCCAAAAGTAGACAAACCTTATTGAAAAGTAAAATGCCTGACGGAGTGTATATACAAGTGAAAAAAAAGAATAAGAGCTTCAAAGTCAAATATTTGTGAGCTTTCAACGGGTGACATGGCTACACCGGCCATGCATCCAAGGATTGGTAGCTACACTAGTTACCATCCATTCTCTTCTCCATCCCCTCTTCTTGAGTTGGTTGTACTTGAACTTAGAAGGGAATATCCTCACTCCTTGAGGAAAGAGTTGCTAGACCGGGAGATTAGAGTTACCTTGTTGGGAGAGGCTATTTCTTAGCTAATTTTGATGAGGAGCTATATTTCACTTACACCGTACAAGTAAGAATTCATAGTCACAAAAATTTGTGTATGTAGACTTGTTCTTATCTGACTGTTGAGGTGACCTGAATAGGAGTCTTGTGGAACTTAGAGGCTGTTAGGTTTTAAATCCATTTCCCATTAAGGTTCCGACACATTAATAATCCAAAGGTTCGACAAGAGGTCAATACTACATTTTTATGCAGATAAGTTTCAAAGTCAACATTATTCTAACTTAGTTCCTTTTTCTTTTCTTTATTTTTGTTTTCACTCATTTTCCAAATAAGTGTTTGCTAAGGTGCTAACAAAGGTAAATTATAGGGGAATGACGAATCCACAATTCATTGGCTTTATTCTTTTATTTTAGCTTCATTTTCTTAGTAAACACCTGTAAATACCCACTAATTCCATAATTTTACAATTTTGCATGCATTTATTAATTATGCATTTTTACACTTTTTGTACTTAAATAAAAGAAAAAGAAAAGAAATAGAAAAGAAAAATGAAGGATGTGTTTATGCAGTAAATACAGACTGACTCGAACCCTGAGAGAAGGTCAAGACTTGACTGATCGATCGGAAATAAATTAGGGGGAGATAGGGTCTTTCATTCAAAAATCCAAAAATATTTTATAAATACTCTTCCTGTATATTTGTATAAAACATACATTATTTTCTTTGTCATATTTTACCTGAGATTAATTATTTTTGTAAATAAAAGTTGTAAATTAAATTTCTGTTGTAAATAATAAAAATATTTGCAAAGTAAAATAATGTACATATTACCAATAATGACACTAAAAAAGCCGCAAAATGATAATTGAAATATAATTTCAGCTCCATACAGACTCAAATTGACCAAACTCACTTTCATTATACTCTAAATCAAATTATCTTTCAAATGGCTATAATTTCATATTTTTTGGAGTTATGGTGAAAAAGTCGGTTTTCTGGGTGTTTTATGTAGTTTCACCTTTACTTTTTGTACATATTTATTTTTATATACATAATGTACGTTTTCTTAAATATTATTTTTTCTTAAAAAAATAAAATATTTAAAAATACAAATAATAAAATAAAAAAAATTATTTTAAAAAAATATTTCCTTATTTATACATGTGTATATTGTACTATATGTACATAATATTTGTATACAACTAACTTCCTTTTATAAAAATCATCAAAAATTTAAAATATCTCAAATTAATTAATTAATTTAATTTAATTCTAAAAATTGTATTTAGACATAATTATTTGTCTCATTATTTGTTTTTATGACCTACATATATATAATTTTTTATTCCATACCTTAAGTGGCAACCATTAAGGAGGATAATTGATTTACATAAAAAATTTATTTATTTAATTTATTTAATTCCAAATTTCTTAATTATTTATTTAATTAATTTTTTTAAAATATTTTATTAATTTCACCAATAAAAACCTTCCTTATTTTAGATACTTTCCTTTTTTATTTTCTTCCTCTTTTTAATTGGTGGAAAGCAGGCCGAACGACTAAGGTAAAATGGTATCAATGGTCATTACGACCTCAACCACTCGGATCAGACTCGACAAGAAAAAGAAGACCACCAAAATAGAAATCAATCAATCAAGCACAAATAGCGGTCTCGCTAATTTATTTTACCTAGTATAGCTACTAGGGTTGAACACAAGGAGCACGTGATGCGAAAGCTACGAAGTAGTCAAAAATCCCAAAAAGATCAACAATGGTGGTTTTTAATTTTTCATTTTTTTTGTAATTTTGATATTAAGAAAAAGGCTAAAAAGAACCAACAATTAACACTTAAACAATTATTTAAAGACTAAAAAATACTAAAAAATTCAAACTAAAAATATTTTTGGGTTTTTAAAATATTCAAATTTTTTTTCTGGATTTTATGGAGGTTTTCTGATTTTTAATTGATTCTCTAAAAATGAAATAAAAGAAAAACAATAACAGTGTACAACTGAGATCTAAAGGCAAGTTAAAATTATTTAAAATGCCTGAAAAATTTCAACAGCAATTTTATGATAAACTACAATCAAAGATCTAACTACAGAAGAAGAAAACATATTTTTTTGAATTTTTATGCATTTTTAATGATTTTCTAAGATTTTTAGTCTTTTTCAATTTGTTGGGTTTTATAAATTGGAATAAGGTGAAACTTGAACTAAACTTAAAATACAACAAAACACACAAATGGGAATGTTTTTAAAATTTTTGAAGACTTTTTTATATTTTAAGTTGATTTTATAAAACAAACAGTGACATTTTTTGGGGTTTTAATTTTTAAAAATCGAAAACAAAACAAAAGCAAAAATTCATAGAAATTCCTACACCATGGAAGGAGCCATGTGTCAAAATTTCGTGAATTTTGGACAATATTTGCTATTTATTGAATAAAAAACTAAACATACAGCTGATGAATCCCCATTCATCACTCTTTATTCTTTTATTTTTGCTACAATACCTTTGCAAAACACCATGTATATTTGTGTAAATAGAATAAATTACCAAAATACATGCATTGTGTAAATATTAATAATTAGCATGTTTTTGTGCAAAAATAAAAGAATAAAGAAATAAAAGAAAAAGAGGGAAATATTTAGAATAAATATTGAACGACCTAATCACAAGGGAGGGCTCAGCAGGGGCCTGACCGCAAAAGAAACCAAGTAGAGGGAGATAAGGTCAATCATGGTGTACATAACCGTATGTATATAAATAATTTTATTTTCCTTAAAATAAAAAGGGTTCCTCATATTTTGTACATATTCATAAAAATACCTTCTTATTCCAAATTTTATGATATAAATAAATAAATAAATATAAAATTGGAATAATTGTATAAAAATGAACAATTAAAAATAAAAATAATAATTTTTAATTTTTTATATTTTTTATATTTTTTGTTTCTTTTATTTTCCTTCTACTGTACACAGAAATAGTAAGCAAATTTTTTTATTTTCTTTATGGTAGAAAATGTAAATAGAAGTAAAAAATGTTATTTTTTATGTAATTTTTTTTTTATAATTTTAGTATTATTTTGGTTTTCCTGCTAAAAAATGTTAGAGATAAAAATATTTTTTTAATTTGTTACTGCAAAACAAAGATTAGAGACAACAAAAATTTATTTCTTTTTTTAAGTTTATTTATGCACAAAAATAGAATATGTAAATGAAGAGGATCTTGTAATATGGGAGAGAGATCCGTGGCTCCGACCACCGTGCGTGGTCGGAGGTGATAGGTTGTGTAAGGTAAGATGTGAAACGGATAGGTAACGAAAATGATGTGGAAAATCGATGTCGGACGCGGATTATGTGTGGTGAAAATTTTGGGATTTTTAATCTAAAAACTAATCACTACATCTACGCAAAAATTAAACCTACGATTTATCTAGGAGAAACAACAAGAAATAAAATGGATCTCACCTCGGGGTTCGGAAATGCCATGATGACCTCGACGAAGGCTGACATGCTGTCACTGGATAGCTCGGAGGCTAGGCACCCTTCTTCAACAAGACGGTACTCGGAGATCGGGCTCCTCTCCACCAAAGATCGATCTAGGAGTGAATGAGGAGGAGGAGCCCATTAAAAAGAGAAGAAAAATAAAAATGGCAAGTATATACAAATAAGGAAAGTGTTTATTGATTAATTAAATATAATTAATTAATTAATTACGAAATTCATAATAAGTCATTATTTAAATTAAATAATTAATGAAAATCAATTAGCCACCATAATGGTGGCCATTAAAGGTATGAAATAAAATCCTATATACATAGTAAGTGTATAGATAAAATAAATCACATAAATTAAATATTTATTTCAAACTTCGTAATTAAATTAAATTAATTAAATAATATTAGACAATTAATTTTTTTTGTGATTTTTATTTAAGGAAGTTAATTGTATACACATAATATAGACATATAATATAATATACTTAGGTGCAAATAAGGAAAGAATTTTTATAAAAGATTTTTTTTCATTTTATTTTATTTAAATTTTATTTTTAATAAAAACAATATTTAAAATTATATAGATAAAAATAAATATTAATAAATATGTACAACAAATACTGGTTAAACTGCACAAAATACCCCAGAAAACCGACTTTTCAACTGTAACTCCAAAAATTATGAAACCACAACCATTTGAAAGATAATTTAATTTAGAGTATGATGGAAGTGAGTTTGGTTCAATTTGAGCTCGTGTGGAGCCGGAATTGGTTTTTTAATTATCGCTTTGCGGCTTTTTCTAGGTGTGATTATTTGCACTATGTACATTATTTTATTTTACACTCATTTTTATTATTTACAACATATTTTTATTTATAACTTTTATATACAAAAATAAATAATTTGAAGTCAAATTATGTACAAATTAAAAATGTTAATTTTGTACAAATATACATGAGAAATATTTACAAGATATTTTTGGTTTTTCTAACAGAAGATCCTTTCTCCCCCTACTTTATTCATGATCGATCAGGTCAAGTCTTGACCTTCTCTCAGGGTTCAAGTCAGTCTGTATTTATTGCATAAACACATCCTTTTCTTTTTCTTTTCATCTTTATTCTTTTATTTATGTACAAAAAGTGTTAAAAATGCAATTTTAACAAATGCATGCAAAATGGTAATTTTATGGAATTAATGGATATTTACAGATATTTGACAAAGGAAAAGAGGCTAAAATAAAAGAATAAAGGTGATGAATCGTGGAATCATCAGTGCCGCTGGAGGGCGGTGGTGGGAGGCGTTGGCCCCTGCATTTTTATGTAAGCAGAGATAATAAAAGATATATATATATATATATATATATATTAAATAGTAATAGAAAACAATAGGATTTTTTTAACAACAACTGTAAACATGAGTTGAATAAATTTTTTTATTATCTTTTTTTTTTACTTTTTCCTGCAAAACAAAGGTTAGAGAGAAAAGAAGAACATATATTTTTTTCATTTTTATTATTTATTCCTTTAAAACACCAATGATAGAAAAAGAGATTCATGTTTTTTTAAATTTATTTATTAACAAGATGGGATGTGAATGTGGATCCGGTGGAAATGTGGGAATGGATCTGAGACTCCGACCACCGTGCGTGGCCGGAGGTGTATGGTTGCGCGAGGTATAATAAGAAATGTTGGGATCAAAAATGAGATTGATAATTTCGGTATCAGACGTGGATCAAAGTGTGATTGACTTCTTTTTTTTATTTTTGTTATCTAAAGAGTAATAAAATCGGACCAAACATTGTACCTACGATTTATCTAAGAGAAGAAGATGAGCATTAAAATTGGATCTCACATCGGTACTGGGATATGCCGTGATGGCCTAGACGAGGGCTGACGCGCTGTCACCGGACGACTCGGAGGCTGGGCACGCTTTTTCGACAAGATCGCTCTGAGAGATTAGGCTCCTCTCCACCAAAGAGTGATCAAGAGGAAATGAGGGGGGTTGAGCCCATTGATGAATCCCCATTCATCACTATATATTCTTTTATTTTAGCTAAATATCTTGGCAAAGCATCATGTATATTATTGTAAATACAATAAATTACCAATAAGCATGCATTTGTTAATATCCAATAATTAGCATGTATTTGTGCAAAAATAAAAGAATAAAGAATAAAAGAAAAAGAAGGAAATATTTAGAATAAATAATATGTGACCTGAATCCAAGGGAGGGTCCAACATGGGCCTAATCGCCAAATAAAATAAGTAGAGAGAGATAGGGCCACTCTACCTTGTATATATTTATCACTTATAAGTCATTTTTACAAAAATAAAAATAAAAAGGTTTTTTTATTCCTGTGTATATATTCCTAAAAATAAAATAAAAATTGAAAAAATAAAATAAAATAGAATAAAATTCGCTCACCTTGTATACATGAATATTATCATATACTTTTTATCTTACACATAAATAACCAATAAAAATAAATTATTTTATACTCCCAATATTATGTTGTAAATAAATAAAATATAAAATTAGCGTATTTGTGCAAAAATAAGAAAATAAAAATAATTATACAAAATACATAGGCATTTTATACCTATATATAATATAATATATTATATATAACATAATTTATATTTCTTAAAATTATTAAAAATCACAAAAAATAGTTTGAAAAATAATAAATATTTTTCATTTTGAACAATGTTTAATTTAAAAACATTTTCTATTTTTAATTTATTTTCCAATTTTTTTTGACTAAGCTATTCTCTGATTGGTCCAGGAGGGTTGTTGACCCTGGTCAACTACCCCTATGGGACCATCCTAGCACGCGGGACCGACTCTTGCCCCGATTTCTCCCATTTTTCTCGATCGGATCCTGCTTACTCTTGCCCTGAATTCGACGTCCGCATCTTCCCTGTTGATCGGTGATCCCTTGCGGATCCCTAGGGAGCCGCGGATCGTCCTCGGATTGCACGCCCTTACCCGATTGCTCCGACCACCTGTGACATGCTATATAATCTTTCATCGCCTCCCCTACTCATCAGCTCGCACCACACCCTTATCTACTACCATAGGATCCTTCGCCTTGATGACAACAATTGGAGGAGTCCTTTGGTGGTCGGAGAGGAGCGCTGCAGCCGATGCTCAAGATTCGTGGCCGAAGCACCGTCGCGATGAGCCTCCCATGCCTTTCGCAGCGAGGTTGAGGCAAAGACCTCCATTGACAGCACCCCCCTAGAGCTCAGGATTCGGTTAGGACCTTCAGGTACCCATCTCATAGTCCTCAGCTCTCGTATCAGTTCAATCTTTAGTTTCACTTCGGCTGTACCTCTGCCAGCTCTGACCCGCCAGTCGGATGCTCATGAGTCACCCTCACCCGTTTCGATCGACACACCCACTCATCGTCACCCTTCTTAAGCAACCTGATCATACAAATCTTTTCAATCCGAGCCAAGATTAGGTCCTAGGTTTCGTCTATCGCTTCATCGGAAACCACCTTTCGATCCACCGTTGCTTCTCTTTGTTTTCAATCAAATAACCCTGACTGGAGCACTGCTCTGAGTCTGAGCGTTACCCTGTAGGTCTTAGTTCACGTGGAGACACCCCATATCGCCTTCGCCCCGCTTTGCCGGAGCTCGCCCAGGTCCCAGCCACCTTCCCAGAGATCTGACCGTCCGCGAGCTCATCTGTCCCATCCACCCGACACAGAGGAGCCCCACGAGTCAGTTGCCACCGCCCGATCGTTCATCGGAGCGTCGGATCATTGCCGGTGCTCTAGTGAACTTCGCCCAGGTGGAGTTATTCCAGTGCCCCTCGTCGCCGTTGGATCAGGCCCCTCTGACAGATTCCATCCCCGTTGTACAATGCTTGCAGCTGTCAGGCAGTTAGATCTGACATCTAAGGGCCCTGTACCGCCCACGTTCATACCTTCTTCAGACTGTTAGATCCGACAGCTGCCAGTGCCAGAGCTGTCCGCCTTCGTCCACTCAAAGCACACTACCTGTCCACCCCACGCGCTTCGTTAGGGACTGCAAGGGTAATTTGCTCAGCCACTGATGAATCCTCATTCATCACTCTTTATTCATTTATTTTTGCTAAAAACCTTTGCAAAACACCATGTATATGCTTGTAAATAGAATAATTTATCAAAAAGCATGCATTGTGTAAATATTAATAATTACCATGCTTTTGCGCAAAAATAAAAGAATAAAAAAATAAAGAGAAAGAGGGAAATATTTAGAATAAATATTGAGTGACCTGAACCCAAGGTATGGCTCAACAAGGGCCTTACCAAAAAATAAAATAAGTAGAGAGAGATAGGGTGACTCAACAATGTTTAAATACCCTCTCTTCGTGTACATATTTTATTTTCTAAAAATAAAAAAATAAAAAATAATATATTTGTGTTTCCCATATTTTGTAGATATAAAATAAAAATGGGAAAAATTAAAGAAAAATGAAAATAAATAAATTCTCTCTCATCAGTGTACATATACATGTACATAAAATAAAAGATGTATTTATTTCACCTATGCAACTACTTAATCAAAATCAAATAAAAATCTTTTTTAATTCCAAATTTTATGGTGTAAATAAATTAAATATAAAATTGGACTAATTATGCATAAATAAAATAATAAAAATAAAATTCAAAAATACATAGGTATTTATACATGTATATAATAATAATATAATGTAAATACATAATTTATTTTTATGAAAAATAAATAAAAATCACTAAAAAATACTTTGAAAATAAATAAACATTTTTCATTTTGTAAATATTTTTAAATGAGATCATTTTCTATTTCATTTTGAATTTTCAAATCTTTTTCCAATGAATTTTTCTCATTGGTCCACGGGGGATTGTTGACCCCCGGTCAACTCTCCCCCCAGGACCACTCTTTCGGGGATCTACGCCTTCGACCTGACTTCTCTGAATTATTGCATCACGATCCGTCACCCATTTTCTTAAACCCCGGGCCTCGATTATCCACGAACCATCCGAGATTCATGCCCGGGGATCTTTCTAGGGATCCGTGGACCACAATCGCCTGCCCGACTCCATTTTTGTCGGATCCCTACCAGTATATATCTTCGTCTTACTCTACCATTTCACACACCTTCGGCCACCGTTTCACACTCCCAGGACCTCCACCTTCCTTTCTTGAGTGACAGCAAGCTTAGGGTGGTGTTGCAGTGAGGAAAGGAGCGGTCTAGCCCCTGGTCCGGTGGTCACACCATCAAGCTCCGCCATCGGCGAGCACGAGCCTCTGGAGGCATCGCTCCATCGAGGCAAGGACTCCAGGAGAGGCACCATCTCCCCCACAGACGCTCTCGATCATCAGGTATCCTCGTTAGCCCATATCACAGCTTCCAATCCCATGTTCGATTTTTGCGCCGCCAGCCTTCGCCGGCCGATTCACCACACTCCGACTGACCATTCCTCCATCCGATCATCGCATCATCTCCCTGATACCTCTCTCCACCTTCTACGCCCCTCCGATCATCTTGGTTCACCCTAGAACCAAGAAGTAGGTGTCCTCCGTCGTCGCCTCGCCGGAGACTCTCGCTCTGCCTTACCAGACCACCCACTTCGCCCATAACCGGGTCGATGCACTTTGCCCTTGACCCAGCTTTCTTTCTGTGCAGGTTTCATCAAAGAAGGACCCTGTCTAGGGGTCCAACTGTTCAAGCACATATTCTCCTACTCCCCTCTGTCGCTAGAGCTTCTCCAACGTCTCCGGTCCCATCTTAGCACACCCACCGCTACGGACGAGCTCCCTCGTCGATTCGCCCACCTCCACAACGTCTGAGGAGGTCCCCTGCACACGCATTGGGCCGGCGAAACTCGCTGGTGATCTATTCTTGGAGGATCTCCAGGAGCCGTTAGATCATGCACCTCGCTCCAAGTCCATCATAGCCACTCATCTCTGGAGAAGACTCAGCCGTCCGATCATCTGAGGGGGCTCATCTCGAGCGTCCATCGCGAAGGGGTACCCACGCTCCAGAGCCATTCGATCTTCCACGTTGTACTCCTTCAGCTGTGGATCTAAATAATGGGGTAATATCACTTAGGCCCCTGCTCTTTTTGCATTTATAGTTTAGTCCTGTAAATATTGGTTTCTGATGTTTTTATTTTGTAATATTTGCAGTGAGGACCTTAGATATTTTCATATTGCATTTTAATCCCTATATATGTGGTGCATGTACTTCGACACGTGATTGTGGAACAATTGCATATTATATCCTGAAGTTTTGGGCTGTTACCGATTGATATTTTATAAATGGGAATTACATATATACCCCTTTGTGTGGTCATCACGTGCGTGTCTCGTGCTTGTTTGGACTATTTGCAATTTAGGACCTGTGGTTTTTATGCCTGTTATCTATCTGGCCCCAGAACTTTGTCTCTTTGCACTTTGGTCCCTATGTGCTGTAGCTCTTATATTGGTTGAATAAAATATCAAAAAATATCCAAATCGTGTGAAATTTGGATACGTGGCTCCTGCCACTTTGTAAAAATTTCACAATTTTTTGGGGACATTTTTGTTGTTTTTTGTTATTTTTAAAAATCAAAAACCTTCATTTTTGTTACTTTTTTATTTATAAAATCAACTAAAAATATAAAAATGCATCTAAAATTTACAAACAAATTAGGACTTGTTTGTTTTAGTGTTTTCTTGCTTCTGTACAATTTTTGTTGAATTAGGATTCATAAAACCCATAAAAAATATAAAACCCTAAAAACCTTATAAAAAATATTACAAATTTTGTAAAAATAAAAAAATGCAATTTTGGTTTCCGGAGTTTTGTTTTTATTCTACTTTTCATAAAAATTGCCTTCAGATTTTTATAGGCTGAATATCTATTTTTAATTAGCCTTTCAAATCTGGCTGCACATTGTTTCTAATTTTTAGCCTTTTTCTATTTTTTATAAAATCAACCAAAAATTATAAAATTATGAAAAAAATTACCAAAAACATTTAAAACAATTTTATTTGATTTTTTTAATTGTTTTGAGTGTATAATAAATTGTGTCTGTGTGCTTTTTCCCTTCTTTTTACATTTCCTTTATAATTAAAAATACAAAAAATTAAAAAAAATATATAAAAATCCACCAAAAAATACCTTTCTTTATTTTCTTTTCTTTTTGACTACTTCGTAGGCTAATTCGGCTAGTTCGTGCTCCTTGAGTTCGACCCTGGTCGCTATACCAGGTTAAATAAATAGCGAAGACCGCTATTCGTGTTTTAATGATTTATTTTCTGATTTGGTCGTCTGATTTTCTTGTTGATTGAGTCTCTCTCTATTCGCGTCACAATGACACCGAGTATTTTTACCTTAGCCTGATAGTGAGAGCTCCCCGACAACAACGTCATCAGAATGTCGCCGTTGCTGGGGAGCACTGCTTAGTAGTCTTTGTTTTCTTTTTTGTACGGTTTTCAATCCGCAGCTTTTCTTTTATTTGCGGCTTTCTGTGACTTTTTCTATTTCTTTTGTTTTCTTTTTATTTTCTTTTATTTTATTTTTGTTTTGTTTGTTTTATTTTATTTTCTTTATTGCATATAGTTGCTATTTTATTTTATTTTATCTTGCTTAGTTTTATAATAACTGTTTCTGAACCACTCTTGTTTGATTTCTTTTGAGGTCTCGAGGACCGAGGCAGCTTTCTTCAGAAAGCCGAAGAAACCACGGAAGCTGGAGGCGGCTCCCTTCTGTACGGAGCTGCAGGAGAGAGCGAGAGGTTGAGCAGGAGAGGAGAGGTTTAGGGTAGTTTTATTTTTAGTTTTATTTGATTATTGTAATAATACAGGGACAACCATACTCTCAGAGACTTGTGATTGCGGGGTCTGTTTCACCGAGCACTGGTGTGCTCGGGGGACCTCACCGCGTTTTCGCCGGTTTTCAGTTTTCTCGCATTTCATTTTAACTGTCTGTCTGATTTACACGGTTTTGGCCTTAGCTTAAAATTTTCTGCTGATTGTGACGTAACTGATTAGGATCCAAACCCTAATTATCTGCCTGCTCCTATTAGATTGTAATTGGAGCTAATTAAAAATTAATAAAAAAGGCTAACCTGGTCACTTGAGGGGTCACGTGCCGCTAGAGGCCGTATATAACGCTGGCAGGATCCGTTGTGGTAGACACCGATAGGCATCAGAGACCGGACTCCGACCCCTCCTGTTGACCCATTAGCCTTTTGTTCTTCCCGTGTAGAAATTGCTTCATCAAAGGTCGATTTTCTCGTGCATCATATAGGTAGTTTATTTTCTATCTTTATTTTTATGTGCTGATCACCCTGCATGTAGAGTGCTGGAGTCAAGTACACATTTCTTACTCTGCATGCATCATTGATTTAATCGCGCATCAGCTTTTTCATCTTCTCCCCCCATTTTCTGGACTAAAATAATCAGGAGAACCCGAAAAATTCATTAGGCGTTTGTTTACTTAAAAAATATTAAAAAAGAAAAACCATAAAATTTGGGACTGCTAAAGCAAATTGGACCTAAAAAACACTTCACAAAAAAATTGTATTGGGACAACAACCCCCACCTTGTATGGTTTGATTTGGTGAGAGAGTGACCCGCACACTAGGTAGACCCACATCCGACCCCTTTTCAGACTACTTCTTATGGGCTAGTCGTTCTCCAGTGAGGATCGCTACGGTTTCCGATACAGCGGGCCGTGATATCCTTAACAGAGCGAGCCGATCGGGTAGTCGGTAAACGGCCTGCGGCTTGTACTAGCTGGGAAAGATCTAGTTTGGGATCGGGACAGTCTCCTGTGGGCGTTGGATTCCCAACAGCTCGCTTAATCGCTCTGTTAGACTGTATTATCACCAAAATAAAAAAGACAAGATAAAAGACCGAACTCTTACGGTCATCAGCTCACGTCGTGTTGGTAAATTGGGGGTTTGACTATTGATCCTAATTGCTTTCCATATCCCATCCGCTTGACTCTCCAGATCACGATGATGGGTCGGAGGTCCCTTAGGGAGCCTCTGGCTGCACCGCTTACGAGCACTCTGGCCTGCTCATCTAGGTCGGTTTGCGAGATCTGAGACCCGCTCTCCGAACCCGAGTTCGTTTCCATCTTATCCCCCCCGACCACCTTTCTTCTGATAGTCCAGAGGTGCCCGATCAGATAGAGCACCAGAGAGATTATATTTCGGCACCTGAGCTTGGGTCTTTTGCCTTTCAGAGACAATGGCCGACAGCAGTGATGACCGCATTGGAGGCCCACGAGCAGAGAAGACCTATGTCCTGGATCAGGGTGTGATCAACAACACCTTGATAGCTTCCCTCGAGATGATGCAGCAGCAGATTAGAGACCAGGGGGCTTTCATGGTTGAGATGAGGAGAGAGATGGAGCAGATGAGAGCCGGCCGCGAGCAGCGCAGGCCCGTAGGAGACAGACCAGAGATACCAGATCAGCCCGATGAGCCAGTTCAGCCGGCAGCAGCAGCAAGAGCCAGACCGATGCGGGAGTTGCACAACCCCAGATTGATGCTTACCCACCGATGGATTGTTCTTCCAGCGATTGTGGGGGACGTTAAGTTCCCCCCACAAAGGATACAACTTCTACCCCGTTTCCATGGGCTCGCGACTGAGGAGCCCCATCTCCACCTCTAGGAATTTGAGATGATCTGCAACACCCTCCACGATCGGCAGGTGGACGAGGACACCATTCGGATGATTACCTTCCCCTTCTCCTTGGTCGATAGAGCAACCAACTGACTGAAGCATTTGGGGAGGTTTGTCACTACCTGGGAGAAGCTCCACACCGAGTACTTGAACAAGTACTATCCACTCGGACGGACCAATGCAGCGAGGGCCTTGATCAGCAACTTCTCCATGCTTCCCAGCGAGCAGTTCCATGAGGCATGGGAGAGGTTTAGAGAGTTCACAAACAGATGCCCACACCACGATATCTTGAAGTTGAACCTAGTTCAGAGCTTCTTTTGCGGGCTGACACCAGAGCTGCAGGGCTTGGTGAATGCTTCTTGTGGCGGTTCCTACTTCGCCAAGGATGAGGATCAGGTCTGGGCTATCTATGAGGAGATGGCCGAGAACTACACTGAGATGTCCCAGACCTGAGTCTTCACTCAGGGACGCCTCCTACCACAGACCGTGCAGTTTCAGAGGATAGCACGGGTCAATGCTGGCCCTTCCACTTCATCCGCGGCAGCTGCACAAGCAGCGTCTGCAGCCGCAGACATGGGCATCATCAGTGAGAAGCTGGACCGGATCGAGCTGATAGAGAAGAAGTAGTGCCAGGGCATGACGCAGATCGACCAGATGGCACAGACGCTGAGTGACCTGAAGACACAGATCATGTGCCTCTAGGAGGCACAGATGGCTTCTCAGCCCCGTCTGAGGTCACGAGGAGATCCGAGCAGTAGTGGTAGCTCGTCCCAGCACTCCAGTCAGCTAGACAGGTTCACCATGTCCACGTGGAGTCGTACCAGTAGCCACTGCCGTACGTACAGTCACCGCCATCCCAGGACACTCAGATGGTGGTGTATCAGCCGGATCAGACCCTGACAGTACTACCCCCACCCTTGTACGTGCAGGAGCCGTTGATGGATGTCAACGGGATTAGGTATGACCGATCCCAACCCGGTATCCGACGAGACCATCCCACATTCCGCTGGTCGGCCAGAAGCACCAGTTCCCAGTAGTAGCCTCTAGTTCAGGGTGGCCAGTACGACCAATAGTGTGAGCAGCAGTAGCCCTCAGTTCAGCAGCAGCAGCAGTCATCCCATTACCAGCAGTATGGTCCTCGTCCCTATCAGTAGTGACAACCTTGGAGGCGAGAGCAGCCTCAACAGCTGTATCATGACCAGTACCCCTCTTACCCTCATCAGTAGTAGCAGCAGCCTCACTACCAGCGAGGCCACCCATCTGGTTCTCATGGGCCAACCTATGAGAACCCCACCTTGGATGACCAAGCCCGCCTCATGTCCGAGCAGCAGGCTACTTTTCGACGTGAGATGGACGAGTTCCGTCAGGAGATGAGGGAGATCGTGAGAGGGAAGGCCGCCATCCCTGCCCAGATTGAGCCGAACCCCAACAGCCTGAAGAGGAAGTCTGAGCAGGTAGAGTTCACAGAGACCACCACTCCTAGTGATTCACTTGGTGACATTTCTGAATATATGTTTGATGCTGACTTTGTTAAACTTAGGAGTGGTAGGATGCCAGCAGGAGGCGCCTCATCTGAGCGACGACTCGATGCTACTACAGGAGCACCAGGTGAGGAGGAGAGCGGTGCTGATGCCGCCATAGATGATGACGGTGGTGCTGATGCCACCACGGATGATGATCCAGCCGACAATACTAAGGTCGTCGTTTCACCAGATGGAGGAGGTGGTACTGATGCCACTAGACTTATTGCCAAGCCAGAGCACGGTAGTGATGCCGCGGTTCCAGATGCCGAGGGTGGTGCTGAGGCCACAAGTACTTCTACTGCTAGTCTTGTTGTTTTTCCTTTTGTGTATGTATCTCAGGACGTTTCTTTGAATAAAGGAAAGGGTTTTATTTATTCTGATCCACCTGTGTTGCATGATGATGTATGTGTGGATTATGCCGTGCTTGAGCAGCCCAGACCCTCTCCTAGTCCTTCATCTAAGAAGGACCCAACAGTCCCCTTCCCCCAAGCACTCCGCTTGGCTAAGGGGACCAAAAAAGATCCAAAAAAGTCCCACCAGCTAGAGTTCAGCCAGCACGTGATGGACCGTTTGCAGATACAACTGACTCTATAGGAGGCCTTGGAGCACATCCCTCTCTTCCAGCGATCACTCAATGACAGGACCATAGTTCAGAGGAAGAGGAGGAACCACCAGTCAGAGATCCAAGTGCTCACTTGCGCCACATGCTTCACGATTCAGAACCGTCTGCCAGCCAAGAGGCCAGATGCAGGAGACCTGTATGTCAGATGCCACATTCAGAAGCATAGATTTGATTGTACTCTATTAGACAGCGGGTCTTTGATCAACCTACTTCCGGCAGCCCTACTCGACCGTTTCGAGTTGAGCCCTCTACGACAGAGCAGGACGGTCCTTCAGTTTGCTGATCGATCTGTCAAGAGGCCGAAGGGGTTGCTGAAGGACGTTGTCGTCATGATTCAGGCCTAAAATTATTTGTTTGTTGTGTTGGACATGGAGATCCCTAAGTCAGTGACCGATACCCCCATTTAGGACTCCCGTTTTTGGTCACAGCCAAGGCAGTGTCTGATCATGATAGCGGGAAGGTGTACTTTCGCGTCGAGGGCGAGAGTATACAAATAGAGACGATCGAGGAGACTAGAGCTCGAGATTCAGCTTGCTCCGAGCAGACTTCAGATTCAGAGCAGATGACAGAGGCAGGGCGAGACATCCACCAAGACTGCAACTTTATGCTCATAGATGGCGAGGCAGTTTGGGCAAACCCAGCAGCACATGCCTTCCTCTCACCTTCAGAGTTTTCTTATGCACATATGACAGCAAAGGAGAGCTTGGATAGCGCACCCCTGATCCAGGATACATCTTAGGCAGCAGAGCCGGTTCCCGATCGTGAGGCAGATTTTTGTGATTCTGATACAGATCCCTCGGAGTTAGATTTCGATTGGGCTGAGTTTGATGACTTGATACCGTGTCTGACTTCCACAGAGCCTACAGCTAGGGAGGAGGCTGATTCCACACAGAGCAGAGACACACCAGCAGAGCAGCCTTCACCTGATTCAGATAGTGAGCGAGAGTTTTCATTCTCCCATACATATTTGGCCGCCTTCACTCAGGCCTTTCAGAGGCCAGATCCACCAGCATAGTGTTGTCCAGAGCTGAAGCCGCTTCCTTCATTGCTGAAGTATAGATTCCTTGCGAGTGAGCATGAGATGTACCCAGTCATTACCTCAGCAGATTTGACTGGAGAGCAGGAATCTCATCTGATGGGGGTTCTTGAAAAGAACCGCAAGGCGATAGGATGGAGTGTAGCTGATCTCCAGGGGATAAGTCCGGCACTGTGCTCCCACCATATCTATCTCGCGGAGGACGCAAAGCCGTCGCGTGAGTTCCAGCGGCGGCTGAACCCAAACCTTCGAGATGTTGTTATGAAGGAGATCTCGAAATGGTGGAGCGCCAATTTTATCAACCCCATCTCCGACTCCAAGTGGGTCAGTCCATTACATGTGGTTCCCAAGAAGACGGGCATCACTACAGTTGTCAGTGAGTCTGGAGAGGAGATCGCTACCCAGGTACCCACTTCTTGGCAGGTCTGTGTGGACTACAAATGATTGAACCAGGCCGCCCAGAAGGATCATTTCCCTCTGCCCTTTATTTGATCAGATTATTGAGAGGCTGGCAAGGAAGAGCCATTACTGCTTCTTGGACAGGTACTCCGGATACAACCAGGTGGCGATTGTACCATAGAACCAGGACAAGACTACCTTTACCTGTCCCTTCAGGACATATGATTTCATACGGATGCCCTTCGGATTGTGCAACGTTCCGGTGACATTACAAAGGTGCATGTTGTCCATCATTTCGGACATGGTAGGGGAGTTCTTGGAGGTCTTCATGGATGATTTTTCGGTTTACGGTGATGGATTTGATTCTTATCTTGACTGTCTAGACCGTGTCCTCCAACGATGTATTGAGGTGCACCTGATGCTTTCTTGGGAGAAGAGTCACTTCATGGTGACTCAAGGGACGATGCTTGGCCATATCATCTCCAACATGGGCATGGAGGTTGATCCAGCCAAGGTGGATATCATTAACAAACTCAGTCCACCATCCAACTTGCGGCAGTTACGGTCTTTTCTGGGGCACGTCCGTTTCTACCGACGATTCATTCATGATTTTAGCCAGATTGCCCGACCGTTGACTGATCTGCTGACGAAAGACACCGAGTTCATTATGGATGATTGATGAGCCAAAATTCACGAATGAACTAAGGTGAATAAAATCTAGCGAAGGTCGCTGCGACCTCAGTCACTCGAAACACAGCTCAACAAGAAAAATAAAGGATAGACCACCAAACAGAGATATAAAATCAGAGAAAATCAAATAGTGGCTCTGGCTATGAGATTAGCCTGGTGTAGCACCCAGGGTCGGACTCAGGGAGTGCGGATTGGCCTTATGGCCTACGAAGTAGTTGACATTAAAATAAAATAAAAACAAATATTTTTTTGTGGTTTTTAATATTTTTATATTTTTTTGGAATTTTTAATAATAAGGGAAATAAGGAAATAATAAAAATAAGCAACATTGACCAATTATTTAACTACTAAAAAATGGTCCAAAAATTCCAACAAAAATATTTTTATGATTTTTATATTTTTTTACTATTTTTGGTGAATTTTTGAGAATTTTATGATTTTTATGGAATTTTCTAAAAATGAAAGAAGGAAAAAATAAGAGAAAACTATCCAGCCATGCTTCAAAGACCACTTAAAAATATTAAATGGTCTTATCAAGGCTGGAGGTAATTTTTATGAAAAGTGTAAACAAAAAGTACTTCTATTAAAATCAAACAAAAGCCCACAGTGCACAGGGACCTGTTCGCAAGGAAAAGTACTTCTAAGAGCTAGAAAGTAACAAGCTCAGAAGCCTGGGGTCCTCGTGCAAAATTTCCATGTCCCCACGCGCGCAGCACGTGGTTTGGGCACAGAGGGACCCAAATGTAAGAAAACTTAGTTTCGAGGGCTTATTAGCAACAGGTGCTAAAAGCCCAAGGCACTAGTTGCAAATTACCCAAAGTATTCAGCACATGTCAAATAGAAGTGTTCACAGGGGTATAAGTGCAAATATCAGAAAGTATTTTTCATTCATTAACAAGCAGAATCTACAAGCCTAGATAATGCAATTTCCAAAAAAACCACGTGACGATGCACGTATCCAACATTCACAGGGTTGAAAATGCAAATAAAATAAATGTCCAGGTCTTCAGTGCAATTTTTACAAAATAAAAACAACTACCGAAACTAATTACATGACTAATTAATAAAAGCAAAACAAGATGGGGCCTAAGTGATATTTACCCCTTATTATCCGAGGGATGGAGCGGCGCTACGTGGAAGATCATACGGCTGGGGGTAGCGGGCGCTGCTGCGAAGGAATCCAACTCGGATCTGATGGCTAAGGCGGTGCCACGTAGCTGATCGGACACTCTGGATCAAGAGCACCCCTCGCTGGATCTGTCGGCTGGGATCAAGCCCTAGAAGGATCGACGGTCGGTGCAATTACTCAGATGGATGGTTGGGAGAACGTCTGGAGCAACAGGCTGATCCAACGGCTGCGGAGGATCCTCAAAGAACAAGGCTCCGGCGAACTTTGCCGGAGCACCACGAGTGCGCTGGACCTCCTCGCACGTGGACGCTCCGGATTAAAACAGGGTGAGGGAGGTCGATCTGACGGCGATGGAGGATGCTCCAAGAATAGGTGGCCGGCGAATTTCGCCGACCCAGTACTCGCGTTGGGATCCTCCTCTTTTGTTGTTAAAATGCGGAATAGATCCACCTTGACGTTCCGCAGCTGATGCGCCTCTCCGATGAGGCTGGGAAGCTTCGAGGAGCTCCGGCGATGGCGGCGGCTGGGAATAGCTATGCTGAACACGTAGACCCTTAGATGGGCCTCTTCTCGATCTGCAAAACCCACAGACAAACTCCTGGGTCAAGGACAAAGTGCCTCGACCCGGTGAGAGGGTGAACGGGGGGTTGTATGCGTCGGGGCGGCACTCTCCGGCGATGAGACGGTGAAGGAGGGTGGATTCCCAGTTCCGGGGCGAACTGGGTTGGATGGATGGGCGTAGAACATGCAGAGGAGGGTGGTGGATATGATAGTCAAGTCGATCGATGAAATGGATGGCGTAATCGATCGGAGACGGTGACAGAAGGATTTGGGGCTAATCAAAAATTCAAGAAATGTGGGAAGAATTAAGTTTACCTGATGCACGAGATCGACTGGGGATGAGCTCGCAGAGCTCTGGTCATCGCCTCGAGGGTCGTCTAAGGACAGAGGCTCGGGCGCTGCTCTGGGCGGCGCGCGGCAGCGAAACATCGCCGGATCAGTGACGCGATGCTTCTCCTCCTCTCTACAACACGCCAAGCTGTAGCTGTCACTCTAGGGTATCGGGTATAGGTTTTGGGTGGAAGAAACGACGCCAAAGATAGCGTGGAAAGGCGGCCGGAGCTGAATCTTTATACACCTGTAGGTCCGAGAAGAGAGGGTCGGGCAGGGTTCCGTGAAGTGCGGATCCCCAGACGGATGTGTCGGCGTGGATCTCGGATGCAGGAGGGAGTAGGACCCGGGGTTTAGTCGAATGGGTCTCGGATCACTCAGGGAAAAATCAGAGAAAAGCGGGTCAGGCTAGTGGATCCGGGTTGACCGGTCAACTCTCCCCCCTGGACCAATAGGAATTCATGAATTATTAAAGATTTGATAATTCAAAAAAAATTAATAAATGAATTAATTTCGAAAAACTCAAAACATGAAAATTTTTTCTTTATTTATTAATTAATTTTTGGTTATTTTTATTTATTTTTTTGAAATAAAAATTAGGTATTTACAAAATAGTATTATTATATATAGGTATATACATTATGTATTTTTATTTTTGATTTTTAATTATTTATTTTTGTACATTTAATTCCAATTTTTATATTTTATTTATTTATAGAATAAAATTTGGAATAATAAGATATTTTTATTTTATTTTTATTATCTACAAGGGGTAAATAAATAGTTTTATTTATATACATGCATGGTATTTATACAATGTGGGTATTGGTTTTTATTTTATTTTTTTTTATTTTATTTTTGTTATTATGATTTTTATTTTATTTATTTACACCATGGAGTGAAAAATATGTACATATTTTTATGGATTTTTATTTATTTATTTATAAGGAGAAATAAATATGTATGTGGTTCTATGTACAAGGCTTATGTACAATGGAGAAGGAATTTTAACTTCTTTTTAATTTTATTTTATTTTTCTCATTTTTATTTTAATTTTATATTTACAAATATATACACATAAATACACACCCATTTTTAATCTGAATAAGAGGAAAATAATTTTTATTTAGTTATAGGTATATGTACAATCATGAGCTTCCTTATCTCTCTCTACTTGGGTTCTTTTTGCGGTCAGGCCCATGCTGAGCCCTCCCTTGAGATTAGGTCGCTCAGTATTTATTCTAAATATCTCCCTCTTTTTCTTTTATTTCTTTATTCTTTTATTTATGCACAAAAACATGCTAAAAATGCATATTTACACAATGCATGCTATTTTACAACTATTATTATTTACAGGAATATACATGTGTTTTGCATAGGTTTTGTAGCTAAAATAAAAGAATAAAGAGTGATGAATGGGTATTCATCACCCCCCTATACTTAACTTTGATAGTCCCTTAGCAAACACTTATTTGAAAAAGAAGTGAGAAAGATAAAGAAAAAGAAAAAGAGGAAAAGATGCATGGATTAATGCTGAATATTAAACTTGGCTTCATTAAATTGAAATATGGAGCTCGATCAGATCTTTGGATTATTAATGTGTCGGAACCGTGTTTAGACTTAGGTTTAAAACTCAACAGCCTCTAAGATCCACTAATCTATAGTCAAGACTCCTCAACAATCCAGATCAGAACAAGTCTACATACACAAACCCTGAAGACTATGAATCTTTCCTTGTACAGTGTATGCGAAGTATAGCTCTCCACCTCAGAAGTAGCAACTTGGCAACCCTCCCCAACAAGGTAACTCTACGACCCTAGTCTGGCCACTCTTTCCTCAAGGAGCGGGGTATTCCCTTCTATGTTCAAGTTCAGCGGCTCAAGAAGAGGGGGAAGAAGAGAATGGACCATGGCCAGTGTAGCCATGTATCCTTGGGAGCTCAACCAGTGTAGCTAAGTCTCCCTACTGCAAGCTACAGAAGATGGAACAATGAGTCTCAAGCTTTGCTTATTGCACTATATACATACTCCGGTGGGATTATCATTTTCTATCAGACCCACCACTTTTTTTGGAGTTATTTTCTTTTTGCATTTTTTTCAAGTGCATCTATACAACATATTTACAATGTGCAGCATATGTACATAAGGAGTTTTTCCTCTTGAGCCAGTAGACTATCCCTCTTTTGAAGCATTATTGCAACCCACAACTCCTGTCGTTAGACCTCATGGCAACCAGACCAAGTTGAGATGCACATCCTTCACTAAAAGAAGAAGAGAGGTTCCGCCTAGAAGTACTACCCTCATATGCTACCCCAAGTCAAGGAAGACTGCCTCCTCACCACCTCATCCGTAGAGAGCTCAGTGTAAAGTGCGGGTCCAAGTCAAGCCATTGTCTATATGAGTCATGTGTGTGTTGTTAAGTGCTCTACTTAGGCTCATTGAGATGACATGTGATCATAGCCTAGTGGACTCAAAGAATTAAGTCACCATGGACCTGAAAATCCTTAACCCTAAGCCCTATAAGGTTCCTCTTAGAATTAGGGGGATTAAGATCTTAATCAAGCTCCATTTCCCAATTTATCTCCAGGCTAGTTTAAATGTCAACTATAATCCAGGAAAAACTATACAAATATATATACAAATATGCTATTTACAAAATTTCCACACATGCAAAATTTTTGAAAAATGTTTTGAAATCATGAATGTATGCATGAATGCAAGTTTTACAAAATACTTACACAAATTTACACAAGGTTTTTGCAAACTTTTGATTTTCAAAACATTTTGGAAAAATTTTATACTATATGCATAGTTTTGATATACACATATTTACACAAAAAGTTTTTGAAAACATTTTTACAAAAATAATTTGTAAATAGCTATGTATGCGCAAATAAAAGAATGTTTATTTACAGGAAATTTTTTTAATTTTTATGGATTTTGAGTTTTTAGCCATTTTTATTTATTAACACACTCACACAAAGTATGAGTTATGGCTAAAGTATATATGAAATATATACACCCCCCCTATACTTAGCTCGAACGATGTCCTCAGAGTCAAGAGCGATGAAGAAGACATAACTCATGCTTAGTATAGGAAAGTGAAAAGGAAGGCTATATACAAAGACGAATGAAAGAATAGAAATCAAGAGGATCTTGGCTTTTCCCCCTATACTTAGGATCAAATAATCCTAAGTATAGCAGGCTGTACACGAAGGGAAGGCCGAGTGAAGAATGTACAGGGTCTACCCCCCCATACTTAGGGCAAAATATCCCTAAGTATAGGCAGCAAAAACAAGTGTAAAATGAATCACATGAAATACCCGAGAGTCCTACATCCCCCCAATACTTCGGGTAAAGTACACCCTAAGTATAGCATAATCAAAAGATGAGGAAAGGGATGTGGGACTAAAGAATGGAATGATATGGACAACTGGATTTATACAAGTCGGGAGAACAGTGATAATCAGGCGTGAGATGCAATAGATGTGAGTCAAGAAACCACATCTCACGCAAAATGAATAGGGGCAACATCAACGACACGCAGCTCATGATCTAGAAATGGCTTGAGCCGCTGGCCGTTCACTCGAAAGGTACTCTCAGAAGACAACTCAGATATGTCGATACTCCCATTGTCGTGTACCTTTCTTACCAAATACGGTCCCTTCCATTTGCTCTATAGCTTCCCTGGAAATAGACGAAGCCTAGCATCAAACAACCATACTCTCTGTCCTGGCTCAAAATGTTTGTGGCTGATGTGAGAATCATGCCACTCCTTGACACTCTCCTTGTACTTTAGGCTGTTTGAGAAGGCGGTATCACGAAGCTCCTCCAAGGCGGCTAACTCTACCCTCCTCTGATCTCCTACACTATCTGGATCCAAAAGTATATCTGTAACAACCCAAAGTGACCTATGTCTCAGCTCAACAGGTAAATAGCATGACTTGCCATAAACGAGGCGAAAGGGAGATGTGCCCAAAGGTGTCTTGAAAGACGTCCTGTATGCCCACAAGACCAAGTCCAAAAGCTGTGCCCAATTCTTTCGGTCAGGGCGGACGACTTTCTGTAATATAGTCTTGATCTCCCTGTTCGAAACTTCGTCGAGACCATTCGTCTGAGGATGGTATGGAGTGGCAACTCGATGGTCTATGCCGAACTCGCTAGCAAGGGCCTTCACCTGGTCGTTGACGAAATGAGACCCCCTGTCAGATATCAACACTAGAGGTACCCCGAACCGTGAAATGATATGCTTCCTCGAAAATCTACAAATAGTCCTAGCATCTGCGATTTGGGCGGGGATGCCCTCAACCCAACGACTAACATAATCCACGGCCAACAGAATGTACTCGAGTCCCTGACTCTTAGGGAATGAACCCATGAAATCGATGCCCTATGCGTCAAAAACCTCACAGAAGTGAATGGGCTGCATCGGCATCATATCACGCTGTCCACAAGTGCCCATCCTCTGACAGTCAGTACACCTCTTCACGAACTCATCAGAGTCCTTGATGAGGGTAGGCCACCATAGGCCGGATTGGAACACTTTCTGTGCCATTCTCCTCCCAGAGTGATGTCCTCCTCCCTCAAGCTTGTGGCAGTAAGTGAGGACGCTATGGTGCTCCTCCTGAGGAATGCACCTACGCCAGACAATATCCCCTCCTTCATGGTAAAGGATGGGATACTCCCAGTGGTAGGACTTGGCCTTCGCGAGGAAGGTCTCAAGTCTCTGCCTGCGCCAATCTTGTGGAACTTTCTTGGCAACAAGAAAGTTCACAATATCGGCATACCACGGGAGAGAGGCGATAGCAAGGATCGCCTCATCTGGGAAGGTCTCACATATAGGCTCAGTCTGCTAAGAATCCTCAAGATGCTCTAATCGGGGGAGATGATCCGCCACTACATTCTTGACTCCAGGCTTATCCTTAATCTCTATGTCAAACTCCTGGAGTAGAAGGACGCATCTGGTCAATCTGTCTTTGGCATCCTTTTTTGCCATGAGGTACCGGATGGCTGTATGATCAGTGTATAAGGTCACTCTAGATTCGATGATGTAAGAACTGAACTTATCTAGGGCAAAAACTACGGCAACCATCTCCTTCTCAGTGACAGTGTAGTTCCGTTGCGCGGCATCCAATGTACATCTAGCTTAGTGAATGACAAATGGGACTCCATCCCTCCTCTGTCCCAGCACGGCCCCTATGGCAAAATCAGAGGCATCTGTCATGATCTCGAATGGGAGAGACCAATCAGGCAGCTGGAGAATAGGAGCCTCAACAACACATCTCTTGAAAGTCTCGAACGACGAAAGACACTTGTCATCGACAAGGAACTCGGTGTCTTTCGTCAGCAGATCAGTCAACGGTCGGGCAATCCTTCTGAAATCATGAATGAAGTGCCGGTAGAAACCGACGTGCCCCAGAAAAGACCGTAACTGCCGCAAGTTGGACGACGGTGCAAGTTTTCTAATGACATCTACCTTGGCCGGATCAACCTCCATGCCCCTGTTGGAGATGATATGGCCAAGCACCGTCCCTTGAGTCACCATGAAGTGACTCTTCTCCCAAGACAGCACAAGGTGAACCTCAATGCATCGCTGAAGGACTCGGTCTAGGCAGTCAAGACAGAAGTCAAATCTATCGCCGTAGACCGAGAAATCATCCATGAAGATCTCTAAGCACTCCCCCACCATGTCCGAAAAGATAGACAGCATGCATCTCTGAAAAGTCTCAGGGGCGTTGCATAGCCCAAATGGCATGCGTCTGAAGTCGTATGTGTCGAAGGGACATGTGAAGGTAGTCTTGTCCTGGTCCTCGGGAGCGATGGCCACTTGATTGTAGCCGGAGTACCCATCCAAGAAACAGTAGTGGCTCTTCCCTACCAATCTCTCAATGATCTGATCAATAAAGGGCAGGGGGAAATGAACCTTCTTGGTGGCGTGGTTGAGTCGTCTGTAATCCACGCAGACCTGCCAAGAAGTGGGTACCCGGGTAGCAATCTCCTCTCCAGACTCGCTGACAACTGTAGTGATGCCTGTCTTCTAGGGCACCACATGCAACGGACTGACCCACTTGGAGTCGGAGATGGGGTAGATAAAATCGGTGCTCCACCATTTCAAGATCTCCTTCATGACAACCTCTCTCAGATTCGGGTTCAGCCGCCGCTGGAACTCACGCGACGGCTTCACCTCCTCCTCAAGATAGATATGGTGGGAGCACAATGCCAGACTTATCCCCTGGAGATCGGCTATGCTCCATACGATCTCCTTGCGGTTCTTTTCAAGAACCCCCATCAGACGGGATTCCTACTCTCCAGTCAAATCGGCGGAGATAATGACTGGGTACATCTCATGCTCACCTACAAGGAACCTATACTTCAGCGACGCAGGAAGTGGCTTCAGCTCTGGCAAATTGTTGCTGGTGGATCTGGCCTCTGAAAACTCTGAGTAAAGGCTGCCAAATCCGCATGGGAGAACTGAAACTCTCGCTCACACTCTGAATCTGGGGAAGGCTGCTCTGGTGGACTGTCTCTGCTCTGCATGGCATCTACCTCCTCCCTAGCTGTAGGCTCAGTAGAAGTTAGATCTGGCTTAAAATCCTCAAACTCTGCCCAGTCAAAATCTGACTCCGAGGGATCTGTATCATCCATGGTGGCCTTAGTACCACCGTCATCACAAAACATATCTGTCTCGCAGTCAAGAACCGGCTCTGCCGATTGAACGGTATCCTGGACCAGGAATGCGCTCTCCAAGCTCTCCTCTGTTGGCGTCTCTGCATCAGCAGACTCTGAAGGTGAGAGGATGGCCTGTGCATCTGGATCTGCCCACACTGCCTCATCATCTGTAATCACGAAGTTGCAGTCCTGGTGGATGTCTGGCCCTGCATCTGTCATCTGCTCTGAATCAGTAGTCGGCTCTGAGCATGCTGCATCTCTGACTCTGATGTCCTCGACCGTCTCTATTTGTACACTTTCGCCCTCGATGCGAAAGTATACCTTCCTGCAATCATGGTTGGTTACTGCCTTGGCTGTGGCCAAGAACGGGCGACCTAGAATGATGGGGGTATCTGTCACTGACTCAGGGATCTCCATGTCCAACACTACGAAGTCCACAGGGAATTGCAGGCCTTGAATCGTGACGACAACGTCCCTCAGCAACCCCTTCGGCCTCTTGACAGATCGATCAGCAAACTGAAGGACTGTCCTACTCTATCGAAGAGTGCCCAACTCGAAGCGGTCGAGAAGGGCTGCCGGAAGTAAGTTGATCGATGAACCGTTGACTAATAGAGTACGGTCGAACCTCTGCTCTCTGATATGGCATCTGACATATGGGGCTCCTGAGTCTGGCCTCTTGGCCGGCAGACGGTTCTGAATCGCGAAACAAGTAGCTCTGGTCAGCACATGGATCTCAAACTGGTGGTTCCTCATCTTCCTCCTAACTGTGGTCCTGTCTCTGAGCGATCCCTGGAGTAGAGGGATGTGCTGCAAAGCCTCCTGAAGAGTCAGCTGAATGTGAAGCGGTCGATCATCTGCTGGCTGAACTCTTCCTGCTGCCTCTTTTCTGGATTTTCTATTTTCTTCCCCTTTCCCATGTCAAGTGCTCTAGGGAAGGGGATCACAGGGTCCTTCTCAGATGAAGGACTAGGAGAGGGTCTAGGCTGCTCGACGGCAGAGTCCACACATACATCAAGCACCACAGGTGGACCAGAAGAAAACAAACCCTTTCCTTTATTGCCGGAAATGTCCTGAGATACATGAACAAAAGGAAAGACTACAAGACTCTCAGAAGTAAGAACGGTGGCATCAGCACCACCCTCGGCATGTCGACTCACGGCCTCAGTACCACGCTCTGGCTCGGCAACATCAGTGGCATCAGTAGCACCTCCTCCATCTGGTGAAACGACGGCCTCAGTACCGTCGGTGGGATCAGCATCAATGGTGGCATCAGTACCACCATCATCATCTCTCGCGACATCAGTACCGCACTCCTCCTCCTCGTCTGGCGCTCTGGAAGTGTCCTCGGGGTGTCGCTCAGACGAGGCGCCACCTGCTGGCATCCTACCACTCCTAAGTGTGACAAAATCAGTATCAAACAAATATGCAGACATATCTCCAAATGTATAACTAGGAGTGGCATACTCTGTGAAATTTACCTGCTCAGAATTCCTCTTGAGGTTGTTCGGATTGGGCTCGATCTGGGCAGGTATGGCGGCCTTCCCTCTCACAATCTCCCGCATCTCCTGACAGAACTCGTCCATCTCCCGTCTGAAAGTAGCCTACTAATCGGTAAGGAGGCGGGCTATGTCATCCAAGGCGGGGCTCTCATAGGATGGCCCATTAGAGCCTGACGGGTGGCCTCGCATGTAGTGAGGCTGCTGTGGCTGGTGCTGTGGGTGAGAGGGGTATGACTAGGGATGATACTGCTGCTGCTGAGGCTGATCACGCCTCCAAGACTGTCCCTGCTGATAGGGACGAGGACCATACTGCTGTAACTGCTGCTGCTGCTGGTACACTGGGGGCTGCTGCGGCTGGTGATCTCTCTGATGGCCGTACTGGCCACCCTGACCCGGAGACTACTGCTGGGACTGGCACCTCCGGTCGACCAACGGAATTCAGGATGGTCTCATCGAATACCGAGCTGAGGACGGTCATACCAAATCCCATTGACGTCCATCAACGGCTCGGGCTCAAAGGTGACTGGTGGGAGTACGGCCAGAGGCTGATCCGGCTGGTATACCACCATCTGCGTGTCTGGAGATGGCGGTGACTGGTAAGAAGGCTGCGGCTGCTGGTACGGCTCCGTCTGTACAAGGTGAACCTGTCTAGGCTGCTGGTGGCTGGAGCACTGGGACGAGCTGCCTGTGCTACTCGGATCGCCTCGTGCCAGAAGACGGGGCTGGGAAGCCGTCTGTGCCTCCTGGAGACACATGAGCTGGGTCTTCAGGTCACTCAGAGTCTGTGCCATCTGCTCCATCTGCGTGATGCCCTGGCACTGCTTCTTCTCGATAATCTCCATCTGGTCCAGCTTCTCGCTGATGATGCCCATGTCAACAGTTGTGGACTCATCCTGTGCTATTGCCGTTGACGAAGTGGATGGACCGGCGTCGACCCGTGCGATCCTCTGGTACTGCACGGTCTGTGGCTGAGGGCGTTCCTTTGTGTAGAGTCGGGTCTGGGACATCACCATATAGTTATCTGTCATCTCCTCGTAGATGGCCCAGACCAGATCATGATCCTTGGCGAAATAGGACCCGCCACAAGAAGCATTCACCAATCCCTGAAACTCTGGTGTCAGCCCGTAGAAAAAACTCTGAACAAGGTTCGGCTTCAAAATCTCATAGTGCGGGCATCTGTCGGTCAGCTCACGGAACCTCTCCCATGCCTCGTGGAATTTCTCATTGGGGAGCATGGAGAAGTTGCTGATTAGGTCTCTAGTTGCGTTCGTCCACCCGAGTGGATAGTACTTATTCAAGTACTCGGTGCGGAGCTGCTCCCAGGTGTAGACAAACTTCCCCAAGTGCTTCAGCCAGATGGCTGCTCTGTCTGCTAGTGAGAAGGGGAAGGCAATCATGCGGATGGTGTCCTCGTCCACCTGTCTGTCATGGATGGTGCTGCAGATCATCAAGAACTCCTGAAGGTGGAGATGGGGCTCCTTTGTGGCCAGCCCATGAAACCGGGGGAGGAGCTGCAAAGTGTTCTGGGGGAACTTGAAGTCCCCCACAATGGCTGGTAGGACGACCCAACGGTGCGTCAACGTCGATCCGGGGTTGTGTAACTCCCGCATCGATCTCAGCTGGTCCGGTGTTGCCGCTGCTGCGGCGGCTGCGGCTGCTGCTGCATCATCAGGTCTCCTCAGCCCGTGATGACAGGGGATTTTATGAGGGTCTAGAGTAATCCGCACAAGGCGGGACCACAATGTCACTACGGCGACCGCTCAAGAAACCTCGAATCGATCAACAATTAACCCACAATAAAATATATGCAATGAATATCAAAAAATGTGGAGTTAAAATTTATTATAACTCTACATGCAAATGTGTATAGGTGTAAGTACAGGTAGAGGTCGAACACTGGGAGGCGAAGGGAATGTATGTGAAGCATCATTTATTCAATCCATTGTCCATGTCCTTTTATTGTTTTAATGGGCTTTGGGTTTTGTAATATTTTTTTTATTTTTGTTTTTATAATTTTTATTTTGTTTTTATATTATACATTTTTTAATTATATATTTAGTTATATAAATATTAATATATAAATACATAAGATATATATATATATAAAGAGATGTATATATAAGAACAGAGAGAGAGGAATAATATAATGTAAACAAATATAGATATAAATACTTAAAATATATATAGATATAATAATTTTTTTAGCTTTTTAATATTTTTCTAATTTTTTGTTATTTTTCTGGAATATTTCTAGTTTTTATGTATTTTTAATTTCAAAAATGTCCAAAATATAGGACTAAATAATTAGCCGAATATATTTTGGGTTTTAAAAATACAAAATAAACTCCAAAAATTCCCAAATTAATTTTAATACATTAATAATAATATATAAATAATTATAAAGAGAAAAATATCTTTTTTGGGTTTTTTAAGGATTTTTCTATTTTTTGTTGGATTTTGGAGCTTTCTGATTTTTTTAATTTTTTTTTCATATTTTTAGGGTTTTTCAATTTCTGGACTCAACATATATATAATTATACCATATATAATTTTTATGGAATTTTTCAAGAACATTTTCTAATTTTTTTGTATTTTCTAATTTAGACAGTGCAAAAATGGCTCCTATTTCATTTTTTATAATTAGGAAAAATGCAAAAAATGCGAACTAAAACTTGAGCGTAAACAAGCATGGCATGGAGCACCTATCCTAATTTTTGTGAGATTTTAGAAGCCTCATAGGTATTTTTAATAAATGCATAAAGGATACGAAAATCAAACAGCCTAGCAGGGGTATTTTTGCAAATATAATAAATTCCAGGGGCATCAGTGCAAAAATACAAAAGAAATAAACATTTATTTTAATTTTTTGAACTAATTTACAATAAACAAAACCCGCCAGGGGTTACATGCAATTTTCACGCACCTCACGTGGGACTGCACGTGAGGCGCGGAAGGACCTAAACACAATTATAATAAATTCAGGGTCCTTTCTACAAAATTTACATTTTATTTATAACGTGCTATATATTTTACAAGATTAAAAATTAAATATACAAAAAGCGGGGGTTGAATGTGCAAATTACCCCCATAAGCGGGCGTTGATGGACGACTGGATGCTGGTCACTTGACACGCGTCACTCATCAAACGGTCGATACCGCTTCGCCGATGGAGCGCTAGGATTAGATCTCCGGGCTGGGATCTAGGGTGGATACTCGCTTCATCGGACGGCTATGGCTTGACCTGGGACCTGCTCTTCATCCAACGGCGGAGACGACGGCTGGAAGAACGTGAAGAACGCTCGCTTGGGCGAGCTTCCTCCGGTGAGCACTCGCGTCTCCATCGACCTTTGCTGCTCCACAGTGTCCCAAAAGCTTCCTGGCAGGGTCTTCTTCTTGCTGGAGGTCTTGGATCGGCCGGAGGCACCCTGGAGCGCCCCTGAGAGCTCGATGAAGAAATGCTGCTCCAGGTACCTCCGCCCGCGTGGAAATCGTCTCCTGGCTGGTGGTATTACGCCTATCCTGCACAGAAAGGTAGAGGGGCTCGAGGTCGTCACCCTCGACCGGGGTTTGAAGCTGAAAGCAAGCGGATGATGGTGGGCGGAGAAGCTCCGGCGGAAGGCAGTGGAGGAGCTTCGATTCGCGGAACCAAGGAGGTTCCGGTTGATAGGAAGTGGCTGGAAAGTGGATAAGGCGAAGAGGAACGAAATGAGGTCAAAATGGTGTCGGGGCACATTCGGGAATAAGATGAAAAGCTCGCCGGAGCGGAGCTCCAACGAACTACGAACTCATTAAACTACGCTAAACTACTAATCTAAAAGCAAAATAAATGACGAGAATAAAATGCTGGAATCAAAATCTACCTAGAAATGATAAAACGCGCATCTCTTATACCTGGGGGCCTCCAGGGAGCAGGGTGGCTGCCGGAGCGCCACCGCAACAAAATTTCCACCATCTCCGGCCGAATCGAGGTGCTGGGAAGCACCTCCTGTCACGAGGGCTCCACCAGGAGCTGATTCAAGCTCAAAGGAGGGGATGAAATTGGCCAAATTCTGCTGAGGAGGAGGAAGCTTTTATTTATACACATTCCTGGAGACCCCCAAGGACCGGCGATTATTGAAGAATCGGGGCTATGTACAATGGATCTAAATGATCGGTGGGGATCATGGATGAAGGGAGAGCAAATCTCGTGAAGTGATTGTTGTCGATGGAGCGATCAATCGAGCGGGAAAAAGGCATGAAAAGCGGGGAAACGACAGGTCTGACGGGTTAGTCAGAGGCGCAGGGGGAGTTGACCGGAGGTCAACTTTCCCTGGCCCCTGATTGGTCCACGTCAGGCTTATCTTGACCTATTTATTTAACGTATTAAATGAATTAATTAGGTTTTATTTATAAAATAAAAAATGTTTATAAATTAATGTAGTATTTATTTATGTTTTTTATTTATTTTTTTGAAATATTTTATTACGGTTTTATTAAAATAATGTATTTATAAGTATAATTATATATATTTATTTTTTTTTTGTTTATTTTTATTTAATTATTTTATTTTCTTTATTTTATAAATTTATAACTTATTTTTATGAGTATAAATATATTTTTATTTAATTTTTAGGAATTTATTTATATATTTAAATAAATGTGTTTGTGTATATGTAAGTATACTTATAGGTATCTTACCTATATATTATATACATTTTATTTATTTAATAAATTTTATTTGTTTTTATTTTGGATTTGTATTCTTAATGAGTTATATACAATATATACATTGTTATAAAAATATAAAAGAATAAAGAATAAAAGAATAAAAATCCCTTTTATTTATGTACATATAAGTAGCATAGGTATTTTGTCTATATATTACATAGACTTATTTTATTTTACAAAATATTCTTGGTTTTATTCTAAATTTAGTATTTACATGAATTATATACATTATCTACAAAATTCTAAAAATATGAATTTATAAAAATAATGAATATTAAATAAAATGAATATTTTAATCAGTCCTATATACAAGGAGGGCCAAAAACCTAACTTCTGCATATGGACTCAAAAAATTATGAAACCAATTTTATAAAATAGTTCTTGGAATGCTATATACAATTAAAGGTGAGTTTGGGTGATTTGGAGTTTTTATTTGCAAGATATGGGTCTGTGAAGTTGAGATTTTGGCATTTTATTCCGTGCATAAAATGCACACTGGGTATTATTTTTGTACAAACTCAATTTTGTATTTTTATTTACATTATTATCTACAATTTTCATGTACAAAGTTTCTTTATTTGATGAAGAAATATTTATGTACAAAATAGGTGCCAAAAATGCATAAATGAATGAATAAATAAATGAGGTATTTATTGTATAATGGCCCTTATCTCCCCCTACTTTATTCCTTGTCGACCAATTCCATGCTGGCCTTGGTCTCGGGGTTAGGGTCATAAAATATTTGCAATATTTTATTCCGTTTTCTTTTCTTCTCTTTATTCTATAATTTTGGCATTAAAAACCTTATTTTCTGTATAATTAATACAATAAATAATGAATGCTATTGTGTACAAATTGAGGCTATTTACATGCATTTGCTGGGGGTTTTAAGGCCAAAATGATAGAATAAAGGTGATGAAATGGAGATTCATCACCCCCCTATACTTGCCTTTGCTAGTCCCTAGCAAATACTTATGCAATAAGCACAAAAAGAATAAAGAAAAAGAAGAAAAGAAAAAGCAAAAATAAAGAATTTTAAAGAATAACTTGAATTGATCATGATTATTAAACTCATCTGTACAAAATCAAAGTTTGGAGCTCAGGTTAGACCTTAGTGTGAGAATGTGTGTGGAACCTAATCGGGAACCAAATTTAAAACACAACAGCCTTCGAGAGTCACCGAACTCGGTTCAAATCACCTCAATAGCCAGGTCAGAACTAGCCTACATCATACGCAAACCATTATGACTATGAAGCTGACTTGTACGTGTAAGTGATAGTGGCTCTCCCCAACTGAAATGATAAAGAGACTAGCTTCTCCAGAATGACAACCCAATGATTCCCTAATCCAACAGCTCTTTCCTTGAGGAGCAGGGTATTCCCTTCTAAGTTCAAGTGGCATCCAGCTCAAGAGGAGGGGGTGAAGAGAAGAATGGACGGTAGCCAGTGTAGCTACCTATCTTGGGATGCAAGACCAGTGTAGTCAAGTCATCCAGCTGCAGGCTCACATGGTATAACTTTGATGCTCAAGGTTGCTTATTCTCTATATACATACTCTGCAAGCATTTTATTTTTTTACAGGCCTGATCATTTTTTTTTTCAAACATACTATTTACAGCAGCATTTACGTAAGGACTTTTTCCTCTTGAGCCAGAAGACTATCCCTCTTTTGAAGCTTTATTGCAACCCACAATCTCCTGTCTTTAGACCTCATGGCTATTGGACCAGGTTGGGGTGCACTTCCCTCCCTAGACGAGGACGAATGTTTCCACCCGTGTGCGTCTCAGACTGGCAAATCCAACCCCCTCACCACTCCAACTTAGTTGAGCCAAGTGAAAGGTGCAAGTGTCCAAGTTAGGTCACGGTCGACAAGAGTCATACGTGTGTTTCGAAAAGTTCTAGTTAGTCCACTGAGGTGACTTGAACCCAGCCCTGATTTCTTAAAGAATTAAGTCTGTATAGACCTGAAGTACCTTAGATCTAGTTCCCATAAGGTTCCAGTGCAAGGAGGTGCAGTAAGGTCCAACCAAGCTCCAATCTTTGACTTTATTGGACTAGTTCAAACATCAAGCTCAATCAAAGAATATAAATGCTATGCAAATGCATATTTACAAATATGCAAAGAATAATGCAAGTTTTTCAAAGAATTTTAAAAACAAAGAAAAGAAAATTTTTACACAAATAATTATTGCACTCAAAGTATATGTACAACTATTTACACTGGCGTGCTTCTTTATTTTAATGATTTTTAAAGAATTTAGAATTTAGTTTTTATTTAGAGGTATATATGTACACTTGTTAAAGAATTTTGTTTATTATTTATTTATTTTTATTTATAATAATTATTATATATATTATTTTATTTATTTATTATATGTAACTATTCCTCAAACTTATTTGACACAAATTTTTCAAACAATTTTTGAAAACTATAGTCCAAAATAATTTTTACAAACATTTTTACAAACATGTACACACATTTGAAAATCATTTTGCAAAGGTTTTTCAAAATAGTATATATAGATTTTCAAAATATTTTTACAACCATTTTTCAAACCATTTGCAAATCATTTTTCAAACATTTTATTTCACACAAAGAAAAGAAATTTTTACAAACCACACATTTTTACACAGGTTGAAAACATGTAACAAAACATTTTCAAAATAGTTTTCAATAAATGTTCACAATGATTTTCAAACTATTTTTCAAACATTTTGCAAAAAATATTTTCACCTGATTTATTAATCAGTATATACAAAAAGAATTTGAGGAATAATCACATTTTTTATTAAGGGTTTTTAATGAATTTTAAAGAATTATTAGCCATATTATTACAAAAGTACGAGTTATGGCTATAGTATATACATAGTATATACGACCCCCCTATACTTAGCTTGAGCTATGTCCTCATAGATCGAAAAGAAAAGAAAAGACATAACTCGTACTGAGTATAGACAAGTCTAGAGAATAAGAATAAGAGTCAAAGGAAATAGAAGTTGACCGTCCCCCCTATACTTAGGATCAAGTAATCCTTAGTATAACAGACTGTACACAAAGCAGGGATGGTCAAGGGTGGTAATAAACAGATGAACAAATAAGGGGTGCACCCCCCCTATACTTAGGACAAAGTACGTCCTAAGTACAGAAAACTAACACAAAGGGGCGACACCTTTTATTTAGATACAGAAGATAGAAAAGGAAAAGAAGAAAAGAAGAAAAGATAGATATATACAGATAGATGAAAAGATCGTGGAGAATATATGCATCACTCCCCCTATACTTAGGGCGAGATATCCCTAAGTATAGGCAACAACAGGAGTGACAAAACTGAACGACGAAAGAACAACGCGGTGTGTACCCCCTATACTTAGGACAAGGTATGTCCTAAGTGTAGACACAAAGATGTGGCGATAGATCTGGGGCACACATAACATACGGGAGAAAAAATTAAAAAGGCACACATATATACAAGTGGTGAAAAACTGGTGTAGTACAGGACGGTATCTGGCAAGTGTCTAGAGTAATCCGCACAAGGCGGGACCACAATGTCGCCATTAAAAAGGCACACATATATACAACGACGCCATTTGATGACAGTGGATTTTATGAGGGTCTAGAGTAATCCGCACAAGGCGGGACCACAATGTCGCTGCGGCGACCGCTCAAGAAACCCCGAATCGATCAACAATTAACCCACAATAAAATATATGCAATGAATATTAAAAAATGTGGAGTTAAAATTTATTATAACTCTACAGGAAAATGTGTATAGGTGTAAGTACAGGTAGAGGTCAAACACTAGGAAGTGAATACCGTACTCTTGTTGTCGTCTCCCTGTGAGAACGAGGACGCAGCCAGAAAGTGAAAAGACACCCTGATATGCAGGTAGGTGGGTGTCGGCTACTGGGGGTAATCATATCGGGAAGTACAGATATCGGGTCTGGTGGCCTGAATCAGTCAATCGGCTCATATGGTCAACATGAGGGAATAGAGCCAATACCGTAAGACCGGGAGGAAGAAAGAGCAGTACAGACTCCTCCTAGTCAATCATGGTCTCAGATAGATAGGAAATAAAGCATATGAGACTGTGTGATGCACGGTGGTGATGTAATCTGAAAGTCACAAGAATACACCGAACAACAGAATATATGGCTCACTCTTGTGAGGGTCCTCAAGGTAAGCAGAATCAGAGAATAATCAGAAGACTCGGCTCCGTACTCTAATAGACAGGAGACACAACCAGGGAGGAGACCGAGTACACAAGTTAGAAGAACCGGCTTCGTGCTCCACCAACTGGGAGACACCAGAGATGAAGCCGAGTACCTACAAAATGATGTACTCTCCCGCAGATTACCCTCGGGGAGTAGTGCATGCTAGTCAATGAATAATCAGAACAGAAGCTCACCCTTGCGAGAGTCGTCAAGGAGAGCGGGCTGAAAGGAGCCTGATCCATCAAACGGATCATAGAGACGGTCTCGGTAGGCGACAGATCGGCTACCAGCAGAAGAGACCGTCAAATCAAGAAAGTGTGGCAGCGTCCCGCAGATAACCCTCGGGGAATGCACTGCCAGCTAGGCATGAAAATAGCAGATATCAGAAGATCAACCTTGGGAGGACCGTCAAGGTGAGCAGACTCAAAGGAGTCTAATCAGATGGGTCCCATGATCCGTAGATCGGATACGCAACTCAAGACGGGACCAAAATTCAAGTGTATCAGACGACTCGATTCCGTGCTCCGCAGATCAGAGACACAGTCAGTAGTGGGAACCGAGCGTAAAGAGTGTCGCAGTCTCCCGCAGATAGTCCTCAGAGAGTACTGTGATCTAGGCAAGGAATAGTCAGACCGTTTCTCTACCTTGCGAGGGTCGTCAAGGAGAGAGAATGGCTCAAAGGAGCCGGATCCATCAGACGGATCCACATAGTGGTCTCAGTAGTCGACAAGGCGGCTACCAATAGAAGAGACCAATCAGATCTGAAATATGTCATAGTCTCCCGCAGATAACCCTCGGGGAACTATGAGCTAGGCATGGAATAATCAGAAAAGTGGAGCTCTGCCTTGCGAGGACCGTCAAGGAGAGCGGACTCAGATGAGTCTAGTACATTGGCCTCGTGTACTGACAGGTCAGGTACACAATCACAGGGGGGGCCAATCAAGCGTAGCATCTGACTCGGTTTCAGGTCCCATCACAATGGCGACCAAAGCAGTGAATGAAACCGCGGTCCTAGAAATTATCGCATTCTCCCGCAAACAGTCCTCGGGGAGTAATGTGATCTAGATCAATGTGGGCCATGGGAATGCTGGAAAGTCATCTCAGGTCCTCAAAAGCAATAAATCATTCAATCATTTGGAGGGCATAAGATCATGCAAGGGAGAAAATAATCATGTCAGTCACCAAACATCCCTTGGATCAATCCAATCTGCTGAGATGGCACGAAAAATAGTCAGGAATCCTCTAAGTGCCAAGGTGGACTTGAGAGTCAGGAGATCAAGGATGGGTCTAATAGGAAGATGAGAGATCATGCAGGGCTCGCACACCAATATCAAGAAGTCCAAATCAGAATAATCATTCAATCCTCAAAATCAAGATGGGTGGAACCTCAAGAAAGTTAGATCAATCAATACTTATGAAGTCTTCATCGAATTATCGCATCATACCACATCCTCAATCCGGTGTGCGAGAACTAGAATTCCTCAATAATGCATCACACCTATGCTCTATGCATCAGCAAAAATCCTCAATAAGCTCGTATGCATGTATCAAAGACAAATCACATCAATCTCAGCAACCTCAACATCATAGGCCCGACTTACAAATAATTTGTATAAATAATCCTCGATGCAGGCCTCATCATTATGCACAGCATTCCCGGGTAAAGGGAGAGATGAAACGGGGGCTACGAGGAAGATGGACAAGAAAGGTACACAATGGGGTGGAGAAGCTGATTGAGCGGGCGTGCCAATATCATGGGTGGTAGAAAGGTGATACAGAGGGAACGAGGAGGGCGGGTGAGAAGATTGGTACATAGACAAGATTGGGTGTTCCACACAAGGCGGGAACACCGTCAAAATTGCAGTCCGAAGAGCGGTCTCTCCTCGAACCAGAGAAGATGGTACGATGGATACATAGAAGATGGTGAAGAAGCGGGAAACAAAGGACTTGGCGAAGAATGCTCAAGCGCCAATATCATGACTCGATGCAAGATGAAGAGATATATGTATAATATGGGTAGAGAGACTCAAAGACGAAAAATGCATGACTCACACGGACGGGACCGGCTACTCTAGTAATGAATGAAAAATACAACGAACTCCAAGTCACAATCAATACACAAGGCAAAACCCCCGATTCACCTACTCCACACAGTGAAGACCATCAGGTGATGGTCATTTATCTTTTCATTTTTTAGAGTTAGGTGAGAATCACAAAAATTGTACAATCACTTAGGAGGCTTGGTAGGATTTGGGCTCTACTCCTTAGTGTGTACGTGAGCAATTTAAAACGCATACAATGAGGGGGTTGCTCTCCCCAAGACAAGGAATCCATTACGTTTTATTTTTAAGTCCAATAGAGTTAGCAGTCCCGATTTTATTTAAGTTATCACTTTTTTGGGTATTTTCCATGCACGTGCCTATCGAGGTTCCAATTTCCATTAAGCATCCTAGGTTGGCAAAATCAGAGGGAGAAGATCGGAAAAGCCATGCAAGTCGGAAAACGATGATGCATGCCAAGTAAGAAGACTTACAGTGCCTCCCAGCTCTCTCCATGCGGGATGCAAAACAGAATTTGAAACCTATGCTATATGCAAATGCAAACCGAAGAAATCGCCCTAGGTACAGGAATTGCTATTATCGTGAAGCACCACGAGTCGCTCATTCACCTTTAGCCTCAAAAAGTCCGGTCATGGCTCACCCCTCCTCTATGCTCAACACACTTGAGCTTAGGATAAAGCGCTTTGCGGGGCTCGTTGTGGCACAAAGGCTAAGAGATGAATGAACGGTTGTTTAGAGTTTGATCTAGATCCAAAGCGAACTATAGGTACGTGCAAATATTAGGGTGTTTGGACCTAACTCTACGAGCAAGCAACTCTTAAGCTAAGGCTCATTCACACAAAATAATAAAAATAAAATAAAATAAAGAAAAGAAAAAGAGTCAAAATCATCGAGGCCCCCAAGGGAACAATCATTCGGGAACTGGACCTCGGGAGTCGAAGTGTACCTGTGAGAGTCCCGTATTATTACAAAATTAAAGTGTCACTCTCTCACATGAATATTCATAGTAAAATGAAATAAAATAAAATGCCTAAGAATAGAGACTGTCTCCAAAAGTTCTCCTTCTTCTGTCATGGATACCCTCTCCTGTTGGCTTGGCATAGAAGAGCCAACTCCGCCTTGCCTGGGTGCATAGGTCCTCCTAGGAGGTCCTCCTTCGCTTGGCGGTCCCTCGCATCACAAACAAAGAAAGGAGATGATCAGAACAATCAATCAAATAGTATAAAAATAAAAATCACACAAATAAATAAATGAAGGACATGAGCAAAGAATTAAATAAATAAACAACTAAGCTCACAAAATCATACAAAATCTGTTGCCTCCCCGGCAACGGCGCCATTTGATGACAGGGGATTTTATGAGGGTCTAGAGTAATCCGCACAAGGCGGGACCACAATGTCGCTGCGGCGACCGCTCAAGAAACCCCGAATCGATCAACAATTAACCCACAATAAAATATATGCAATGAATATCAAAAAATGTGGAGTTAAAATTTATTATAACTCTACATGCAAATGTGTATATGTGTAAGTACAGGTAGAGGTCGAACACTGGGAGGCGAAGGGAATGTATGTGAAGCATCATTTATTCAATCCATTGTTCATGTCCTTTTATTGTTTTAGTGGGTTTTGGGTTTTGTAATAATTTTTTTTTATATTTTTGTTTTTATAATTTTTATTTTGTTTTTATATTTTATATATTTTTTAATTATATTTTTAGTTATATAAATATTAATATATAAATACATAAGATATATATATATATATATATATAAGGAGATGTATATATAAGAACAGAGAGAGAGGAATAATATAATGTATACAAATATAGATATCAATACTTAAAATATATATAGATATAATAATTATTTTAGCTTTTTAATATTTTTCTAATTTTTTTGTTATTTTTCTGGAATATTTCTAATTTTTATGTATTTTTAGTTTCAAAAATGTCCACAATATAGGACTAAATAATTAGCCGAATATAATTTGGGTTTTAAAAATATAAAATAAACTCCAAAAATTCCCAAATTAATTTTAGTACAATAATAATAATATATAAATAATTATAAAAGAGAAAAATATCTTTTTTGGGTTTTTAAGGATTTTTCTATTTTTTTGTTGGATTTTGGAGATTTCTGTTTTTTTTAATTTTCTTTTTCATATTTTTAGGATTTTTCAATTTCTGGACTCAACATATATATAATTATACCATATATAATTTTTTTGGAATTTTTCAAGAACATTTTCTAATTTTTTTGTATTTTCTAATTTAGACAGTGCAAAAATGGCTCCTATTTCATTTTTTATAATTAGGAAAAATGCAAAAAATGCGAACTAAAATCTGGGCGTGAACAAGCACGTCATGGAGCACCTATCCTAATTTTTTGTGAATTTTTAGAAACCTCATAGGTATTTTTAATAAATGCATAAAGGATATAAAAATCAAACAGCCTGGCAGGGGTATTTTTGCAAATATAATAAATTCCAGGGGCATCAGTGAAAAAATACAACATAAATAAACATTTATTTTAATTTTTTGAACTAATTTACAATAAACAAAACCCACCAGGGGTTACATGCAATTTTCATGCGCCTCACGTGGGACTGCACGTGAGGCGCGGAAGGACCTAAACGCAATTATAATAAATTCAGGGTCCTTTCTACAAAATTTACATTTTATTTATAACGTGCTATATATTTTACAAGATTAAAAATTAAATATACAAAAAGCGGGGGTTGAATGTGCAAATTACCCCCATAAGCGGGCGCTGATGGACGGCTGGATGCTGGTCACTTGACACGCGTCACTCATCAAACGGCCGATACCGCTTCGCCGATGGAGCGCTAGGATTAGATCTCTGGGCTGGGATCTACGTTGGATACTCGCTTCATCGGATGGCTATGGCTTGACCTGGGACCTGCTCTTCATCCAACGGCGGAGACGACGGCTGGAAGAACGGGGAAGAACGCTCGCCTGGGCGAGCTTCCTCCGGTGAGAACTCGCGTCTCCGTCGACCTTTGCTGCTCCACAGTGTCCCAAAAGCTTCCTGGCAGGGTCTTCTTCTTGCTGGAGGTCATGGATCGGCCGGAGGCACCCTGGAGCGCCCCTGAGAGCTCGGTGAAGAAATGCTGCTCCAGGTACCTCCGCCGGCGTGGAAATCGTCTCCTGGCTGGTGGTATTATGCCTATCCTGCACAGAAAGGTAGAGGGGCTCGAGGTCGTCACCCTCGACCCGGGGTTTGAAGCTGAAAGCAAGCGGATGATGGTGGGTAGAGAAGCTCCGACGGAAGGCGGTGGAGGAGCTTCGATTCGCGGAACCAAGGAGGTTCTGGTTGATAGGAAGTGGCTGGAAGGTGGAGAAGGCGAAGAGGAACGAAATGAGGGCGAAATGGTGTCGGGGCACAATCGGGAACAAGATGAAAAGCTCGCTGGAGCGGAGCTCCGGCGAACTACGAACTCATTAAACTACGCTAAACTACTAATATAAAAGCAAAATAAACGACGGGAATAAAATGCTGGAATCAAAATCTACCTAGAAATGATAAAACGCGCAACTCTTATACCTGGGGGCCTCCAGGGAGCAGGGTGGCTGCCGGAGCGCCACCGCGACAAAATTTCCACCATCTCCGGCCGAATCAAGGTGCTGGGAAGCGCCTCCTGTCACGAGGGCTCCACCAGGAGCTGATTCAAGCTCAAAGGAGGGGACGAAATTGGCCAAATTCGGCTGAGGAGGAGGAAGCTTTTATTTATACACATTCCTGGAGACCCCCAAGGACCGACGATTATTGAAGAATCGGGGCTATGTACAATGGATCTAAATGATCGGTGGGGATCATGGATGAAGGGAGAGCGAATCTCGTGAAGTGATTGTTGTCGATGAAGCGATCAATCGAGCGGGAAAAAGGCATGAAAAGCGGGGAAACGACATGTCTGACGGGTTAGTCAGGGCGCAGGGGGAGTTGACCGGAGGTCAACTTTCCCTGGCCCCTTATTGGTACACGTCAGGCTTATCTTGACCTATTTATTTAACGTATTAATTGAATTAATTAGGTTTTATTTATAAAATAAAAAATGTTTATAAATTAATGTAGTATTTATTTATGATTTTTATTTATTTTTTTTGAAATATTTTATTACGATTTTATTAAAATAATGTATTATAAGTATATTTATATATAATTATTTTTATTTTGTTTATTTTTATTTAATTATTTTATTTTCTTTTTTTATAAATTTATAACTTATTTTTATGAGTATAAATATATTTTTATTTAATTTTTAGGAATTTATTTATATATTTAAATAAATGTGTTTGTGTATATGTAAGTCTACTTATAGGTATCTTACCTATATATTATATACATTTTATTTATTTAATAAATTTTATTTGTTTTTATTTTGGATTTGTATTCTTAATGAGTTATATACAATATATACATTGTTATAAAAATATAAAAGAATAAAGAATAAAAGAATAAAAATCCCTTTTATTTATGTACATATAGGTAGCATAGGTATTTTGTCTATATATTACATAGACTTATTTTATTTTACAAAATATTCTTGGTTTTATTCTAAATTTAGTATGTACATGAATTATATACATTATCTACAAAATTTTAAAAATATGAATTTATAAAAATAATGAATATTGAATAAAATGAATATTTTAATCAGTCCTATATACAAGGAGGGCCAAAAACCAAACTTCTGCATATGGACTCCAAAAATTATGAAACCAATTTTATAAAATAGTTCTTGGAATGCTATATACAATTAAAGGTGAGTTTGGGTGATTTGGAGTTTTTATTTGCAAGATATGGGTCTGTGAAGTTGAGATTTTGGCATTTTATTCTGTGCATAAAATGTACACTGGGTATTATTTTTGTACAAACTCAATTTTGTATTTTTATTTACATTATTATCTACAACTTTTCATGTACAAAGTTTCTATATTTGATGAAGAAATAATTATGTACAAGATAGGTGCCAAAAATGCATAAATGAATGAATAAATAAATGATGTACTTATTGTATAATGGCCCTTATCTCCCCCTACTTTATTCCTTGTCGACCAATTCCATGCTGGCCTTGGTCTCGGGGTTAGGGTCATAAAATATTTGCAATATTTTATTTTTTTCTTTTCTTCTCTTTATTCTATAATTTTGGCATTAAAAACCTTATTTTCTGTATAATTAATACAATAAATAATGAATGCTATTGTGTACAAATTGAGGCTATTTACATGCATTTGCTGGGGTTTTTAAGGCCAAAATGATAGAATAAAGGTGGTGAAATGGAGATTCATCAGCCCGTCTCCTGGCTCGTGCTGGTCACGGTCTACTCTCATCCGCTCCATCTCACGCCTTATCTCAATCATAAGTGCTCCCTGATCCCTCAACTGTTGTTGAACTGTCTCAAGGGAGGCGATCAGGGTGGAGTTGATCGCACCCTGGTCCAAAATGAATGCCTGCTCAGGCTGGGGACCTCTGGTGTGATCATCACTGCTGCCGGACATGGTCTCTGCAAAAGCAAAGGTCCCAAACTCAGGTGCTGATAAATCATCTGACAGTAGTCTCTCATCTGGCACTCGTATCTCGGAACTGGTAGAAGGAGGGTCGAGGGGGAACAGGGTGGAGTCGAACTCGGTTTCGGAGAGCGGGTCTCGGCTCTCGCGAACCAACCTAGATTAGCGGGCAGAAGTGCTGGGAAGCGGTGCAGCCAGAGGCTTCCTAAGAGACCTTCTGCCCATCATCTTGATCTGGCGAGTCGGGCGGATGGGATCTGGGAACAATAATGATCAGCAAACAAACCCCTGATTCACCTACGCAATGCGAGCTGAAGACCGTAAAGGTTCGGTCAATTATCTTGTCTATTTTTATTAGGTGATCAAGTCAGGATAGCAGAGCGATTAACGTGACCTGTTAGGAATCAATCCGCCAACCAGACTGTCCCGTATAAATGACCGGTAGTCTGATCGGGGCTCAGATATGGCTCTAGCCTAGTGTGTGGGTCACTATCTCGCGCAAGCAAACCAGACAAGGAGGGGGTTGCTCTCCCCAAGACAAAATTTTTTTCTGGTGTGGTGTCTTTTAGGGTCAAATAGAGTTAACCACTCCCAATTTCAGGGTTCAAATTTTTAGGTATTTTTCAAATAAAAGCAAACGCTTAACGAATTATTCGGTTCTCCTGGTTATTTAAGTCCAAAAATTCAGGGGGAGAAGTCGAAAAAGCCGATGCGCGAGAAATCAATGATGCATGCAGAGTAAGAAATGCATACCTGACTCCAACAATCTACATGCAAAATGATCTGCACAGAATTTAAAGACAGAAATAAAACTACCTAAATGATGCAAGCGGAAATCCGAGCCCTAAGCAAGCAATCCTACTCGACAGAACAGTGGCTAAGAGGTCTATCAAGAGGGGTTGGTGTCCGGTCTCGGATGCCGATCGGTGCCCGCCACAATGGGTCCTGCCAGCACTGTATACGACCTCTAGCGGTGCGTGACTCCTCAGGTGACCAAATAGTCTTTTTATTATCCTTTTATTCTTGGTCCAATTAATCGAGCTATAGGTACAGGAAAAGTTATTAAGGTGTTTGGACCCTACTAATTACGTCACAGTCAAGCAAAAATCCTAAGACTAGGGGATGAAAACCGCGAGAAACCGAATAGGCAGGAAACAAAAGAAACCGCGATAAAAGCTGCGAGAAAACCGAGGGGTCCACTAAGCACATCGGTGCTCGACGAAACAAACCCCGAAAGTCTAAGTGTCCTGCTAAGTGTCCTATCCCTATTTTATTACAATAATGGTTCAAATAATGCAGGAAATAAAACTAAACTAAGTCTAAACTAATCCTCCCACACTCTGCTGCCTCCTCGCGCTCTCCTGCGGCTCTGTGCAGAAAGGAGCCGCCTCCGACTCCTGCGGTTGCGTCGGCTCCTCGAAAGTCGTCGCCTCGGTCCTCAGGCCCTCGCAAGCAAGCAAAAGAGTGTCACAGACCAGATAAAAACAAAGCAAATAAAGCAAATAAAATAAAATAGGGTATATGTGCAAAAATGGAAATAAAAATAAACAAGCAAATACAATCAAAAACAAAAGAAAATAAAATAAAGAAAAATGAAATAAAATGAAAAACAAAGACAAAGAAAAAGTCGTGAAAAGCCGCATACGAAGAAAGAGCAGCGGAAAATCGCAAAAATGAAAACAAAACAAAAACCGAGAAAATACAACTACTAAGACGTACTCCCCGTCAACAACGCCATTTTGATGAGCCAAAATTCACGAATGAACTAAGGTGAATAAAATCTAGCGAAGGTCGTTGCGACCTCAGTCACTCGAAACTCAGCTCAATAAGAAAAATAAAGGACATACCACCAAACAGAGATATATAATCAGAGAAAATCAAATAATGGCCCTGGCTATGAGATTAGCCTCGTGTAGCACCCAGGGTCGGACTCAGGGAGCGCGGATTGGCCTTGCGGCCTACGAAGTAGTCAACAATAAAATAAAATAAAAAACCAATATTTTTTAGTGGTTTTTATTATTTTTATATTTTTTTGGAATTTTTAATAATAAGGGAAATAAGAAAACAATAAAAATAAGCAACTTTAACCAATTATTTAACTACTAAAAAATGGTCCAAAAATATTTTTATGATTTTTTTTATTTTTTACTGTTTTTAGTGAATTTTTGAGAATTTTAAGATTTTTATGGAATTTTCTAAAAATGAAAGAAGGCAAAAATAAGAGAAAACTCTCCATCCAAGCTTCAAAGACCACTTAAAAATATCAAAAGGTCTTATCAAGGTCTGGAGGTAATTTTTATGAAAAGTGTAAACAAAAAAGAAAATTCAGAAGAAGAGTTTGTGAATTTTTGAGTTTTCTATGATTTTTTAGGATTTTTATAAGTTTGTAAGTGTTTTTTAATTTTTAAGCTTTTTATAAATCCAAAAATAACAAAAAATGGATAGAAAATCAAACACACAAAAGTAGACAAAATTGGATTTTATGGGATTTTTAAAAGAGTTTTTATATTTTTTTGGGAATTTTTAATCTGAATAGACAGAAAAACAAGGGTTTTTGAATTTTTAAAAATAATAAAAAGGATAAAAAATGTACCCAAAAATAAGGGAAAATTTTACACAGTGGCAGGAGTCACGTTTCCAATTTTCACGCAATTTGGGTTAGTTTTGATATTTTATTAAATTCAAACAAAAGCCCACAGTGCACAGGGACCTGTTCGCAAGGAAAAGTACTTCTAAGGGCTAGAAAGTAACAAGCTCAGAACCTAGGGGGTCCTCGTGCAAAATTTCCAGGTCCCCACGCGTGCGGTACGTGGTCTGGGCACAGAGGGACCCAAATGTAAGAAAACTTACTTCCGAGGGCTTATTAACAACAGGTGCTAAAAGCCTATGGGCTAGTTGCAAATTACCCAAAGTATTCGGCACATGTCAAATAAAAGTATTCACACGGGTATAAGTGCAAATATCAGAAAGTATTTTTCATTCATTAACATGCAGAATCTACAAGCCCAGATAATGCAATTTCCATAAAGACCACGTGACGATGCACGTGTCCAACATTCACAGGGATGAAAATGCAAATAAAATAAATGTCCACGTCTTCAGTGCAATTTTTACAAAATAAAAACAACTACCTAAACTAATTACAGGATTAATTAATAAAAGCAAAATAGGAGGAGGCCTAGGTGATATTTACCCCTTATTATGCGAGGGCTGGAGTGGTGCCACATGGAAGATCAAACGATTGGGGGTAGCAGGCGCTGCTGCGAAGGAATCCAGCTCGGATCTGATGGCTGAGGCGGTGCCACTTAGCTGATCGGACGCTCTGGATCAAGAGCACCCCTCGCTGGATCTGACGGTTGGGATCAAGCCCTAGAAGGATCGACGGTCGGTGCAACTCCTCAGATGGACGGTTGGGAGAACGTCTGGAGCAACGGGCTGATCCAACGGCTTCGAAGGATCCTCGAAGAACAAGGCTCCGATGAACTTCGCCGGAGCACCACGGGTGCGTTGGACCTCCTTGCACGTGGACGCTCTGGATTAAAACTGGGCGAGGGAGGTCGATCTGACGGCGATGGAGGATGCTCCAAGAACAGGTGGCCGGCGAAGTTTGCCGGCCCAGTACTCGCGCTGGGATCCTCCTCTGCTGCTGGTAAGGTGCGGAATAGATCCGCCTTGACGTTCCGCAGCTGATGCGCCTCTCCGATGAGGCCGGGAAGCTCCGAGGAGCACCGGTGACGACAGCGACCGAGAGTAGCTGTGCTGAACACGTAGACCCTCAGATGGGCCTCTTCTCGATCTGCAAAACCCACAGACAAACTCCTGGGTCGAGGGCAAAGTGCCTCGACCCGGTGAGAGGGTGAACGGGGGGTTGTATGCGTCGGGGCGGCACCCTCCGGCGATGCGACGGCGGAGGAGGGTGGATTCCCAGTTTCAGGGCGAAGTGGGTTGGATGGATGGGCATCAAACGTGCAGAGGAGGGTGGCGGAGATGATGGTCGAGTCGATCGATGAAATGGATGGACAGAGCGTGCGTAATCGATCGGAGACGGTGATGGAAGGATTTGGGGCTAATCAAAAATTCAAGAAATGTGGGAAGAATTGAGTTTACCAGATGCTCGGGATCGATTGGGGATGAGCTCACGGAGCTCTGGTCGTCTCCTCGAGGGTCGTCGAAGGCCCGAGGCTCGGGCGCTGCTCTGGGCGGTGCACGACGGCGAAACGTCGCCGGATCAGTGACGCGGTGCTTCTCCTCCTCACTACAACACGCCAAGCTCTAGCTGTCACTCTAGGGTATCGGGTGGAGGTCCTGGGTGGAAGAAACGACGCCAAAGATAGCGTGGAAAGGCTGCCGGAGCTGATGCTTTATACACCTGCAGGTCCGAGAAGAGAGGGTCGGGCAGGGTTTCGTGAAGCGCGGATCCCCAAGCGGATGTGTCAGCGTGGATCTCGGATGCAGGAGGGAGAAGTAGGACACGGGGTTTAATCGAATGTGTCTCGGATCACTCGGGGAAAAATCAGAGAAAAGCGGGTCGGGCGAGTGGATCCGGGTTGACTGGTCCAGGGGGGAGAGTTGACCGGGGGTCAACATTCCCCCGTGGACCAATAGGAATTCAAGAATTATTAAAGAATTGATAATTCAATAAAAATTAATAAATGAATAAATTTCGAAAAACTCAAAACATAAAAAATGTTTCTTTATTTTTAAATTGATTTTTGGTGATTTTTATTTATTTTTTTGAAATAAAAATTAGGTATTTACAAAATAGTATTATTATATATAGGTATATACACTATATATTTTTTATTTTTGATTTTTAATTATTTATTTTTGTACATTTTATTCCAATTTTTATATTTTATTTATTTATAGTATAAAATTTGGAATAATAAGATATCTTTATTTTATTTTTATTATCTATTTACAAGGGGTAAATAAATAGTTTTATTTATATACATGCATGTTATTTATACAATGTGGGTTTGGGTTTTTATTTTATTTCTTTTTATTTTATTTTTGTTTTTATAATTTTTATTTTATTTATTTACACCTTGGAGTAAGAAATCTGTACATATTTTTATGGATATTTATTTATTTATAAGGAGAAATAAATATGTATGTGGTCCTATGTACAAGGCTTATGTACAATGGAGAAGGAATTTTAATTTCTTTTTAATTTTCTTTTATTTTTCTCATTTTTATTTTAATTTTATATTTACAAAAATATACACATAAATACACACCCATTTTTATTCTGAATAAGAGGAAAATAATTTTTATTTAATTATAGTATATGTACAATCATGAGCTTCCTTATCTCTCTTTACTTGGGTTCTTTTTGCGGTCAAGCCCATGTTGAGCCCTCCCTTGGGATTTGGTCGCTCAATATTTATTCTAAATATCTCCCTCTTTTTCTTTTATTTCTTGGGTAAATTACAATTTGGGTCTCCATCTATAGGTCAGATCACAAAATGGGTCATGATCTTTAAATTGTAATGATTCGGGTCCCAGGGCCATTAATGTAAGGAACTTTTGGGGGCTAATGACCAGTATGCCCTTGTTTAAAAGTTGGAACCGAACCCTCATTCCCTTCCCAACAAGATCATATTCGTCATGAACCCCAAAATTTCCATTTCCTAAATAGTCATGGGACCCGAATTGTTGCAATTTAAAGATCGGGACCCATTCTGGGATCTGACCCATAGATGGGAACCCAAATTATAATTTACCCTTATTTCTTTATTCTTTTATTTATTCATAAAAACATGCTAAAATGCATATTTACACAATGCATGCTATTTTACAATTATTGTTATTTACAGGAATATACATGTGTTTTGCATAGGTTTTGTAGCTAAAATAAAAGAATAAAGAGTGATGAGTGGCTATTCATCAATGATAAATGTCTAGCGTCATTTGAGACTCTCAAGAGTCTAGTTGTAGAGGCTCCTTTCTTGCAGCCGCCTGATTGGTCTCTCCCATTCGAGATCATGACGGATGCCTCCGATTTTGCCGTAGGGGCCAAGGTGGGACAAAGGAGGGATGGAGTCCCCTTTGCTATTCACTACGCTAGCCGGACTTTGGATGCAGCTCAAAGGAACTTTACAGTCACTGAGAAGGAGATGCTAGCCGTAGTGTTCGCCCTAGATAAGTTCAGATCTTACATCATTGGATCTAGAGTGACCATCTTCACTGATCATACCTCCATCCGATACTTCATGGCAAAGAAGGATGCCAAAGCCAGATTAACTAGATGGGTCCTTCTACTCCAAGTGTTTGATATAGAGATTAAGGACAAGCCTGGAGTCAAGAATGTGGTGGCGGATCATCTCTCCCGATTAGAGTATCTTGAGGATTCTGTGCAGATCGAGCCTATTTGTGAGACCTTCCCAGATGAGGCGATCCTTGCTATTGCCTCTCTCCCGTGGTACGCCAATATTGTGAACTTTCTTATTGCCAAGAAAGTCCCACAAGATTGGCCCAGCCGGAGACTTTAGACCTTCATCGCGAAGGACAAGTTCTACCATTAGGAGGTGAAAAATGGGAAAGCGGGAGCCACTAAATAATGGTCTGACAAATCAGACTCACTGTCGCTAAGGCGACTACTCAAGCCTTAACGTTTATAAACAATCAACCCACACAATTAATTAAGAAATCAAGAGAAAGGATTAAAATTTATACCCTACTAACAATGTATAGTGGCAAGCAAGTAGGGGTCGAACACAGGAAGCACAGGTGTAAAGCAGACAAAAAAAAGTCAAGTGCCCTGTGTCTTGTGAACTACTTAGCCAATTTGGACCTTTTTTGTGGGTTTTTAATTTTTAGTTTTCTTAATTTTTTAATTTTTTTATTTTTGTATTTTGATTTTTAATTTTCTATTTTCTTTTTTTATATTTTATGTTTTTATAATTTCTTTTTGAACTAAGATATAAAGCTATATAGAATATATAATACAAGAGAGGTAAAAGGAGATAAAAATAGGTAAAAATACTCAAAATACAAGAAATAAAGTGCTTTTGTGATTTTTATATTTTGCTAATGCTATTATGATTTTTTGAGATTTTTCCTATTTTTTTGATATTTTTAAAGGTCAAAAGACTAGAAAACAGTGAACTAGGTTGCTAGCTGAAACCAAATTGAGGATGAAAAATACTAATCAAAGTTCAAAAATCCTCAAACTAATTTTAATTGAAAGATAACAAATCAGAGAATATTCAGAGACCAAAATGATATTTTAAGGAATTTTCTAGAATATTTAGAATTTTTATGAAGATTTTTAGGGTTTTTATATTTTTAGAAGTTTTCTTATATATTTTTTAGTGACTTTTGGTTAAAAGTTCAAACACACTAAAATGGGTTAAATATATTATTTTGGGAATTTTTTGAGGTGTTTTTATATTTTTTTATGAATTTTATAATACAAACAGTAGAGAAAATGAGTGTTTTTGATGTTCTGTAAATACGAAAATGCAAGAAAATTGCAAACTAAAAATATGACGTGAAATTAGGATGCAACAAGAACTTACAGTAATTTTGGTGGATTTTTTACGAATTTATAGATGAATAAAAAAATAAAGGAAACAAAAAGAAAACACATGTTGGCAGAGGTGTTTTTGGAATTATCAAAATGCCAAGGATCAGAATGCAAATTTCCACAAAAATTCTGGACTAAATATAAATAGTAAAGCCGCAAGGGCTTTCATGCAAAAACATTACCCTCCACGTGACTTCCACATGCCAGGCAAGGACCAAAACGCAATATAAGAAAACTTCAGGGGAAACTATGCAAAATTTACAGAAATATTTAACTATAATAAAAACATAATGTACTGAATAGAAATAACAAGACCCGCGAGAGGTCCTCTGCAAAATGCCCTTCACCTCACGCGCACAGGCACGTGAGGTGATGTGGCGGAGGACCTAAATGCAATTGAGGGAAGTTTGGGGGCTAGTTCCTAAATAGTACAAAAGTTTTTGAACTGTAGATGAAAGTTTAGGAACTACGAAATAATTACAAAAAGGGCTTGGGTCAAAATGCAAAATACCCAAGCTTTGCGCGGGAGTGGACGATTGAGATGCGTCCACTTAAACACGTGGCACGCGCTGGACGCACGATACCCATTCGCGATCGGACGGCTGTGATTAGATGGTGGAGAGGTGATCAATGGCGTAGACGAAGCAGATCGTACGGCAGCTGGAAGACCTGGGCCCCTATTCTTGATCCAACAGATTGGAGGGCCCTTCGACGAACAGGGAAGAACTCACGAGGTGCGAGGTTCCCCGGCGTCGATCGACCTACTCCATTGCTCGATGAAGCTCCGAGAGGGCTCTGGTGAAGCCTGCAGGTGTCCTAAAGAGGCTGGAGGCAACGGGAGGCGATGAGGTGGCCTACTGCGCTCGCACGGAGGAGGCCGAGCTGAGGGGCTGGCGAATCTCCGGCGAGCGCCAAAACTTTGCTCCAGGCGATGCAGGCGCGTTGTTCCTGCAAGGACAAGTTACAAGGGTCGCGGGCAAACTGCCGCGACGCCCTAGAGGGTGAAATGAAGCAAAAGGGGACGAGGGAGGGTTTTGTCGTCGGCCGACAATTTTGATGCACGGCCAATCGACGAGAACCAAGGATTTGATGATGGTTTAGCGGGAGACAATTGAAAAGCGAGACATGGAGATGGATTTGAGCTAATTTAAGAGCTAAAGAAACGTCAGAGTGATGAAGAAAGAACCTCACTGAGGTGGCACTGGAAGCTGACTCCAGCGAGCCCTTCGGCAAGGGGATACACTCGATTCGACGACTCTCCAACCTCTCTGATGCGTGGGAACGCCTCCTGCTGTCACCATGAGAAGGTTCGACGATCTAGGAGTGGGTTAGAGTGGAGTAAGAGTGATCAAAGGAAAGAGGAAGGTCGGGGGGGGGGGGGAATATTTGAAGGTTTGACTGAATGGCAGACCGGCACCAAAGAACGAGGTTGTGTCATTGATTCAGCGGTCCAATCCCCGAGCAAATCATAGGGCGTGATTCCTTGATAAATGGTAAACGAAAGTCAAGAAGGAATCAAAGCCAAACGACGAAAGGCACGACCTACAAAAATCGTCAAAGACGGACGAAAACCAATGTCTGACAGGACGGTAGAGGGGGTTAGATAGTTGACCGAGGTCAACTGTCCGAGCCTCTAGGTTGGTCAACGTGGACCAACCAGGAAAAACCTCTAGAAAAAGAATTAAAAAATCGATTAAAAATAGAAAATGAATTTATTAATTTTTTATTATAAAATAAAAAATGTTTATTATTTTATAAATTATTTTCTATGATTTTTTATTTTTTTTAGAGCTATATAATTACAAGTTACCTTTTTAGGATTGTATATGTATATATATCTATATTTTAATGTTTTATTTTTATTTTATATATTTAATTTATTTATTTTTGTTTATTATTTTATAAAATTATAGAATATTTTTATACACTTAAATATATTTTTATTTGATTTTTCTGAAGTGTTTTATATCTTTAAATAAATAGATGTATATTCTTTATAGGTGTATTAATTGGTATTATACCTATGTGTAATGTACAAACATTTTATTTTTATGTTTTCTTTGTATTTTTATTCATGTTTTAATGTACAAATATATTATAAATAATATTTACAAAATTATAAAAATATAAAATTATGAAAATAAAGAATAATAAATAAAATGAATATTTTAATATGTACAAGTATATAATAAGGGACCAAAACTCAACTTTCAAACCATAGCTCCGCCAAATGCGAAACCACTGCCATTAAATAGCTTATTTAAAATTATATACAATTAAAGTGAGTTTGACGCGTTTCGAGTTTTTATTTGCAAGATACAGGTTTAGGGAGTTGGGATTCTGGAATCTTATTCAAATTATCACTTTTTATTTGTACATTATTTTTGTGTGAAATTAATTTTATATTTTTCTATATGAAACTATCTACAACTTTCATGTACAAAGTTTCTTTATTTGAGGTATAAAACGTGGAACCAAAAAAAGGGCCCAAAATGAATAAAGAATGAATAAAATAAAAGGTATTTTTATTGTATTTTGGCCCTTATCTCCCCCTACTTTATTCCTTGTCGACCTAGTCATCGAGATGCCTAGGTCTCGGGGTTTCGGTCATAAAATATTTACAATATTTTATTCTTTTTCTTTTCTTTTCTTTATTCTATTGTTTTGGCTTAAAAAACTGTATTTTAAACAATATTTACACAATAATGCATGAATGCTAAAATGCCCGAATTAACAGTATTTACATGCATTTACTAGGGTTTTTAAGGCCAAAATGATATAGTAAAGATGATGAAACGTAGATTCATCAGGAGGATCCCGTCTTTTATCATTAAGGAGGGGATAGTGTCTTGCGTAGGTGCATTCCTCAGGAGGAGCACCATAGTGTCCTCACTTATTGCCACAAGCTTGAGGCAGGAGGACATCACTCTGGGAGGAGAACAGCACAAAAAGTGCTCCAATCCGGCCTATGGTGGCCTGCCCTCTTCAAGGACTCTGATGAGTTCGTGAAGATGTGTACTGACTGTCAGAGGATGGGCACTTGTGGACAACGTGATATGATGCCAATGCAACCCATTCACTTCTGTGAGGTTTTTGACGCATGGGGCATCGATTTCATGGGTCCATTCCCTAGGAGTCAGGGATTTGAGTATATCCCATTGGTCATGGATTATGTTAGTCATTGGGTTGAGGCCATCCCCGCCCGAACCATAGATGCTGGGACTCTTTGCAGATTTTTGAGGAAGAATATCATTTCACGGTTCGGGGTTCCTAGAGTGTTGATATCTGACGAGGGGTCTCATTTCTTCAACGACAAGGTAAAGGCCCTTGCTAGCGAGTTCAACATAGACCATCGAGTAGCCACACCGTCTCATCCTTAGACCAATGGTCTTGTTGAAGTGTCGAACATGGAGATCAAGACTATATTGCAGAAGGTCGTCCATCTTGACCGAAAGGATTGGTCACAGCTTTTGTACTCAGTCTTGTGGGCATATCGGATATCCTTCAAGACACCGTTGGGTACATCTCCCTTTCGCCTCATTTATGGCAAGCCTTGCCATTTACCTGTTGAGCTTAGACATAGGTCACTCTGGGCAGTCACAAACATTATCATGGATCCAGTGAATGTAGGAGATCAGAGGAGGGCAGAGTTAGCAGCCCTGGAGGAGCTTCATGATGCATCCTTTTCGAGCAGCCTACAGTACACGGAGAGAGTGAAGGAGTGGCATGATTCTCATATCAGCCACAAGCAGTTTGTGCCAGGACAACGAGTATGGTTGTTCGATGCCAGGTTGAGATTATATCCAGGGAAGCTACAGAGCAAATGGAAGGGACCCTATTTGGTTAGAAAGGTACACGACAATGGGAGTATTGATATATCTGAGTTGTCTTCTGAGAGTACCTTTCGTGTTAACGGGCAACGGCTCAAGCCATATCTAGATCATGAACCGCTGGTCGTTGACGTTGCCCCGATTCATTTTGCGTGAGATGTGGTCTCTTGACTCACATCTATTGCATCTCAAGCCTGATTATCACTGTTCTTCCGACTTGTATAGATCCAATTGTCCATATCACACTATTGATCACTCCAACACCCCATATACATCTTCGACGTTTCTATACTTTGGGTGGACTTTACCCTAAGTATATGGGGGTGCGAGACTTTTGAGTTTCTTTTGATTCATTTCTACCTCTGTTTTGCTGCCTATATATAGGGATATTTTACCCTAAGTATAGGGGAGGTAGACCCTGTACATTCTCACTCGGATTTCCCTTCGTGTACAGCCTGTTATACTTAGGATTACCTGATCCTAGGGATGTCAGCGGGTCGGGTTTGGGGCGGGTATTACTATTTCCAAACCCATACCCATTTATAATATCACTACCTATACCCGCCCATTTATTAAACGGGTAATTTGTACCGGGTACTCGTATACCCGTCGAATACCCGTGTACCCAATGGGTACCCATATCTTCGACATGGTAAATCTTAAGTTTTTTATAAATGTATACAAGATTTTCACAGATAGATGAAATAGAGTTAGATCATGTAATATGGCGATTAATAAAAACGTACAATATATAGAGAATATTAAATGTTTATATATGTTAAGTGTTTAACTCTTTTGTGTTGATAGTTTTTATTTATTAAAGATATAAAATGTAAGTTGAATATGAATAAATGGATGGAGAGGAGAAAATTGAGTTGGATATTTATACATGTAGATCGATACATATTAGATATGAAATGGACTTGAGTCTAGTTTGATTAAATGCAACATAAACATCTATCTTTATATATATTTTTTATTCGGGTTTGGGGCGGGTTCGGGTTCGGGTACCCACAAGGCAATCCCAAACCTATACCCATACCCGCATGGGTAGTCAATTCAAAACCCAAACCCACCCAAAAATAAATGGGACGGGTTTCGGGTCTTTAAATGGGGCGGGTTCGGGTCGGGTACCCAATGGGTAAACCCATATTGACATCCCTACTTGATCCTAAGTATAGGGGGAAATCCTGAGAGCCTCTTGCATTTTTATTCTTTCATGAATCCTTGTATATATCCTTCCTTTTTACTTCCCTATACTAAGCACGAGTTATGTCTTCTTCATCGCTCTTGACTCTGAGGACATCGTTCGAGCTAAGTATAGGGGGGTGTCGTATATATTTCATATATACATTAGCCATAACTCGTACTTTGTGTGAGTGTTTTAATAAATAAAAATGGATACAACTCAAAAATCCATAAAAATAAAAAATTTTTCCTTGTAAAAAAAATTCTTTTGTTGCACATACACAACTAGTTGTACAAATTATTTTTGTAAAAATGTTTGTAAAAATCTTTTGTGTAAATAGTTTGAAAATATTTTGATATCAAAATAATGTATATAGTAGAAAATTTTTGTAAAATGTTTTTGAAAATCAAAAGTTTGCAAAAACCTTGTGTAAATTTGTGTACATATTTTGCAAAACTTGCATTCATGCATACGTCCATGTTTTAAAAATATTTTTCAAAAATTTTGCACATGTGTAAATATTTTGTAAATAGCATCTTTGTAAATACTAGTATAGTTTTTCTTGGATCATAGTTGACATTTAAACTAGCCTGAAATTAAATTGAAAAATGGAGCTTGGTTAAGATCTTAATCCACCTAATTCTAAGAGGAACCTTATAGGGCTTAGGGTTGAGACTTTTCAGGTCCATGGTGACTTAATTCTTTGAGTCCACTAGGCTATGAAAATATGTCATCTTGATGAGCCTAAGTAGAGCACTTAACAACACACACATGACTCGTATAGGCAATGGCTTTACTTGGACCCGCACTTTACACGGAGCTCTATACGGATGAGGTGGTGAGGAGGCAGTCTTCCTTGACTTGGGGTAGCATATGAGGGTAGTACTTCTAGGTGGAAACTCTCTTCTTCTTATAGTGAAGGAAGTGCGTCTCAACTTGGTCTGGTTGCCATGAGGTCTAACGACAGGAGTTGTATGTTGCAATAATGCTTCAAAAGAGGGATAGTCTACCGGCTCAAGAGGAAAAACTCCTTATGTATATATGCTGCACTTTGAAGATATGTTGTATATATGCACAACAAAAAAATGAAAAAAGAAAAGAAAACTCCAAATAAGTGGTGGGTCTTATAGAAAATGATAATCCCACCGGAGTGTATATAGTGCAATAAGCAAAGCTTGAGATCCATGTTCCATCTTATGAAGCTTGTAGCAGGGAGACTTAGCTACACTGGTTGAGCTCCCAGGAATACATGGCTACACTAGCTATGACCCATTCTTCTTCTTCCCCCTCTTCTTGAGCTGGTTGAACTTGAACTTAGAAGGGAATACCCCGCTCCTCAAGGAAAGAGTGGCTAGACTAGCATCTTAGAGTTACCCTATTGGGGAGGGTTGTCATTTTGCTACTTCTGAGGTGGAGAGCTTTACCTCACTTACACAGTACAAGATTATTCATAGTCTTCAGGGTTTGTGTATGTAGACTTGTTTTGATCTGGATTATTGAGGAGTATTGACTATAGATTAGTGGAACTTAGAGGTTGTTATGTTTTAAACCTAAGTCCAAATAAGGTTCCAACACATTAATAATCCAAAGATCTGACTGAGCTCCATACTTCAATTTAATGAAGGCAAGTTTAATATTCATCATTGATTCGTTCATTTTCCCCCTCTTTTTCTTTTTCTTTTCTTTTTCACTTCTTTTTCAAATAAGTGTTTGCTAAGGGACTAGCAAAGTTAAGTATAGGGGGGTGATGCATCATTCATTACTCTTTATTCTTTTATTTTAGCTAAAAACCTTTGCAAAACACCATGTATATGTTTGTAAATAGAATAATTTACCAAAAACATGCATTGTGTAAATATTAATAATTAGCATATTTTTGTGTAAAAATAAAAGAGAAATAAAGAAAAAGAGAGATGTATTTAGAATAAATATTGAGTGACCTGAACCCAAGGGAAGGCTCTACAAGGGCCTGACCTCAAAATAAAATAAGTAGAGAGAGATAGGGTGACTCAACATTATGTAAATACCCTCTCTTCGTGTACATATTTTATTTTCTAAAAATAAAAAAAAAGAATATATTTATGTTTCCCATATGTTGTAGATATAAAATAAAAATGGGCAAAATAAAAGAAAAATAAAAATAAATAAATTATCTCTCATCAGTGTATATATACCATGTACATAAAATAAAAGATGTATTTATTTCACCTTTGTAAATACTTAATAAAAATCAAATAAAAATGTTTCTATATTCCAAATTTTATGGTGTAAAAAAATAAAATATAAAATTTGACTAATTATACATAAATAAAATAATAAAAATAAAATCCAAAAATACATAGGTATTTATACAAGTATATAATAATAATAATATAATGTAAATACATAAATTATTTTTCAGAAAAATAAATAAAAATCACTAAAATATACATTGAAAATAAATAAAAAATTTTCATTTTATAAATATTTTTAAATAAGGTCATTTTCTATTTCATTTTGAATTTTCAAATCTTTTTCCAATGAATTTTTCTCATTGGTCCACGGGGGATTGTTGACCCCCGGTCAACTCTCCCCCCAGGACCACTCTTTCGCGGATCTGCGCCTTCGGCCCGACTTCTCCGAATTATCGCATCACGATCCGTCACCCATTTCCTTAAACCTTGGGCCCCGATTATCCACGAACCATATGAGATTCACGCCCGGAGATCTTTCTAGGGATATGTGCACCACAATCGCCTACCTGACTCCATTTTTGCCGGATCCCTACCAGTATATAGCTTCGTCTTCCTCCGCCATTTCACGCACCTTCGGCCATTATTTCACACTCCCAGGACCTCCACCTTCCTGCCTTGAGTGACATCAAGCTTAGGGAGGTGTCGCAGCGAGGAAAGGAGCGGTCTAGCCCCTAGTCCAGCGGTCACACCGTCGAGCTCTGCCACCGGCGAGCACAAACCTCTGGAGGCGTCGCTCCATCGAGGCAAGGACTCCAGGAGACGCACCATCTCCCCCACAGACGCTCTCGATCATCAGGTATCCTCGTTAGCCCATATCGCAGCTTCCATTCCCATTTTCGATTTTTGCGCTGCCGGTCTTCGCCGGTCGATTCACCGCACTACGACTGACCATTCCTCCATCCGATCATCGTATCATCTCCGTGATACCTCTCTCCATCTTCTACGCCCCTCCGATCATCTTGGTTTACCCCGAAACCAAGAAGTAGGTCTCCTCCATCGTCGCCTCGTCGGAGACTCCTGCTCCGCCTCACCAAACCACCCACTTCACCCATAACCATGTCGAGGCACTTTGCCCTCGGCCCAGCTTTCTTTCTGTGCAGTTTCATAGAAGAAGGACCTCATCGGGGGGTCCAACCGTTCAGGCACAGGTGCTCCTGCTCCGCTGATGAACCTCAGTTTCATCATCTTTATTTATTATAATTAACCCCCTTGCTTAATGTTTTGTCAATAAATCCCTGTTAATGTCCTATAATTAACAGAGTCCTTAATAAATTAAAAACCACAAAAAAATGACAAAATAAAAATTCGTGGTATTTTTAGACTTAAAAATACCCTCAAAAATATTTCGGGCCCTTGTTTGATCTCTTTTCCAGTTTTGGTCAACATGAAACTTGTAGATCTCGTCAAGATCTACAACTTTCATGTTTTGAGTTTTCTCAAATTCGACCATCTTGGCCCTCAAAAATCAATAAATCCCTCGAATAAATTTGATTGGGCCACGTGGCCCATTCTGGGGGCGCCACGTGGCCCCGCCTCTCTTGTCTCATCCGCCACCACCCCTGGCCGTTGGATCTAGCTTCAGATCCAACGGCCCCGCTGTGTCCACGTACCCACCTTCTCCTAGCCATCAGATCTCCCCCGCGCTTCATCCTCACCATCCCTTAGCGCCGTGCCCCTAGCATGACATGTGGCGCTTCCATCCGCCACTGATCGCTCTGCCTCCTGACTTAATCACGACCGCTTATTTCCTCTGCCGTTCGATCGCTCCCCACTTCTCATCACATCCGTTGAATTGTGCTTTATCTCCCTCTCGACACGTGGCGCGATCACCGCCCGTCATTCGCATCGCCTCGGATCTGATCTACACCGTCCTTCCACGCCTAGATGCTCGCCGTTGGATCTCCAGATCCAACGGCCAGCGGCCATCGTCAACCTTTAGACCCTGTCTTCCCCACGATCTTCATCGCACGTAACCCGCTCCCCCTTCCATTTTTCTCATCTTCACCTTCCACCATCTCCACTCGCCAATTACCCCACGCCCTTCCTCCATCACCCACGACCCTCGCGCACTCCTCCATCAACCACCAACCTCTCTCCACGTGCCCCATTTCCTCCTCAAAACCACGTCACCCACCATCACTTCCGTCGTCTCCGCCCTTCAAATACACCGCCACCTCTCCATTTGCCGGGGTCCGCCTTTACACGGGGGCTCGCCCAGCCCTCCGCCACCTCCCAGTGACAGGGGGAGGTGGCCGGATCGAGCGAAGACGACGACGCCCCCTGGTGAGACCCTCTGCCTTCGACGGTGGAGCTGCGGCGCCCTATCGCCGCCCGAGCTCGCTGGGACTGCCGCCCAGCACGTGCGAAGACCCCGAGCTCCTCTCCGAGCTCAAGCCCAGGCCACTTCCTCCGCCCGATCACCGGTAAGTTCTCTCTTCCTCCTTTGACTTTTTCTTCTTTTTCTCTGCTTTAATTAGGCTCCTCCGGTCAACTTCGCCCTCCATTCACATCCTCAAAAGCTCAGCCACACTCCCCCCTTCCTCGCGCATCGCTCCGACCATGCCACTCTTCATCTATACCCCCCATCGCCTCCGACCACCTCCTCCGCTCTAGCGGCGGAGGAGCACCGAGCTCCTCGCTTCCTTTGCCCCTACGAGCTCCCACATCACCTCACGCACACACGGTTATGCTTCGGCTGTAGGTTCTAATCTTGCAAGTGACCTGTATGTCAACTGGCCGGAACCTCGCCGGGCCCATCTTCGCAACTGGCGTTCTCGACATTGGAGCCCCGGCGACCCGAGCTGAGCTACCAGAAGCCTCGCCCGAGCTCCAAGCTTCGTCGACCGACCTTCAGAAGCCTCGGGCGAGCACCACCGGGGTCAGGACAGAGCGGCGGAGGAGGGGATCCTTCGCCGGATCCCAGAATGCGCCGCCAGCCTTCGGCCGAGGGAGAAGAGCAGCCACCGTTGGATGGTCCACCCCCGGTGACCATCCAACGGTCCAGATGGAGCCGCGTCCTCACCTTCAGCAGCCCTTGGATCATCCCGATCCAACGGCCTCGAGCTAGCCACGCGTCGTCACCAGAGCACGCCCGAGCCTCCGTCTCCGTGCCTCCAGGTTCGGTTGCTCCGAGCCTCCACGAGCCTGCATTGAGCCTCGGACTACCCGAGCCTAGCCGAAGCGCCTCCGAGCCTCTACCGAATCCGAGCCGACTTCCGAGCCTAGATAGCACGTGCATCGCACGTGCTACTCTGGGTAAATTGCAGAGCCGCCCTCAAACTTCTCCAAATTTGCAAAAAGGTCCCCGCGCTTATGGTTAATTTATAGGAAAGGCCTCAGAACTTATTTTATTTTCATTTTAGTCCTTCCCAGGGACCTTTTTGTAGTTATCTTTTTATGTTTTCTTTCATTTATGCCCTTATCTTTGAACTTGCATATCTTGAGCTACATAGCTCCAATCGAGTTGATTTCAGTTTCATTCGAAGCTCGTTTGACGTACTTTCTCATGGCATGATCATTTCATATAATGGACACTTTAATGTTGACGTATTATTTTGATAGCTATGTGTCTCTTATTAGTTAATCCATGCTTTGTTCAAACTGAGTTTGTCATCTTAATAAATCTGGAATTGACTTGTTATTGACTTTTGCTCATCATTTTGTACCTAGGGCATAATTGTGATTCTTTGCATGTGCATTCATTTGCATTATAAAAATTGATAAAAAAAAATGCATGTTTATTTTTAATGCATTGTCTTGTAGTGTCTACATGCATGGTTGACCTATATGCTTTATTTCAACACTTAGTTAAATAGACTCAAATCCTACTAATACAAGAGAGGCTCGTGTCCCTGTGTTCGACCTTGGTTTCTTGCCAAGTAAAATAAAAAACTATCACCTCATTTTGATTTATCATCGCATATCTTTAAATGAGGTGATCTCTTTGACGACCAAAATCGGCCAGACTGCTCCGACATTTCCTAGTGCTAATTTAGCATTATTGAAGGGCCGATTTTGCGGCTCGCCATCCGCTCCGTCGCCGGAGCTTCTTCGACGTCTCCGGTCCCATCTGAGCACACCCACCGCTATGGGCGAGCCCCCTCGTCGATTTGCCCACCTCCGCAGCATCTGAGGAGGTCCCCTGTGCACCCATTGGGCTGGCAAAACTCATCGGTGACGTGTTCTTGAGGATCTCCAGGAGCTGTTAGATCGAGCACCTCACTCCAGGTCCATCATAGCCACTCATCTCTTGAGAAGACTCAACCGTCTGATCATCTGAGGGGGCTCATCTCGAGTGTCCATCGAGAAGGGGTACCCATGCACCAGAGCCATCCGATCTTCCACGTGGCACTCCTTCAGTTGTGGATCAAAATAATGGGGTAATATTACTTAGGCCCATGCTCTTTTTACATTTATAGTTTAGTCCTGTAAATATTAGTTTTGTTGTTTTTTTTTTTTTGGAATATTTGCACTGAAGACCTTATACTTTTTCATATTGCATTTTAGTCCTTGTATGTGTGGTGCACGTGCTTCGACACGTGATTGTCGAACAATTGCATATTATATCCTGTAGTTTTGGGTTGTTACTGTTTGATATTATATAAATAGGAATTACATAAATACCCCTCTGTGTGCTCATCACGTACGTGTCTCGTGCTTGTTTGGACTATTTGCCATTTAATCCTTGTGGTTTTAATACATGTTATCTATTTGGCCTCAGAACATTGTTTCTTTGCACTTTGGTCCCTGTGTGTTGTAGCTCTTATATTGGTTGAATATATCAAATAAAATCCAAATCGTTTGAAATTTGGATACGTGGCTCATACTACTGTGTAAAAATTTGACAATTTTTTGGGACATTTTTGTTGCTTTTTATTATTTTTTAAAAATCAAAAACCTTTATTTTTTTTATTGTTTGATTTATAAAATCAACTAAAAATATAAAAACCCATCTAAAAATTACAAAAAAATTAGGATTTGTATGTTTGAGTGTTTTCTTTCTTCTGTCCAATTTTTGTTGAATTAGGATTTATAAAACCCATAAAAAATATAAAAACCCTAAAAACCTTAAAAAATAATTAGAAATTCTATAAAAATCAAAAAATTGCAATTTTGGTTTCTGGAGTTTAGTTTTTATTTCTACTTTTCAAAAAAATTGCCTTCAGATTTTTATAAGCTAATTATCTATTTTTAATTAGGCTTTCAAATCTGGTTGCACATTGTTTCTGATTTTTGGCCTTTTTCAATTTTTATAAATCAACCAAAATTATAAAATTCTGAAAACAATTTTCAAAAACACTTAAACATATAAACAACATAAAAACAATTTTATTTCATTTCTTTTGAATTGTTTTTGAGTGTTTAATAAATTGTGGTTTGTGTGCTTTATCCTTCTTTTTACATTTTCCTTTATATTTAAAAATACAAAAAATTAAAAATATCTAAAAATCCACCAAAAAATTACCTTTCTTTATTTTATTTTCTTTTTGACTACTTTATAGTCCGATTCGGTCAATCTGTGCTCCTTGAGTTCGACCCTGGTCGCTATACCAAGTTAAATAAATAGCGAAGACCGTTATTCGTGTTTTATTGATTTATTTTCTGATTTGGTGGTCTGATTTTCTTGTTGACTGAGTCTCTCTCTATTCGGGTCACAACAACACCGAGTATTTTTAACTTAGCCCGATAGTGAGAGCTCCTCGGCAACGGCGTCATCAGCCACCCCTGCGTTTATTTCAGTTTATAGTTTAGCTTGTAAAATAAAAGTTATACAGAGGACCTTTTTTCATATTAGACATTGCAGTTTCCTTTATTTGCATTTTAGTCCTTCCTATGTGGCTTCACGTGCTTCGTCACGTGTACTTGTAGGTTATTTGCAGTCTGTACCTTGAACTTCTTTGTTGTTATGGTTCGAATGCGTAGTTTTCATTATTTGCAGTTCTACCCCTGTGCGTAGTGATTTTGTACATGTGCGGATTTGATGTGAAAATTATTGATAGCACCCCGTTGTTTGCGTGCGTGTTATTTATTGGTCCTGAAACTTATTTTCCTTGCAGATTAGTCCCTATATGCGTGTGTTTTGTTTTTTATTCAATGAATAGCAAATATTGTCCAAAATTCACGAAATTTTTACACATGGCTCCTGCCATGGTGTAGGAATTTCTATGAATTTTTGGTTTAGTTTTGTTTTCGTTTACTATTTTTAAAAATTCAAAAACACTAAAAAGTGTCACTGTTTGTTTTATAAAATCAACTAAAAAATTTAAAAAATCTTAAAAATTTCTAAAAAATTTTTGGTTTGTGTGTTTTATTGTATTTTAAGTTCATGTTAAGTTTCACCTTATTCCCACATATAAAACCCAAAAATTTTGAAAAAGACTGAAATACTTAGAAAAATCAGTAAAAATTCTTAAAATTTTAAAAAAAATACATTTTCTTCTTCTGTAGTTAGATCTTTGTTTGTAGTTTATAATAAAATTGCTGTTGAGATTTTTCAACCATTTTAATTAATTTTAACTTGTCTTTAGATCCCAATTGTATACTATTTGTTGTTTTTGCTTTTATTTCATTTTTAAAGGATCAATTAAAAATAAGAAAAAACATTTGAATATTTTTAAAAACCAAAAAAAATTTTAGTTTGAATTTTTTAATATTTTTGAGTCTTCAAATAATTGGTTAAGTGTTAATTGTTGGTTCCTTTTAGCCTTTTTCTTAATATTAAAAATTACAAAAAAAATTGAAAAATTAAAATCCACCATTGTTGATCTTTTTGGGATTCTTGACTACTTTGTAGCTTTCGCATCATGTGCTCCTAGTGTTCGACCCTGGTAGCTATACCAGGTAAAATAAATTAGTGAGACCGCTATTTGTGCTTGATTGATTGATTTCTATTTTGGTGGTCTTCTTTTTCTTGTTGAGTCCGATCTGAGTGGTTGAGGTCTCAACGACCATTGATACCATTTTACTTTAGTCGCTCGGCCCGCTCACCAGAATGGCAGTGTTGCCAGGGAGCACGACTTAGTAGTCAGTTTCCTTATGTGATTTCTTGTTATATCTTAATTTCTATATCTTATGCATTTTTAAATAACTGTGGACTGACACAATTTCTATTCTGTCTTTCTTGCAAGGGCCCGAAGAGCGAGGGCGGCAATCTTCGGAGAGCCAAGGCACTTGCGTGACTTGGCGGCGACTCGTTTCTACATCGAGCTGCAAGAGAGCATGGGAGAGGAGGAACAGAAGTTTTGGAGCTGTAGTGTAGTTTAGACTTAGATTTATTTTCTGCTATTTTATTGTAATAATATAGGATAGACACTAGACTCATACTTGGCGATTATTTCGGGGTCTGTTTCGTCGAGCATCGGTGTGCGCGGGGGACCTACCGTGGATTTTCATCGGATTTGTTTTCTACCGTTTTCTTTACTGTCTATCTGATTTTCGAAGGTTTTGGCCCCTAGACTTGGTATTTGCTTTGATTGTGATGTAATTAATTAAGGCCCAAACCCTAATTATTTGTCTTCTCTTATAGATCGATAATTGGAACTTATTAATTAAACCATAAATAAAAAGTTAGTTTAATTAGGCTTGAGTCACGTACCGTGAGGAACCACATACAGTGCTGACAGGACACGTTGTGGCGGGCACTGAGTGGTTCCCAAGATCGGACTCCGGACTTAGTCTAATTAGCTAGCTACCCTTCTTCGCGTGTAGAAAGTGCTTCGTCTAAGGCCGATTTCTTCTTGCATCATATAGGTAGTTTTAATTTTGTCTTTAATTTATGCGTGGATCACCCTGCATGTAGAGAGCTGGAGTTAGGTATGGATTTCTTACTCTTCATGCATCATCATGTTTAATCGTGCATCAGCTTTTTCAACTTCTCCCTCTGTTTTGGACTTAAAATAATCAGGAGAACCGAAAAATTCATTACGTGTTGTTTGCTTGAAAAACATCTAAAAAGAAAAACTATAAATTGGGACTGCTAAACTCACTTGATCCTAAAGGACACCTCATTAAAATTTATCTTGGGAGAGTAATACCCTCATTGTATTGTTTGGATGAGAGAGAGCGTGACCCGTACACTAGGATAGAGCCATACCCGAACTCTTGGCAGACTACCGACCTTTTATACGGGATAGTCTGTCAGGAGCATTGGGTTCCTACTAACTCGCTTAATCGCTCTAAAAGACTGTTTTATCGCCTAATAAAATTGACAAGATAAAATACCGAGCCTTTACGGTCATGAGCTCTACATGAGTAGGTGAATTGGGGGTTTGCTTTCTGATCTTGTGTGTTTTCCAGATCTCATCCGCCTTCACTCGCTACATCAAGATGATGGCAGGAGATCCCTTAGGCAACCTCTGGCCGCACCGCTTTCGAGCACTCCAGCCCGTTCATATAGGTTGGTTCATGAGAGCCGAGACCCGCTCTCCGAACCTGAGTTTGACTCTACCATGTTCCCCCTCGACCACCCTTTTACCAGTCTTGAGGTGCCCGAACAGAGACCGCAACAGACAGTAGATGATTTATCGGAACATAAGTTTAGGTCTTTTGCCTTTGCAGAGATCATAGCCAGCAGTGAGGAGCGCATCGATGGACCCAGCGGGACACAGACTTAAATACTTGATCAGGGAGCCATCAACAACACCGTGTTAACCTCTCTGGAGACCATAGAACGTCAGATCAGAGACCTGGGGGCTTTCATGGTGGATATGAGCAGGGAGATGGAGCAGATGAGAGCCCGATAGAGAGCAGCGCAGAGCCGATGGAGGCAGAGGACTAGAGATTCCTGAGGGTGGAGACCCTGAGGATCCCGCACAGCCAACAGCACCTGCACAACCGATGAGGGAGTTGCACAACCCTGGTACAACTCAGACCCACAGATGGATAGTGTTGCCAGCCATTTTGGGAGATTTCAAGCTCCCACCTCAGACGATCCAGCTTCTACACGCTTCCACAGACTCGCCACAGAGGAGCCACACCTCCATCTCCAGGAGTCCGAGATGATCTGCAGTACTGTCCACGATCGCCTTGTGGACGAGGACACCATCAGGATGATGGCCTTTCCATTCTCCCTCGTAGACAGAGCAGCCAACTGGCTGAAGCACCTAGGGAGATTCATAACCTCTTGGGAACAACTCCGGAACGAGTACTTGAACAAGTACTATCCACTCGGCCGGACAAATGCAGCCAAAGCCCCTGATCAGAAACTTTTCCATACTACCCAACGAGTAATTTCACGAGGCATGGGACAGATTCACGAAGATCACATACCGGTGCCCTTACCATGATATATACGAGCCCAACCTTGTTCAGAGTTTCTTATGCAAGCTTACACCAGAGCTGTAGGGGCTAGTGAATACATCCTATGGAGGCTCATATTTTGCCAAGGATGATAATCAGGTTTGGGCCATCTATGAGAGAATGGCAGAGAACTATACGGTGATGTCCCAGACCCGATTATATGCAGAGGGGAAGCCCCAAACACAAGATGTATATTATCAGAGGATGGCAGGGGTTGATGCCGGTCCTTCTACATCATCAGTAACCGCAACACAGGCAGAGTCGACACTACTAATATGGGGATTATCAGCAAGAAGTTTGTCCGGATCGAGTTGATAGAGAAGAAGCAGTGCCAGGGCATGTCTCAGATAGATCAGATGGCACAGACGCTGAGTGACCCTGAAGACCCAGATCATGTGTCTCCAGGAGGCACAGACGGCTTCTTAGCCCCGTCTTAGGTCACGGGCAGATCTAGGCAGCAACAGCTCGACCTAGCACTCTAGCCAGCCCAGACAGGTTCACCATGTTCAGGCGGAGTCGTTCCAGCAGCATCAGCAGTACTACCAGCCACCACCATCTTAGGACACTCGGATGGTGGTCTACCAGCCGGATCAGCCCCTGGCAGTTCTCCCCCTACCCCCTTACGAGCAGGAGCCATTGATGTATGTCAACAGGATTTGGTATGACTGACCTCAGCCTGGGATTCGATGAGACCATCCCAGATTATGTTGGTCGACCGGAGGTGCCCCTTCCCAGCAGCAGCCTCCAATTCATGGTGGCCAGTTCAACCAACACCAGCAACAACCCCAGTTCCCATAGCCACAACCACAGTCTTACCAGTAGCATGGTCCTCATCCCTATCAACAGGGATAGTCTTGGAGGCAGCAGTAGCAGCCTCAGCAATAGTATCAACCCCAGTATCCCTCTCATCCTACCCAGCAGTAGCAACCTCACTTCCAGAGAGGCCACCCGTCCGGTTCTCATGGTCTAGCCTATGAGAACCCAGCTCTTGAGGATCTAGCCCGCCTTGTTTCTGAGCAGCAGGCTATTTTCAAACATGAGATGGATGAGTTCAGACATGATATGAGGGATATAGTGAGAGGCCCATTTTGATGCTGACTTTGTTACACTTAGGAGCGGTAGGATGCCAGCCAGCGGTGCCACATCTGAGCGACGACCACATGAGGATCCAGGAGCGCCATATGAGGAGGAGAGCGGTGCTAATGCCGCTCATGGTGATGTTGATGACGGTGGTACTAATACCACCAAGGGGGTAGACCCAGCTGACGGTACTGAGGCTGTCACTTCACTAGATTCAGGAGGTGGTGCTGATGCTACCAGAGATGATGCTGAGGCAGAGTGCGGTACTGATGCCGCAAGTCCAGATGTCGAGGGTGGTAATGAGGCCACCATTTCTATTCCTATTGCATTTCCTTCTGTCACTGTATCTCAGGACTATTTTGGTAATAATGGAAAGGGTTTTTCATTTGTGAGTCCATCTGTGATGCATGGAAATGTTTGTATGGATTCTACTTTGCCGTAACAGTAGCGACCCAATCCAAGCCCTCCATTTGAGGAGGTACTAGCCATCCCCTTTCCCCAAGCACTCCTCTTGGCTAAATGGACCAAAAAAGAAAATCCAAAAAAATCCCAACAGTTAGAGTTCAGCCAGCAGATGATAGACATATTCCAGATACATGACTCTATAGGAGGCCTTGGAGCACATCCCCTCTTCCAGAGGAGCCTTAGAGAGAGGACCACTATTCGCAGGAAGAGGAGGAACCACCACTCAGAGATCCATGTGCTCACTCGTGCCACCTGCTTCGCCATCTAGAACCGTCTGCCAGCCAATAGGCCAGATACAGGAGCCCCTATGTCAGATGCCAAATACATGAGCAGAGGTTCGATCGGACTCTATTAGATAGCACCTCTTCTATTAATCTTCTTCCGGCAGCCTTACTCAACCGATTCGAGTTTGGCCCTCTTCGACAGAGCGGGACGGTACTTCAGTTTGCTGATCGATCTATCATGAGGCCGAAGGGGTTGCTGAAGGATGTGGTCGTCACAATTCATGGCCTGAAATTCCCTGTGGACTTCATTGTGTTGGACATGAAGATCCCTGAGTCTGTGAATGATACCCCCATCATTTTAGGACACGTGTTCTTGGCCACAGCTAAGGCAGAGTCCGATCATGATAGTGGGAAGGTGTACTTTCGCGTCGAGGGCGAGAGTATACAAATAGAGATGATCGATGAGATGAGAGCGCGAGATTCAACTTGTTCACAGCCGCTCACAGATTCAGAGCATATGACAAAGGCAGAGCGAGACGTCCACCAGGAGTGTGATTTTGTGATCACAGACGATGAAGCAACTTGGTTAGACCTAGTTGCACGAGCCATCCTCTCACCTTCTGATCCAGCTGATGCACAGATTCTAGTAGAGGAGAGATTGGAGAGTGCATTCCTGGCAGAGGACACATTTGAGGCAGCAGATCGTATTCCTTATAGCAAGGCAGTTGATTTTCCTTCAGATTCAGATTCAGATCCCTCGGAGTCAGATATTGATGGGCAGAGTTTGATGATATGATTCCATGTCTGATTTCTACAGAGCCAACAGCTAGGGTGGAGACCGATCCTATTTAGAGCATAGAGATACCAGCAGAGCAGTCTTCACCAGATTCCCATGTTCAACGAGAGTTCTCCCATACCGATTTGGTCGCATTCACTCAGACCTTTCAGAGGCCAAATCTACCAGTTCCCAATTGTCCAGAGCGTAAGCCCTTGTCGCAGTCGCTGAAGTATAGTTTCTTGCGGGCGAGCATGAGATGCACCCAGTCATTATCTCAACGGATTCGACTGGAGAGCAAGAATCTCGTTTGATTGATGTTCTTGAAAAGAACCGTAAGGCGATATGATGGAGTGTAGCTAATCTCCAAGGGATAAGTCCGGCCGTGTGCTCCTACCATATCTATCTCAAAGAGGACGCTAAGCCGTCGCGTGAGTTCCAACGGCGGTTGAACCCCAATCTTCGAGAGGTTGTCATGAAGGAAATCTCAAAATGGTGGAGCGCCGATTTTATATACCCCATCTCCGACTCCAAATGGTTTAGTCCATTACATGTGTTGCCCAAGAAGATAGGCATCACTACAGTTGTGAGTGAGTCTAGAGAGGAGATCGCTACCTGGGTACCCACTTCTTGGAGGGTTTGTGTGCACTACAGATGATTGAATCAGATCACCAAGAAGGATCATTTCCCGCTGCCTTTTATTGATCAGATTATAGAGAGGCTAGCTGGGAAGAGTCACTACTTCTTTCTTGACGGGTACTCTGGATACAATCAGGTGGCCATTGTGCCATAAGACCAGGACAAGACCACATTCATCTGTCCCTTTGGGACATATGCTTTCAGACGGATGCCCTTTGGTTTGTGTAATGCCCGGGCAACATTCCAAAGGTGCATGTTGTCCATGTTTTCAGACATGGTGGGTGATTGCTTAGAGGTCTTCATGGATGACTTTTCGATCTATGGCGATGGGTTTGATGCTTGTCTTAAGTGCCTAGACTGTGTCCTTCAGCGATGCATCGAGGTCAATCTTGTGTTATCTTGGGAGAAGAGTCACTTCTTGGTGACTCAAGGGACGGGGCTTTGTTATATCATCTCCAATAGGGGCATGGAGGTTGATCCGGCCATGGTGGATATCATTAGAAAACTCAATCAAGCGTCTAATTTGCAACAGTTACGATCTTTTCTAGGGCACGCCAGTTTCTACCGATGCTTCATTCATGATTTCAGCAGTATTGCCTGATCGGTGACTGATTTGCTGACCAAAGACACCGAGTTCATTGTAGATGATAAGTGTCTTGCATCATTTGAGACTCTCAAGAGTCTAGTTGTTGATGCTCCTATCCTCTAGCCGCCTGATTGGTCTCTCCCATTCGAGATCGTGACGGATGTCTCCGATTTTACCGTGGGGGTTGTGCTGGGACAGAGGACGGATGGAGTACCATTTTCCATTCACTACGCTAGTTGTACATTGGATGCCGCGCAGCGGAACTACACAATCACTGAGAAGGAGATGATAGCTGTAGTCTTTTCCCTGGATATGTTCAGATCATATATCATTGGGTCTAAAGTGACTATCTTTACTGATCATACCGCCATCAGGTACCTCATGGCAAAGAAGGAAGCCAAAGAGAGTCTGACTAGATGGATCCTTCTACTCCATAAGTTTGATATTGAGATTTAGGATAATCCTGGAGTCAAGAATGTGGTGGCGGATCATCTCTCCCAATTAGAGCATCTTGAGGATTTTGAGCAGATTGATCCTATACAGAGATCTTCCCAGATAAGGCGATCCTTTCTATCGCCTCGCTCTCATGGTACGTCGAAAATGTGAACTATCTTGTTGCTAAGAAAGTTCCACAAGGTTGGCCTAGGCAGAGACTTGAGACCTTCCTAGCGAAGGCCAAGTCTAACCATTGGGAGGATCCCATCCTTTACCATGAAGGAGGGGATAGTGTCTAGTGATGGTGCATTCCTTAGGAGGAGCACCATAGCGTCCTCACCTACTGCCACAAGCTAGAGGCAGGAGGACATCACTCTAGGATGAGAACGGCACAGAAAGTGCTCCAATCTGGCCAATGGTCTCCTACTCTCTTCAAGGATTCTTATGAATTCGTGAAGAGATGTACTGACTGTCAGAGGATGGGCACTTGTGTACAACGTGACATGATGCCGATGCAGCCCATTCACTTCTGTGAGGTTTTTGATGCTTTTGGAATTGATTTCATGGGTCCATTTCCTAAGAGACAGGGACTCGAGTACATTCTGTTGGTCGTTGATTATATGAGTCATTGGGTTGAGGCCATCCCTGCCCGAACCGCAGATGTTAGGACTGTATGCAGATTTTTGAGGAAGAATATCATTTCACAGTTTGGGGTTCCTCGAGTTTTGATATCTGACGAGGGTCTCATTTCATCAATGACAAGGTAAAGGCCCTTGCTAGCAAGTTCAGCATTGACCATCGAGTAACCACTCCATACCATCCCCAGACCAATGGTCTTGCTGAAGTGTCGAATAGGGAGATCAAAACTATATTGCAGAAGGTCGTTCGCCCTGACTGAAAGGATTGGTCACAGCTTTTGGACTCAGTCTTGTGAGCATATCGGACGTTCTTCAGGACTCCTTTGGGTACATCTCCCTTTTGCCTCGTTTATGGCAAGCCTTGTCATTTACCCATTGAGATTTGGCACAAGCCACATTGGGTTGTCACAGATATACTTTTGGATCCAGTAAGTATAGGAGACCAGAGGAGGGAAGAATTGGCAGCCCTGGAGGAGCTTAGAGATGAAGCATTTTTGAGCAGCCTACATTATAAGGAGCGCATGGAGGAGTGGCATGATTCTCATATCATCCACAAGCAGTTTGAGCCAGATCAAAGAGTGTGGTTGTTTGACGCTAGGCTTAGATTATTTCCAGGGAAGTTGCAGAGCAAGTGGAATGGACCATACCTGGTCCGAAAGGTACATGACATTGGGAGTATTGACATATCCGAGATGTCATCTGAGTCTACCTTTCATGTTAACGGGCAGTGACATAAACCATATCTAGATCATGAGACACTGGTCGTTGACGGTGCCCCTATTCATTTTGCATGAGACGTGGTATCTTGATTCACATCTAATGCATCTCAAGCCTTATTATCACTGTCTTCCGCCTTGTATAGCTCTAGATGTCCATATCATTCCATTCTTTAGTCCCACACCCCATCTTCATCATATGATTATGCTATACTTAGGGTGTACTTTACACTAAGTATAGGGGGTGTTGGACTCTTGAGTATTCTTTTGATTCTTTTTACCTCTGTTTTGCTACCTATACATATGGACCTTTTGCCCTAAGTATAGGGGAGGTAAACCCTGTACATCCTGTCACTTGGATTTCCCTTCATGTACAACTACTATCCTTAGGATTACTTGATCATAAGTATAGGGGGAAACACCGAGCTCTCTTCATTCTATTCTTTGATTCGTCATTGTAGTATACCATTCCTTTTCGCATCCCTATACTAAGGATGAGTTATGTCTTCTTCATCGCTCTCGATCCACTCTCAGGACATTGTTTGAGCTATGTATAGGCGGTGTCGTATATATTTCATATATACTTTAGCCATAACTCATACTTTGTGTGAGTGTGTTAATAAATAAAATGGCCAAAACTCTTTTATCTAATAATCCATAAAAAATTAAAATTTTTCATTGTACATAAAAATTCTTTTCTTGCACATACATAGCTATTTATAAAAATTATTTTTGTACAAAGGTTTAAAAAATGTTTTATGTAAAGAGTTTGTAAATATTTGGATATCAAAATTATGTATATAGTACAATTTTTTTGTAAAATATTTGAAAAACAAAAGTTTGCAAAAACCTGTGTAAATGTGTGTAAATATTTTGCAAAACTTCATGCATTCATTCATTCAAACATGTTTCAAAAATTTTGCACATCTTCCAAAAATTTGCATAAAAACATTTTTGTAGATATTTGTACAGTGTTTCTGAAACATAGTTGCCATTTAAACTGGCCTGGAATAAAATTGGAAAATGGAGCTTGGTTAAGACCTTAATCCACCTAATTCTAAGAGGAACCTTATAGGGCTTACGGTTAAGACTTTTCAGGTCCATTTGGGACTTAATTCTTTGAGTCCACTAGACTATGATCATATGTCATCTTGATGAGCCTAAGAAGAACACTTAACAACGTACACATGACTCTCATAGACAATGGCTTTACTTGCACCAACACCTTACACATAGCTCTCCATGGATGAGGTGGTGAGGAGGCAATTTCCTTTGGCTTGGGGTAGCATACGAGGGTAGTACTTCTAGGCGGAACCTCTCTTCTTCTTTTAGTGAAGGAAGTGCGTCTCAACTTGGTCTGGTGGTGTTGAGGTCTAAAGACAGGAGTTGCGGGTTGCAATAAGCTTCAAAAGAGGGATAGTCTACTATCTCAAGAGGAAAAACTCCTTATGTATATATGTTGCACCATGTTGATATGTTGTACATATGCACATCAAAAAAAACAAAAAAATGTTCAAAGAAAGAAAAACTCCAAAAAAGTGGTGGGTCTGATTGAAAATAAAATACCCAATGGAGTGTATATAGTAAAATAAAGCAAAACTTATGTTACACACTCCCATCTCATGAAGCTCGCAGCGGGAGACTTAGCTACACTGGTTGGGCTTCCAAGGATACATTACTACACTAGTCATGGTCCATTCTCTTCTTCCTCCTCTTCTTGAGCCGGTTGAACTTGAACTTAGAAGGGAATACCCTCTCCTCGAGGAAAGAGCTGCCAAACTAAGGCATTAGAGTTACCTTATTAAGGGGGTTGTCACTTTGTCATTTCTGAGGTGGGGAGCTACATATCACTTAAACAGTTCAAGGAAAGATTCATGGTCATTAGAGTTTGTGTATGTAGACTTGTTCTGATCTGGATTGTTGAGGAGCCTTGGCCATAGATTGGTGGAACTTAGAGGCTGTTGAGTTTTAAACTTAAGTCTAAATAAGGTTCTGACCCATTAATAATCCAAAGGCCTGACTGAGCTCCATACTTCAATTTAATGAAGGCAAGTTTAATAATCAACCTTGATTTCCCTTCTTTTTCTTTTTTTTCTCTTTTCACTTCTTTTTCAAATAAGTGTTTGCTAAGGGACTAGCAACAGTAAAGTATAGGTGGGGTGATGAATCCCCATTCATCACTCTTTATTCTTTTATTTTACCGAAATATCTTGCCAAAGCATCAGGTATATTGTTCTAAATACAATAAATTACCAATAATCACGCATTTGTTAATATTCAATAATTTAATGTATTTGTGCAAAAATAAAAGAATAAAGAATAAAAGAAAAAGAAGGAATTTTTAGAATAAATAATGAGTGACCTGAATCTAAGGGAGGGTCCAGCATGGGTCTGATCGCCAAATAAAATTAGTAGAGAGAGATAGGGCCACTATACCTTGTATATATTTATCACTTATAAGTCATTTTTACAAAAATAAAAAAAAGGTGTTTTTATTCCTTTGTATATATTCCTTAAAATAAAATATAAATTAAAAAAAAATAAGAACAGAATAAAATCCTCTCTTACCTTGTATGTAATACATATATATATGTAACATATACCAATTTATTTTACACTTGTAAATAACCAATAAAAATAAATCATTTTATACTCCCAATATTATGTTGTAAATAAATAAAATATAAAATTGCGGTATTTATGAAAAAAATAAGAAAATAAAAATAATTGTACAAAATACATATGCATTTCATACCTGTATAATATAATATATTGTATATACCATAATCTATTTTTCATAAAAATATTTAAAAATCACAAAAAAATAGTTTGAAAAATAATAAATATTTTTCATTTAGAATATTTTTTAATTTAAAATTATTTTCTATTTTTAATTTATTCTCCAATTCTTTTTGACCAAGCTATTTTCTGTTTGGTCCAAGAGTGATGTTGACCCCGATCAAGTACCCCTCCCAGACCCTCCTAGCGCGCTTATCCGACTCTTGCCCCAGTTTATCCCATTTTTCTCGATCAGATCCTGCTTATTCTTGCCCCGATTTCGGCGCCCGCATCTTCCCAGTGGATCAGTGATCCTCGCGAATCGCTAGGGAGTCGCGGATCGTCCTCGGATCGCGCGCCATTGCCCAGTTGCTCTGACCACCTGTGACATGCTATATAATCTTCCATCGCCTCCCCAGGTCATCAGCACATGCCACACCTTCTCTACTACTCTAGGATCCTTCGCCTTGATGACAGCAACCGGAGGAGACCATTGGTCGTCTGAGAGGAGCGTTGTAGCCGACGCTCAAGATTCGTGGCCGGAGCATCGCCGCGACGAGCCTCCCCCACCTTTCGTAGTGAGTTTGAGGCAAAGACCTCCATCGACAGCACCCCCTAGAGCTCAGGATTCAGTTAGGACCTTCAGGTACCCATCTCATAGTCCTCAGCTCCCGTATTAGTTCAATCTTTAGTTTCACTTCCGTCGCACCTTCGCTGGCTCTGACCCGTCGGTCGGAACCTCATCAGTCACCCTCACCCATTCCCATCGACACACCCACTCATCATCACCCTTCTTACGCAACCTAATCATCCAAATCTTGGCAATCCGAGCCAAGATTAGTTCCTAGGTTTCCTCTGTCGCTTCACCGGAAACCACCTTTCCATCCACCGCCGCTTCTCTTTGTTTTCAATCAAATAACCCTGACCGGAGCTCTGTTCCAAGTCTGAGTGTTACCATGCAGGTCTTAGTTTGCGTGGAGATACCCCATATCGCCTTTGCCCCACTTCGTCGGTGCTCGCCCAGGTCCCAGCCACCTTCCCGGAGATACGACCGTCTGTGAGTTCATTTGTCCTGTCCAGCTGATGTGGAGGAGCCCCACGAGTTAGTTGCCACCGCCCGATCATATATCGGAGCATCGGATCATCGCCGGTGCTCTGGTAAATTTTGCCAAGGTGGAGTTCTTCCAGTGCCCCTCGTCGCCGTTCGATGAGGCCCCTCTACGAGATTCCATCCCCGCTGTTCAGTGCCGGCAGCTGTCATGCTGTTAGATCTGACATCTAACGGCCACCGTACCACCCACGTTCGCACCTTCTTCAGACCGTTAGATCCGACAGCCGCCAGCGCCAGAGCCGTCCGGCTTCGTCCACTCAAAGCACGCCACCGGTCCACCCCACGCGCTTCGTCACGTGCTGCATGGGTAATTTGCTCAGCCACCCCTGCGTTTATTTCAGTTTATAGTTTAGCTTGTAAAATAAAAGTTATACAGAGGACCTTTTGTATATTAGACCCTGCAGTTTTCATTATTTTCATTTTAGTCCTTCCTATGTGGCTTCACATGCTTCGTTACATGTACTTGTGGGTTATTTGCAGTATGTACCTTGAACTTCTTTGTTCTTATGGTTTGAATGCTTAGTTTTCATTATTTGCAGTTCTACCCACGTGCGTAGTGATTTTGGACATCTGCAGATTTGATGTGAAAATTGCAGATAGGACCCCGTAGTTTGCATGCATGTTATTTATTGGTCCTAAAAATTATTTTCCTTGCATATTAGTCCCAGTATGTTGTGTGTTTAGTTTTTGATTCAATAAATAGCAAATATTATCCAAAATTCATGAAATTTTGACACATGGCTCCTACCATGGTGTAGGAATTTCTATGAAATTTCGGTTTTGTTTTGTTTTTGATTTTTAAAAATTCAAAAACCCTAAAAAGTATCACTGTTTATTTTATAAAATCAACTTAAAATTTTAAAAAGTCTTAAAAAATTCTAAAAAAAATCATGTTTGTGTGTTTTGTTGTATTTTAAGTTTAGTTCAAGCTTCACCTTATTCCGATTTATAAAAGCCAAAAAATTGAAAAAGACTAAAAATCTTAGAAAATCATAAAAATGCATAAAAATTAAAAAAATATGTTTTCTTCTTCTGTAGTTAGATCTTTGGTTGTAGTTTATCATAAAATTGCTGTTGAGATTTTCAAACATTTTAAATAATTTTAACTTGCCTTTAGATCTCGGTTGTACACTGTTTGTTGTTTTTTCTTTTATTTCATTTTTAGAGAATGAATTAAAAATCAGAAAAATTCCATAAAATCCGGAAAAAAACATTTGAATATTTTAAAAACCCAAAAATATTTTTAGTTTGAATTTTTGAGTATTTTTGAGTCTTTAAATAATTGGTTAAGTGTTAATTGTTGGTTCCTTTTAGCCTTTTTCTTAATATCAAAAATTAAAAAAAATTGAAAAATTAAAACCCACCATGGTTGATCTATTTGGGATTTTTGGCTACTTCGTAGCTTTCGCATCATGTGCTCCTTATGTTTGACCCTGGTAGTTATACTAGGTAAAATAAATTAGCGAGACCGCTATTTGTGCTTGATTGATTGATTTCTATTTTGGTGGTCTTCTTTTTCTTGTTGAGTATGATCCGAGTGGTTGGGGTCACATTGACCATTGATACCATTTTACCTTAGTCACTTGGCCTACTCTCCACCGATTAAAAAGAGGAAGAAAATAAAAAAGGAAAGTATCTACAAATGAGGAAGGTTTTTATTTATGAAATTAATAAAATATTTATAAAATTAATTAATTAATTAATTATGAAATTCAGAATTAAATAAATTAAATAATTTATGCAAATCAATTACCCTCCTTAATGGTTGCCATTTATGTTATGGAATCAAATATTATATACATGGTAGGTTATAAAATCAAATAATGAGTCAAATAATTATGTTTATATACAATTTTTAGAATTAAATTAATTAATTAATGTGAGATATTTTAAATTTTGGTGATTTTTATAAAAGGATGTTAGTTGTATACAAATATTATGTACAAATAATACAATATACACATGTATAAATAAGGAAATATTTTTTTAAAATATTTTTTATTTTATTATTTTTATTTTTAAATATTTTATTTTTTTTAAAAAATAATATTTACAAAAACGTACATTTTGTATATTAAAATAAATATGTACAAAAAGTAAATGTGAAACTACATAAAACACCCTAGAAAACCGACTTTTTAACCATAACTCCAAAAAATATGAAATCATAGCCATTGAAAGATAATTTGATTTAGAGTATAATGAAAGTGATTTTGGTCATTTTGAGTCTGTATGGAGTCGAAATTGTATTTCAATTATCATTTTACGGCTTTTTTATGTCATTATTGGTAATATGTACATTATTTTACTTTGCAAATATTTTTATTATTTACAACAGAAATTTAATTTACAACTTTTATTTACAAAAATAATTAATTGGAGGTAAAATTATGTACAAATAAAATAATGTAAGTTTTATACAAATATACAGGAAGAGTATTTACAAAATAGTTTAGGATTTTTGAATGAAAGACCCTATCTCCCCCTACTTTATTTCCAATCGGTCCGGTCAATTCTTGACCTTCTCTCGGGATTCAGGTCAGTCTGTATTTACTGCATAAACACATCCTTCAATTTTCTTTTCTTTTTCTTTTCTTTTTCTTTTATTAAGGTACAAAAGTGTAAAAATACATAATTAATAAATGCATGCAAAATTGTAAAATCATGGAATTAGTGGGTATTTATAGATGTTTACTAAGAAAATGAAGCTAAAATAAAAGAATAAAGCCGGTGAATCGTGGAATCGTCATTCCCCTATACTTTACCTTTGTTAGTCCCTTAGCAAACACTTATTTGTAAAATGAGTGAAAATAAAAATAAAGAAAAGAAAAAAGGAAATAAGTTAGAACAATGTTGACTTTGAAACTTATCTGCATAAAAATGTAGTATGGACCTCTTGTTGAACCTTTGGATTATTAATGTGTCGGAACCTTAATGGGAAATGGATTTAAAACCTAACATCCTCTAAGTTCCACAAGACTCCTACTCAGGTCTCCTCAACAGTCAGATAAGAACAAGTCTACATACACAAATTTTTATGACTATGAATTCTTACTTGTACGGTAAGTGAAATATAGCTCCTCATCTCAAAAGTAGCTAAGAAATAGCCTCTCTCAACAAGGTAACTCTAATCCCTCGGTCTAGCAACTCTTTCCTCGAGGAGCGAGGATATTCCCTTCTAAGTTCAAGTACAACCAACTCAAGAAGAGGGGATGGAGAAGAGAATGGATGGTAACTAGTGTAGCTACCAATCCTTGGATGCATGACCGGTGTAGCCATGTCACCCGTTGCAAGCTCACAAATATTTGACTTTGAAGCTCTTATTCCTTTTTTTCACTTGTATATACACTCTAGCAGGCATTTTACATTTCAATCAGGTCTGTCTACTTTTAGAGATTCTGCATTTCTTCGATTTTTTTTGAAAATATATACAAGGTGCTGCATGTACATAACGAGTTGTTCCTCTTGAGCCAGTAGACTATCCCTCTTTTGAAGCATTTTTGCAACTCCACAGCATCCTGTCTTTAGACCTCAACATCACCAAACTAGGTTGAGATGCACTTCCCTCCCTAGAGGAGGACGAGAGATTCTACCTAGATATACTACCCTCGTATGCTACCCCAAGCCGAAAGATTCTGTCCCCTCACTACCTCCTCCATGAAGAGCTACGTGTAGAGTTCTTGTCCAAGATAAGCCACGGACTTAAAGAATCATACATGTGTAGTTAAATATTCTACTTAGACTTATCAAGATGACATGTGCACATAGTCTTATGGACTAAAAGAATTAAGTCATTAGGACATGAAAAGTCTCAACTCCAATTCTTATAAGGTTCCTCTGAAATTAAGTGGATTAAGGTCCAACTGAGATCCATTCTTCAAATTTATTCCAGATATAGTTTAAATGTCAAAACTATCCTGAAAAATGCACATGCCAATGCAAGAAAATATGTACAATGCAAAGAAAACAAAATCTTTTTGTGAAACAATTTTTTAAATTTTGAGATTTTTATGGATTTTTAAAAAATGATGCACATGCAAAAGTTTTTTTTAATGCAAATAGATAGAAATATATATAAGTATATAATTTTTTTGTAATACTAGGGATAATAAACACATATTTACACAAAAGTGAGTCAATTATTTACAAGAATCATAAGAAAGAATTTACAACTTGAGTGATTTATACATGTATATATATACAGTTGGTTTTTTTAGTTTGTGATGCATATATTCCTCAAACTTATTTGAAAAAAAATACGAATAATTTTGAAAACTATAGTCCAAAATATTTTTTCACACAACTTTACAATCATTTGAAAATAATTTTGCAAACATTTTTCAAACATTATATATAGATTTAAAAAAAAAATTTCAACCATTTTTCCAAACATTTGTAAATAGTTTTACAAAATCATTTTTTTCACACAAAGAGAAAAAATTTTACAAGCCACAATATTTTTACAAAGGTTGAAAATATTTTTCAAACATTTTTCAAATAGTTTTCAAATGATTTTTCAAATATATTTTCAAAATACTTTCAAAATATATTTTAAAATATTTTAACATGACTTATTAGTCAATATGTACAAGGAAAAGTTTTGAGGAAATTTCTGCATCAATTTATTAGTTTTTTACCAGTATTTATAGTATTTTAGCTATATTAAAAATATGAAAGTACGACTAATGGCTAAAGTATATATACAATCTATACGACACCCCCATATACTTAGCTTGAAATATGTCCTCATAGTGATCGAAGAGCTGGAAAGAAAGACATAACTCATGCTAAGTATAGAAAAGTGAAAAGAATAGTATACTACAACGATGAATTAAAGAATAAAATCAGTAGAAGCCGGGGATCCCCCTATACTTAGGATCAAGTAATCCAAAATATAGAAGACTGTACAGAAGCAGAAAACCAAGGAGTACCCCCCCATACTTAGGGTAAAATAGACCTTAGTATAGGCAATAAAACAAGGGTAAAAAGAAACAAACGAATAATCACAAGTCTGATACCCCCTATACTTAGGGTAAAGTACACCCTAAGTACAGCATAATCATGAGATGAATATGTCATGTGAGAAAGAATGTATGATATGGACAGACGGGTCTATATAAATGTGATCAATGTTGAGGAGCCTATCAACAAGCACTAGGGTTTACGCCCCTAGCTTGGTGCAAAGGCTAGGACAATGTTGTATCAAGGCTCAGGATGACATCTGTGAGGCGAATGCCGTATTGTCATTGTAGTCTCAGTGAGAAAACAACAACAAACTCAACAGAGGAAATGATGACACCCAAGTAAACAATCAGGAGGGTGTCTACTACCAGGTAAAGATGTGGGAAGATGAAATCAGGATCCGTTAGCACAAAAGAAATCATCGGCTCAAGATCTGAATAGAGTAAAAGGGCAGAGCCGAAGAAGTCAAACGTGGAGAAGGAAGGATCTGTTAGTGAATCCTCCACGTCAATCACGTATCAAATAGATAAGGAAGTTCATGATCAGGAGACTCACTAGAAAGGCTGATATCCGATGTATGTAATGTAGACAAATCAGTGAAATCATCGAATACCTCAAAGATCAGGTCATCCTCGCGAGGGTCGTCGAGGAGAGAAACCTCAAACTCATGATCAGAAAAATTAGAAGACTCAGACTCGTGATCCGACAGATCGGATGCACTCCAAAAAAGTGAAACCGAGTACAGAGGGTCTGTAGCACTCTCCCGCAGATAACCCTCGGGGAGTAATGCCGAATCATCAAGGAACTGTGAATGTATGTTGTCAAATATTAAGTCCTCTAAAAATTTATCGATCTCATCAACTGGGAGGACACAAAGCTCAAATACGATACTATATAGATTTGTCAAATCAAAAATTGATCCCTTATCAAGCTCTCTATTCTTAGATATATCCAAATGTAAATCCGAATCTGAGAAGAACTTCTGAAGAATAGATACTGAATCTACTAGACATGGACACTGAAATGACTCAAAGGACGGTTGAGATGTGGGTTCTACCTCTATTTCTTGGAGTCCAAACAAATCTAGAATCCAAGAATCTTCTACGTGAAAGAGCGGGACTGGCTCAGAATCTGACTGTAAATCCAATGGGTCCTCAACCAATGTCCGGCTCTAGGAACTCAAAGTATATTCAATACATCCCTCATATGAAAAGTAGTAGTATCCATATCCTCTGATTGGTATGTGTTGTCTGAATCAACATGATGTGTAACACACTCAACATGTGTCATCTCTTCCTCATGTGTTGTCCCGAGTAAATCATCTCGTGTATATGGAATATATGAATGTGTTCCCACGATGGTCTCAAATAAATCCATGCCAGGACTCTGGTGTGAACAACCACACGAGGAAATAATATATGCAATCTGCTCTACGGTCACCCCCCTCATGGCGATCTGGACTAAGTCTGTAATCGAAAATCCATGATTTGGAAATCGCCTAAAAAAATCAAGTAATTTTGACCACAAATCTCTGAATGGCTCCTGGGGGTTAACTGAAAAATCATGACTATAGAACCGCATCATATCAGCTCTACGTTGGGGGTACAATCTCTGCAAAATTAATGATAGTAAATCTCCTTACGTAGCAATCTTCATCCCCAACTCTCTATGCCATCTCAAAGCTCTAGTCTGAAGTGAGAAAGGGAAGGTCATCAACATCAAATCCTCAAAAGTGATATCAAGGTATGATCGTGATTTACAAAAATCCTCAAACTCATACATATGCAGATATGGTTCCTCATGTACTCCTCTTGAAAATTTCGGCAATAGATTAATGAAATCTAAATCCAGAATGAAGGGACTCAATGTAGACCCTGATTGAGCTCCTAGGTGTGACTGCTCGTCTCCTAAATAACGTCCAATCATCCTAGAATCGTGATTGTCTAAATCTCGCCATTATTGTCTCTCATCATTCATGGAGTGCAGTGTCATCTCAGTAAGGTGATCACCCGTATCTTGTATCTGTTCAATCTGAACTCTTGAGGCATCACACACATCAAGTTCCGAGAATGAGGTGGTTAGGGAGAGGGTGGGACGTCGATCAGAGTTTCGACCTCCCAATTCAGTGGGCGGGCATGATGGGAATGAAATGAAGAAGCCACGAAATATGGCTGGACGGGATTATGACCCATCATGACGAGAGGGAAATGAAGGGAGGGAGGGCGGGATAGAAGAGAGTAAAAGAGAGATAAAGTGACTTCTACATATAGAAGATAAACATGATCAACTCACACCAAAGACATTCAAATGCAAAGCAAACCCCCAATTCATCAACTCTACGCAATGTGAAGACCGTGAGATCTGATTTTTTATCTTTTCAATTTTAGAGTTATGTGATCAAACAAAAGTTGTAAAAACATTTAAAAGAGTTTAATAGGATTTAAGCACTACTCCTTAGTGTGTACGCAAGCAATTAAAAGAACAAACAATGAGGGGGTTTCTCTCCTAATACTATGGTGAATCCGTTATATTTGATTTTATAAGTAGAGTTTAATTAATAGTCCCAATTTTTTTAAATTTTGATTTTCTATTTTTTGGATTTTTTTCAACGATAATGCCTACCGAGCTTTCCGATTTCCTCTATGATTAATTTGAATCCAAAATCAGAGGAAGGAATTCAAAAAAGCCAATGTACGGTCAAACATGATGATGTATGCAGGGATAGAAATCTGTACCTTGATCCAGCACTCTACATGCAATATGATCTGCGCATAAAATTAAATACTGATGTAAACTAACTATATGATGCACGAGGAAATCGGCCTTAGACAAGCAGCTTCTATTGATCATGAAGAACAATAGTTAGATAACCGAATCGAGTTCGGAGTCCGATATTGGGAGTCACTCGGTGCCCGCCACAACGGGTCCTGCCAGCGCTGTATGTGACTCCTCACGGCGCGTGGTCTCAAATTCAATTAAACTAACTTTTTCAATTAATTTTTAGTATGGTTCAATTACGTTCTATAGGAAGACATAATCAATTAGGTGTTGGACCTTAGAATATTACATCACAATCAATCCAAATTCATATGTCTAGGGGCTAAATCTGCAAGAATCAAATAGCAAGTTATGGCGGTGATATCAAAAACATGGAAAATAGCAGTGAGGTCCCCCAAGTGCACCGGCACTTGGTGAAATAGACCCCGAGAAAAGTGTCCAAGTCCAAAAGTGTTCAACCTAAATTACTAAAACAATTCTTATTCTCTCAAATAAAATAATAGTTTTCTTCCCGTCCCTGCTCTTCCTCTTGTGCGGGTCCTCTAAGGAGAAACTCCAAGTCGTCCTCCAAGCAGTTTCTCGCATAAAATCAAAACATACGATGGTCAGAAAACAATTATAATATAAAGAGACAAGTATAGCTAAACTGAAAAATGACTACAAAGCCATGCTCCCCGACGACGGTGCCATTCGGATGAGATAGAATCCAATGCAGTTAAGATGGATTAATTACCTCAATTTGTCGTTGTTATCAACCACTCGAATCGGTCAACGAGAAAATTTTATTTAAAACCACTTAATGAAATAATCAAACAATCAAAGTGTAAATGTAAGCAGTTTTCGCTATTCTATTTACCAGGTATAGCGACCAGGGTCGAACACAAGGAGCACAATTTAAAAACTATGTAGTCAATTTTCGAAATTACTTTTTAGTGGTTTATTTATTTTAATTTTTTTTTCAAAAATAGCACAAGGAATAAAGAATACAACACCACACTCTTTTTGTATTTTTCACAATAGTAAAAAAGTACAGAAAAGTCCAGAGCAAATATTTTTGACTTTTATATGTTTAAAAATATTTTTGATAATTTTTCAGATTTTTTCTGATGTTGTTGTGATTTTATAAAAATCAAATAGTGAAAATCAAGGGAAACATTGCACAACCAAGAGTATTTTGCAACCTAAAAATACTTTAAGTACCCAATACTCATGGAAATAATTTTGATGCTAAAGTGAAATTAAATATCTAAAAACAAAGACCAAGATCAGATTTTTAACTATTTCTAGAATTTTCTACAATTTTTTTTAAGATTTTTCATTTTTCATAAATTTTTGGAGTTTTATAAGTGATAAATGCACAAAAATTGGATTGAAATTAAATGATAATAAAACACACCTGCATTAATTGTTTTGGAATTTTTAGGTTAATTTTCATCTTTTTATGAATTTTCCAATTCCAGACAGGTAAAAAGTCGCAATTTTATTTTTTAAATATATAAAATGTCAAAAAGGTGTTATAAAAAATTTAGACAATGTTCAAGGGCATATCAGGAGCATAAACAATATTTTTGAGAATTTTTCAGACAAAAAAAACATTTATTTCATCAAAGAGATCAAGCAAATTATTGTTCTGGAAACACAGGGATGTAAATGTAATTATTTAAAGTTTCTACATTAAAATGTAATAAAAATAAACTTGCAGGAAGAATATGCAAATTACCCAATGATGCACGTGACTTGCTCTGAAGGGGGCTTCTATGAACTTTTGAAAACTTCTAGCGGCATGAATGCAATATTTCCAATTTTTTATTTTAAATAATATCCTTAATCCTAGGTTCTCCTTTGTGTCTTTCTCATTCTTTGAAGGCACTAAGGAGGCCACCGCCGCCCAAGGGGGAGAGGGTCGCGGAGGAGGTACTGCCCGCGATGGTGGGCTTCGGGAGGCCACGAGCAAAGGACGCCGGGGAGCGATTATTGGAGGGCGGAGGCATGGCCCGCGCAGACGCGATGTGGGCCACTGTGGAGAAAGGGAATCGCATGGCTAGAGCGAATGGAGGGCGGTGCTGGGAGCGAAGCGTGCCATGCAGCGTACAATGCTGCGTCGACACCGCCGTTTAGAGGGGCTCGTGCACGATGAGCGGAGGAGGTGATGGGCGACCCGATGCAGAGGAGCTGCGGGCTAAGCGGGAGGCGTGGCCTTAGAAAGGCAGAAAGGCGGCCAGAGGAGGGATGCAATGGACGGCGGTTGCTGCGGGGGAGCACCGCGTGGTGGTGCGCGGAGGTCACTGACGGGGGCGACGATTACTGGGGAGTGCCACAAATAGAGGAGGTGTGCACTCACGCATGGTGTCAGTGACGCATGTGGCTGGTGACAGAGCGCGCCGCCATGTGACGCGAGGTAGAAGGGGCGCTCTTGTCGCGGTGCCGCTAGAGTGCGGTGGTTGGCGGCACTGCCGCCTGCTGCCCTTTTTTATTTATTTTTATTTTTTTTTTGTTTTTATGTAAGCAGAGATAATTAAAAATTTTTTGTATATATTTTTTTAAACAGAAACAGAAAATAAAGGGAATTTTTTAACAAAAATTGTAAACATGAGCTGAATAAATTTTTTTTATTATATTTTTTTACTTTTTCTTACAAATCAAAGGTTAGAGAGAAAAGAAGAACAATTTTTTTTTATTATTTATTCCTGTAAAACACCAATGTTAGAAAAAGAGATACATTTTTTTTAATTTATTTGTAAACAAGATAAGATGTGAATGGGGATCCAGTGGATATATGAGGAATGGATCTGAGTCTCCGGCCACCATGCGTGGGCGATGGTGTGTGGTTAAACGAGGTAGAATAAGAAATGTAGGGATTGAGAATGAGATGGATAATTTCGGTATTGGACTTGGATCAAAGTGTGATAGGTTTTTTTATTTTGGTTATCTAAAGATTAATAAAATCGGAGCAAAAATTGTACCTATGATTTATCTAGGAGAACAAGATGAGAAATAAAGTTGGACCTCACCTCAGGAATTGGATATGTTGTGATGGCCTCGACGAGGGCCGACGCGCTGTCAGCAGACGGCTCGGAGGTTGGGCACCTTTCTTTGACAAGATTGCTCTCAGAGATCAGGCTCCTCTCCACCAAAGATTGATCAAGAGGAAATGGGGGAGGAAGAGCCCATTAAAAAGAGGAAGAAAATCAAAAAGGAAAGTATCTATAAATGAGGAAGATTTTTATTGGTAAAACTAATAAATTAATAAATTACAAAATTTGGAATTAAATACATTAAATAAAATAAATAATTTATGGAAATCAGTCAGCCACCTTAATGGTGGCCATTAAAGGTATGGAATCAATTATTATATACATGATAGGTTATAAAATCAAATAATGAGTTAAATAATTAAATCTAAATACAATTTTCGTAATTAAATTAATTTATTAATGTGAGATATTTTATTTTTTGGTGATTTTTATAAAAGGAAGTTAGTTGTATGCAAATATTTTGTACATGTGATATAATATACATATATACAAATAAGGAAATAATTATTTTAAATAATTTTTTAATTTTTTAATTTGTATTTTTAAATTTTTTTTTGATAAAAAAAATAATATTTAAAAAAAGTATATTGTGTATATAAAATAGAAATGTACAATAAGTAAAGGTGAAACCGCATAAAACACCCCAGAAAACCGACTTTTTAACCGTAACTCCAAAAATTATGAAATCACAGTCATTTGAAAGATAATTTGATTTAGAGTATAATGGAAGTGAGTTTGCTTCAATTTAAGTCCGTATGGAGCTAGAATTGGTATTTCAATTATCAATTTACGGCTTTTTTTGAGTGTCATTATTGGTTATATGTACATTATTTTACTTTGCAAATATTTTTATTATTTACAACACAATTTTATTTAGAACTTTTATTTACAAAAATAATTAATTTGAGGTAAATTATATACAAATAAAATAATGTAAGTTTTGTACAAATATACAGTAAGAGTATTTACAAAATATTTTTGAATTTTTGAATGAAAGACCCTATCTCCCCATACTTTATTCCAGGTCGATCAGGTCAAGTCTTAACCTTCTCTCGAGTTCCAGGTCAGTATGTATTTATTGCATAAACACATCCTTTATTTTTATTTTCTTTTTCTTTTCTTCTTTATTCTTTTATTTAAGTACAAAAAGTGTTAAAAATGCATAATTAAGAATTGCATGCAAAATGGTAAAGATATGGAATTAGTGGGTATTTACAGTTGTTTGACTAAGAAAATGAAGCTAAAATAAAAGAATAAAGGTGATCAATCGTGGACTCATTCCACCTCCCCCTCTTGGAGGCACCATCTCCTCCACCCCCATTGTCAGCCTCCCACGACCTCCTCCTGGGGTGGAGCTTCCGTCGCCGGCCTCATCAGACCACCGGCCACCTGAAGCCCTCCACTCTACCCATAGGAGCAATCCCTCCTCTGTTTGGGTAGAGCTGTTGTCGCCTGGAGCCCTCTCACTCTCCTTCTTCAATCAGCCGCCTGGTGTTGCTGCCTTCTTAGCCATCGTCGTTCTTCGCACTTCCCACACATACCCTACGCCTTGCCTCCAGACACCGTCTGGGAAGAAGACAAGAAGAGGGCGGCACCCCTCTTTTGGATTGGGAAGCAATAAGAGACAACAACGAAGAAGCCAAAGAAAAAAAATATAATCATTGTGTAAATTGCAGTGCTACCCCTAAAAGTTATGAAAAATACAAAGAAGCCCCTATTAAGGAACAACACGTATGACGCACGCCTATACATGGGTAATTTCCGCTTTTCACCTGAAGGTTTATTGATGTTAATATTTCATGCAGAAACTTCAATTATTTGCATTTTAGTCCCTGGTGTCCAGACTATTTATCTTGCATATTCTTCTTGATGAAAGAAATGCTATTTGTTCTCTGAAAAATTTACAAAACTTGTATATACTCCTGACTTGTCCCTCATCATTGTATATAAATTTCATAGCATTTTGCTTTTATTGTATTTTTTCTGTCGAGAATAAGAAAAAAATTTCGAAAACTACATAAAAATTCACTGGGAAATTTGACTACATAGTTTTTAAATTGTGCTCCTTGTGTTCGATCCTGGTCGCTATACCGGGTAAGTAGAATAGCAAAATTGTTTACAATTAATTATCATTGATTTATCTTTTATTAAGTGGTTAAAACAAGTTTTCCTCATTGACCGGATCGATTGGTTGTGAACAATGACCATTGCTTAATTTAATCCGTCTCGACCGTGTCGAAATCCATGTCATCGGAATGGCATCATTGTCGGGGAGCACGAATTTGTAGTCATTTTTCAGTTTTATGATATTTTGTCTCTTTATATTATAATTGTTTTCTGACCATCTCTTCTTGGATTTTTGTGCAAGGAACTACTTGGAGGATGACTCAGAGTTTCTTTTTGGAGGACCGGCACAAGAGGAAGAGCAGGGACGAGAAGAAAATATTTATTTTATTTTAGAGAATATTTCTGAGATTATTGTAATAATTTAGAACTGTGGACTTGTGGACTTTAACATTTTCTCGGGGTCTATTTCGCCCAGTGCCAGTGCACTTGGTAGACCTCACCGTTGTTTTCCGAGTTTTTGATTTCATTGCTATAACTCTCTATTTGATTCTCGCGGTTTTGGCCCCTAGACATAAGATTTTTTGTTGATTTTAATGTAAATAGCTAAGTCCCAACACTTAATAGATTATCTGTTCCTATAGAACGTAATTGGACCTTACTAAAAAAATAATTGAAAAAGTTAGTTTAATTGAATTTGAGACCACGCGTAGTGAGGAGTCACATACAGCACTGGCAGGACACATTGTGGTGGGCATCGAGTGACTCCCAAGATCGGACTCCGGACTCGATTTGATTAGTTAACTATTGTTCTTCACGATAAATAGAAGCAGCTTTTCTAAGGCCGATTTTCTCGTACATCATATAGTTAGTTTACATTCTGTATTTAATTTATGTGCGGATCATATTGCATATAGAGTGCTGGAGAAATGTACCATTTCTATCCATGCATGCATCAGTATGTTTGACCGCGCATTGGCTTTTTTAACTTCCCCCCCCCTATTTTTGGAATTAAAATAATCAAAGGTAATTGGAACATTTGTTAGGTATTGTTTGTTCTTGAAAAAAAATAAAAAGTGAAAGCAATTAAAAATGGGAATGCTAAAGCAAACATGACCCTAAAACCCACCTCATATAAAATTATTTGTTTTGGGGAGAGTTACCCCCTCATTGTTTGGTTTGCTTAAGCGATAGAGTGAGACACACACTAGGATAGAGCCATACTTGAACTTTTGTTAAACTACTGGTCTTGGTGTTAGTCGTTCTCTAGTGAGGATCTCTCCGATAACCGGTAAAGAGGACCGCAATGTCCTTAATAGAGCGAGTTGAACGGGTAGCCAGTAAACGGCCTGCAAATTGTATTGGTTGTGAAAGATCTAGCTTTGGGGATTGGACTAGTCTCCTGGGAGCATCGGGTTCCTAATAACTCGCTTACTTGCTCTGCAAGATGTATTTATCACCTAACTAAAATTGACAAGATAAACGACCGGCCCTTTATGGTCATGAGCTCGTATTGAGTAGGTGAATTGGGGATTTGACTTCTCATCTTGTTTGCTTACTAGATCTCATATGCACTCACCCCCACATCACGATGATGGGCTAGAGGTCCGTTAGGCTGCCTTTGTTAGCACCGGTCTCCAGCACTCCGACTTATTCATCTAGGGAGGTTTCGGAGAGCCTAGACCCGCTCTCCGAACCTGAGTTCAATTGCACTTTGTTCTCCCTTGACCACCCTTCTTTCAGTCCTGAGGTGCCTGAGCAGAGACCTGCATAGTTATTCATTCATTTGACGACACTTGAGTTGGGATCTTTTGCCTTTGCAGAGACCAGAGAGATGGCCAGCAATGACGGACAAGCCGATGGACAGCCTTAGAATTCTACGTATATTCTAAATCAAGGTGCCATCAACAACACCTTGCTAGCATCCCTAGAGACGATGCAGCTACATATTTAGGACTAGGGAGCATTCGTCGCAGAGGTCTGTCAAGAGTTAGCACAGATGCGAGTCGATAGAGGAGAGCCTCAATGGAAAGTAGCCGGTGGAGAGATACCCTGTGTTGGAGGAGGAGCATGAGGACATCCAGAAGATCTGTAGGAACCACCCAAACCAGGCAGGCCAATGAGGGAGTTTCACAACCCTGGTTCTCCCCTCCCACATCGTTGGATCCAACTTCTTGCTATTCTGGGAGACTTCAAGCTTCCACCCTAGACTATTCAGCTTTTTCCCAAGTTCCATGGGCTAGCCACCGAGGAGCCGCATTTTCACCTGCAGGAGTTTGAGATGATCTACAGTATTGTCCACGACCGATTCGTTGACGAGGACACCATTATAATGATGTCATTTCTTTTGTCCATAGTTGATAGAGCAGTCTATATTGGCTGAAACATTTGGGGATATACGTCACTTCATGGGAGTAACTTTGGACTGAGTACTTGAACAAATACTATCCACCCGGTCGGACTAACGCATCTAGAGCTTTTATCAACAATTTCTCCATAATACCAAACGAGAAATTCCATGAGGCATGGGTTCAATTCCGTGAGCTCATTGTCTGGTGTCCACATCATGATATCTCCAAGCCCAATCTTGTCCAGACCTTCTTTTGTAGGCTGATACTGGAGTTGCAGGGGCTTGTCAACGCTTCATGTGGGGGCTCCTATTTCGCCAAGGATGAAGACCAAGTCTGCGCTATCTTTGAGGAGATAGATAAAAACTATATAGTAATGTCTCAGACCAGGCTCTACGCTAAGGGGAAGCCTCAACCCCAGGTCGTGTCCTATCATAGGATAGCACGGTTGATGCAGGTCCAACCATTTCTTCGTCAGCAGCAGCAACAATACATGAAGAATCTTCAGCTACAAACATGTGTATTATCATCGAGCAGTTGTACCGCATAGAGATTATAGAGAAGAAGCAATGTCAGGGCATGACTCAGATAGATCAATTGGCACAGACTCTTAGTGACCTGAAGACCCACATCTTATGTCTCCATGAGGCACAGACGGCTTCTCAACCTCATCCCAGGTCACGTGCTGATCCTAGCAACAACAACTCTTCCTAACCCTCTGCCCAGTACCTCCACATTCACCACATTCAGGAAGAACTGATTTAGCAGTTGCATCACAACTACTCTCAGCCACCACCATCTCAGGACACTCGAATGGTGGTGTATTAGCCGGATCAGCCACTAGCAGTTCTTCCCCTACCACTTACGAGCAGGAGCCGTTGATGGAAGTCAACGGGATTTGGTATGATCGGTAGCAGCTCGAGATAGGCCATGATCATCCTGGATTCAGGTGGTCCAATGGATGTACCTCATCCCAGCAGCATCCTCCATCTCCAGGTGGAAAGAGTAGCTAGCAGCAACAACAACCACAGTACTCATAGCCTCGACAGTATTACCAGTTAGATCCTCGTCCCCACCATCAGAGACAATAGTGGAGCCAACAATAGGGTCAATAGTATTCTCAGCCTCCCATCAGTACCAACACATCGAGCCTCATTTCCAACGAGGCAACCCGTCCATTTCTCATGGACCAGCCTATGAGAACACATCCCTTGATGACTTAGCTCACCTAGTCTCAGACCAACAGGCACCTTCAATCGGGAGATGGACGTGTTCTAGAAAGAGATGAGGGAAATAATCAAAGACAAAGCCACCATACCCGTTCAGATTGAACCAAACCCGAACAATCTGAAGAGGAAGTCTGAGCAGGTACAGTTTATAGAGACCACCACTCCTAGTGATTTATTGGGTGATATTTCTTCCTATGTATTTGATGCTGATTTTGTGACACTTAGGAGCGGTAGGATGCCAACCGGTGGTGCCTCATCTGAGCGATAGCAGTATGATAATTCAAGGGCGTCAAACATGGAGGATAGCATTGCTGATGCCGAGGAAGATGTTGATGGTGGTGGTCTTGACGCCACCAAGGATGATGATCCAGTAGACGGTACTGAGGTTATCATTTTCCCAGAAGTAGTTGGTGGAACTGATGCCACCATTCGATGTGATGTTGAACTAAAGCGTGGTGCTGATGCCGCAAAGACAGATGTTCTGGGTGGTGCTGATGCCACCATTTCTATTCTAGTTGTGTTTCCTCCTATCTATGTATCTCAGGACATTATGATAACAAAAAAATAAATAAAGGAATGTTGTCTTCATCTACTCTGAGTCGATATGTGTTGCATTATGATCCTACTATGGGCTCCATTCCTTCACAATAGCAGGAACCTCTTCCTGATCCTCTATCTAAGGAGGGTCCAGCTATCCTGTTCCCTCAAGCTCTCCGCTCGGGACAACGGGAAGAAAATAGAAAATCCAAAAAAATCACAACAGTTAGAGTTCATCCATGAGATGATCGACAACTTCCGTATCCAGCTGACTCTATTGGAGGGACTAGAGCACATCCCTCTCTTCCAAAAGCATTTGAGAAAGAAGACCATTGTACATATAAAGAAGAGGAATCGTACTGCAGAGATCCACGTGCTGACTAGAGACACATGTTTCTCTATTTAGAATCAACTACTAGCTAAGAGACCCGATGGAGGAGTTCCATATGTCAGATGCCACATTCATGAGCAGTAGTTCGATCGTACCCTATTAGACAACGATTCTTCGATTAACCTTCTTCAGGGTGCCTTGCTCGATCTATTCGAGTTTGGCCCTCTTAGACAGAGCAGGACGATCCTTCAGTTTGTTGATAGATCTTTTACGAGGCCAAAGGGGTTACTTAAGGATGTTGTCATCACAATTTAGGGCTTTAAATTCCTTGTGGATCTTTATTGTATTGGACATAGAGGTCCCTGAAACAGTGATAGACACCCCCATCATCTTAGGATGACCATTCTTGGTCACAACTAATGCGGTGCCCGACCATGATAGTGATAAGGTATACTTTCGCATCGAGGATGAAATTGTAAAAATAGAGACGATCAAGGAGACCAGATCTAGAGACTCAGAGTGCTCAGATCATATGATTGATTCTGAGCAGAAGACAGATGCAGAGCTAGACATCGACCAGGAGTGTGACTTTGTGATTACAGATGATGAAGCAGTTTGGGAAGATCTTGCATCACGAGCTCTTGCCACTTCTTCAGATAGTGTAGATTCACATATCATGGCAGATGAGAGTTTAGAGAGCACACTCATGGCACAGGACATAGTAGAGGTTATTTATCATGATTAGGATAGCAAAATAAACTTTGTCTCACACACATCAGACCTAGATCCCTCAGACATAGACACCGACTTTTACGGACAAGAGTTTGATGAATATTTATCGTGTCTACTGCCTACAAAGCTGACAGCTAGGATGGAGAGTGAGCCAGATCAGTTGACTGATATACTAGTAGTGCCATCTTCATCAGATTTACCATTGCATTGAGAGTTCTCACACACAGATCTGGTAGCATTCACTCAGACATTCCAGAAGCCAGATTTACCAGCTCCCACTTATCTAGAATTGAAGACCTTACCGAAGAGTATGAAGTATTGATTCCTTGCGGGTGAGCCAGATATGTTCCCAATCATTATCTCAACAGATTTGACTGAAGACCAATAATCTTGTTTAATGGAGGTTCATGAAAGAGACCACAAGGCAATAGGATGAAGTGCATCTGATCTCCAGGGGATAAGTCCGGCCGTATGCTCCGACCACATTTATCTCGAGGAAGATGCCTAGCCCTCGCGTGAGTTCCAGCGACAGCTGAACCTGAATCTTCGAGAAGTGGTCATGATGGAAATATCTAAGTGGTGGAGCACCGATTTTATCTACCCCATCTCCGACTCCAAATGGGTTAGTCCATTGCATGTGGTACCCAAGAAAATGGGTATCACCACAGTTGTGAAAGAGTTTAGAGAGAAGATAGCTGCCCGAGTACCCAATTCTTGGGGGGTTTGTGTGGACTATAGACGGTTGAATAAGGCCACCAAGAAGGACCACTTCTCGCTACCGTTCATAGATCAGATCATTAAGAGATTAGCTGGGAAGAGTTATTACTACTTTCTGGATGGGTTTCGGGATACAACCAAGAGGCCATAGCGCCCGAAGACCAAGCTATATTCAAAAGGTGCATGCTCTCTATTTTCTCGGACATGGTTGGTGAATTTTTAGAGGTCTTTATGGATAACTTCTCGGTCTATGGTGACAGTTTTGATGCATGTCTTGATTACCTAGATCGAGTAATTCAGTGCTGCATTGAGGTCAACTTAGTCTTATGTTGGGAGAAGAGTCATTTCATGGTGACTTAGGGGATGGTCCTTTACCACATCATCTCTAACAAGGGCATGGAGGTTGACCCAACCAAGGTGGATATCATCAAGAAACTCAATCCATCGTCCAATTTATGACAGTTGCAGTCTTTTCTAAGGCATGTCAGTTTCTACCGACAGTTCATACAAGACTTCAGCAGGATTGCCCGACCGTTTACTGATTTATTGACAAAAGACATCGAGTTCGTTGTCTATGATAAGTGCCTTGCATCATTTGAGACTCTCAAGAATCTAGTTATTGAGGATCCTATTCTTCAACCGCCTGATTGGTCTCTCCCATTCGAGATCATGACGGATGCCTCCGATTTTGCCATAGGGGTCGTGCTAGTATAGAGGAGGGATGGATTACCATATGCCATTCACTATGCTAGCCGAAGAATGGATGCTGCTTAGAGGAATTACACAGTCACATAAAAAGGAGATGCTAGCTGTAGTCTTTGCCTTGGATAAGTTTTGATCTTACATTATTGGATCTAAAGTGACCATTTATACCGATCACACCGCCATCCACACTTAATGGTAAAGAAGGATGTTAAAGCTAGATTGACTAGATGGATCCTTCTACTCCAAGAGTTTGATATAGATATTAAGGATAAACCTAGAGTCAAAATGTGGGGGCGGATCACCTCTCCCGTCTAGAGAACCTTAAGGATTCGGATCAGATGACACCTATTACAAAGACATTTCCAGAAGAGGCGATCCTTGCAATCACCTCACTTCCATGGTATGTCAAAATTGTGAACTATCTTGTCACAAAGAAAGTTCCACAAGATTGGCCCAGACAGTGACTTGAGACCTTTCTTGCAATAGCCAAGTCGTACTATTGGGAGAATTACACTCTTTATTATGGAGGGGATAACATCTGGATATGGTGTAGTCCTCAAGAAGAGCATCATAGCGTCCTCACCTATTGCTACAAGCTTGAGGCAAGAGGACATCATTCTGGAAGACAGACATCACAAAAGGTTCTTCAATCCGACTTTTGGTGGCCTGCCCTCTTCAAGGATTCCAATGAATTTGTGTAGAGATGTACTGACTGTCAGAAAATGGGCACTTGTGGACAGAGAGATATGATGCCGATGCAGCCCATTTAATTCTACGAGGTCTTTGACACATGGGGCATCCATTTCATGGGCCCATTTTCTAAGATCCATGGATTTGAGTATATCTTTCTTGTTGTAAATTATGTGAGTTGTCGGGTTGAGGTCATCCCCGCCTGAACCATAGATGCTAATACCGTTTGCAAATTCTTGAGAAAAAATATCATTTCACAGTTCAAAGTACCTAGAGTTTTGATATCTGACAGGAGAACTCATTTTATCAATGACAAGGTAAGGGCCCTGGCTAACGAGTTCAGCATAGATCATAGAGTTGCTACTTATCATCCACAGATGGATGGTCTTGCTGAGGTTTCTAATAAGGAGATTAAGACTATATTACAGAAGGTAAGGATTGGTTACAACTTTTATACTCGGTCTTGTGGGCATATCGAACATCCTTCAAGACTCCATTGGTGCAGAGCTAAAATTTATTATAACTCTATAATGGATGTGTATAGTGTGCAAGCATGTAGAGGTCAAACAAAGGGAGCAAATGGCTAGAACGGGCAAGAAAATGCACAAAATGTGATTGTGAAATTATTTGTCTATGTTCTTTTTGTGGTTTTTTTATTTTATTGTACTTTTTATTTCATATTTTGATTTTTAATTTTTTATTTTTAATTTTCTTTTAATATTTTTATATATTTTAATATTCTCTTTTAAAATATATAATAAGGCTATATATAGAGTATATATACAATATAGACTAATATAAATATAAGGGATTGGGGAGCCTACACCCATGTGTAGGTAACTTACCTACACCCACATCTTGTTTCTTAATTTTTTTTATTTTTTTGAAATGAATATTTAGGGGATTTACTTAGAATATTAAATGAAATATGTGTTTCAAATTTCATGTAAAACAGACATTCCTAACAGCTCCATCGGAAGGGGCCGATTTCAGCAAATCTCAGACCGTAAAAATTTACTGTCATGATGGATAAGTTAGAAGTCTCGAAATAAGTTGAAATTTGGATGATGATATGGTGATATATTGTGATCTAAATTCCCCAAGGAATTAATTCAAAAAAATAAAAAAAATTGAGAGAAAAAGAGTTGGGTGTAGGTAAGTTACCTACACATGGGTGTAGGCTCCCTTTTCCCTAAATATAAATACTAATAAGAATAATAAAAATAAAGGAAATAAAATATTTCTAGGTTCTAATTAAATTTTTACTGTTTTTGTGATTTTTTAACATTTTTTGCTAATTTTTATATATTTTTAAAGTAAAAAATACCCTAAACACGGATAAAATTAATAAACAAAATTAAGATGGAGATTAAAAATAGAAAACAATAGAAAAATTTCTCCAAATTAATTTTAATATAATAATATTAATTTATAGAAAATTTATAGACTAAAAAATAATTTTTGGGGATTTCTAAGAATTTTATATATTTTTATAATTATTTTAGGGGTTTTAAATTTTTAGAGTTTTCTGTTATATTTTTTAATACTTTTTGTTTCTAGGTTAAAAGTACATAAATACACAAAATTTATTTTTGTGGGAATTTTTCAAAACATTTTTATATTATTTATGTATTTTCTATTGCAAACAAGGATAAAAGGCCTATTTTTTATTTTTAATAAATAATAAAAAGTATTAAATTGCAAAATAAAACATGGGCATGAACGTACAATGCAACATGAGTCTACAACTATTTTTGAGAATTTTTCGAGTTTAATTGCTATATGAAATAAATACAAGAAATAAAAAGAAAATGCAATGTTGGATGGGGCATTAATGGAAATAGCAGAAAGTATAGGGGCCTAGCAGCAATGTTACCAAAAATGTAACACTTAATTATAAAGTTTTAGGACTAAATAGAAATACACAGAAGCCTAGGGGGTCCGCTGCAAAATGTCCCCTCACGAGATGCTTCACGTGAGGTGACGTGGCTTGGATCGAATTGCAAATAACAGAGGTTCAGGGGTCTGGATACAAATATTACAAATTTATAATAAAGACCTAAGAAAGTTCGAGCATTAAATATCAAATACAAAAAGGTTCTGGGTACGGCTACAAAATACCCAGTAAAGGCGGCTTATCGAACGACTAACGTCCTCCCACTTGACACATGTTACATTGACGCACCGCGATAACGCTTCACAGATAAACGACTGCGATTAGATGGTCACCGCGGATCCAACGGTGCTGTGCGGGGCTGATCTGAAGGATGTTGTGCGTATGGAAGAACGGAGGCAATCGAATGACGAAGAGGCCTATAGCAAGAACTGGGAAGAACTAGCACGGGGCCAAACTTCTCTAGGCTCGATCCTTCTCCTCTGAAGCTTCCCAAGGCATGAAACTGGTTCCCGATGATCCTGGAAGGGCCCTCGATCGATCGGCGGTGCTAAAATTGCTCAACGAGTGCTGGAACTCCACTACGAGGTCAAGGAGAAAAGGTAGCTCCAGGTAGTACACTTCCTTCAAAAGCGACCCCTCCTGGGAGTCCTTGGGACTTCCGTATCTGTAGAGAAGTTCAACAAGCAAGTACAAGGGGAGTGGAGGCCTTATTTGGTGGAATGGAGCGAAAGGGTGGCACGGGCGGAGGACTCCGGTGGGGTGGTGGAGTGGGAGGCCTAGATCCTACTCTGAGAAGGGGTAGGTTGAATGGAGTGGGCGTTTGTGTAGGGAAATGGAAGGGGAGCGAGTTGAGGGTGGTTGTGAGGCAGTTGGACAGTTAGACGCAGATGGAAGGGGTTCGTCAGAGGCTACCTCCAGCGAGCTTTGAAGGAGAGCTTAGCACTAAAATCACGTGATTAAACTAAGAAATCAAGGCAGGAGATTAACCTAAGAGTTATCCGTATGCTAAAAATGGAATAAAAAGTGAACTTTCCTCACCGGGGAATCAGGAAGTCGACCTCACGATGGAGGGTCGCCGAAGATGTGGTGGAAGCACCTGGAGGCTCGCTTGAGCCCACTCCCAAGAGCTGGAGAAGGTGCTGTCACCGCCTTCTATCCTAAGCACGTTGGAGAGGGGCAAAAACCAGGCCAAAAGGAGTTCAAAACTCGAATGGAGGAAGAAGGGGAGTTTTGTATAGATGGATGAAGTGGCGAGAAGATCGAATGAGATGGAGCGAATCAAATCTCCACGACCCCAGTAATCACACACGTGTGATAGGGCTTATATTGAGGAGGAAAAAGTGTGAAGATAGCGAGGCGATTTGGTGAAAGATGAGTCCAGGAAAATTTCGACAAGAGGACCTAGTCACTAGGTCTGACAACTGTAGGTGGCGGGTCAGAGAGTTGACCCGAGTCAACTCTACGCGCCACCTGGTTGGTCTACGTGGACCAACTAAGAAAAATCCTCCTGAAATTATTTAAAAAATCAATAAAAAATAATAATTAATTTAATTAATTTTAGGTTAAAGTATTTTATTATGAATTTTATTTATTTTTAGAGCTTTATAATTAAGGGTTACTTTTTAGGGGTTATATATAGGTATATTTATCTATGTTTTTATATCTTTTATTTTTATTTTGAATTTTGAGTTTATTATTTTGGTTTATTAATTTATAAATTATAACTTCTTTTTATATAATTAAATATATTTTTATTATATTTTTTTGATATAATATATATAATTAAATAAATAAGTATATTTATTCTATAGGTATAGTTATAGGTATTTTACCTACGTATTATATGTACGTATTTTATTTTGTTGTGTTATTTATGGTTTTATTCCTATTTTCATATGTACATATATTATAAATAATATTTACAAAATTAAAAAATATAAAATTATAAAAATATTGAATAATAAATAACATGAATATTTTAATGGGTTTATTATACAATAGGGATCCAAAACCTAACTTTCACATCTTAACTCAAAAAAATATGAAACCACCTTAATTAAATAGCTTAGTAAAAGTTATATACAATTAAAGGTGATTTTGATATATTTTGAGTTTTTATTTTAGAGATATGGGTCTGGGAAGTTGGGGCTTTGGAAATTTATTCTGAGTATAACTTTTATTCTGTACATTATTTTTATATGAAATAAACTTTATATTTTTCTATATTTTATTATCTGTAACTTTTGTGTTCAAAGTTTCTTTATTTGAAGTATAAAAAGTGAAAATAAAAATAGGTCAAAAATAAACCAAGAATGAATAAATAAAAGGGATTTGTTATTGTATTTTGGACCCTTATCTCCCCCTACTTTATTCCTTATCGACCTATTCATCAAGATGCCTAGGTCACAGAGTTTAGGGTCATAAAATATCTTCAATATTTTATTCTTTTTTCTTTCATTTTCTTTATTCTATAATTTTAGCATTAAAAACATTATTTTATATAACATTTACACAATAATGCATGAATGTTAAAATGCATGAATTAAGGGTATTTACATGCATTTACTAGGGTTTTTAAGGCCAAAATTATAGAATAAAGGTAATGAATTGGAGATTCATAAGAGCGCCAGATGAGTGGGAGAGCAGTGCTGATGTTGTTGATGTTGATGATGGTAATAATGCCACCTACTTTGAGGACGATCCAGACGACGATATTGATGCCATCAATTCTCTAGATGTTGCATATGGTGGTGCTGATGCCACTAGTATTCCATATGACGGTCTAGAGCATGGTATTGATGTCGCTTCTTCAGATGTTGTTAGTGGTATTGATGCCACCAAGAGTCTATATACAAATACTCTAGTTGTTTTGACTCCTATTCTTGTACATGAGGATGATGTTTCTCGAAAAATACAAAAAATGGAGAAATTTTGAAAAACAAAAAGATGAATATAGGAAAGGTTTTTGTTTCTTCTCCTGGTCCATCTGATGTAATGATTGGTACTTGTATGGATTCCAACCATTTGCATGTTCAGAGTCCTATTCCTACCTACTCCTGACGTTCTAGTTCCTGATGAGGGTGCATCCATTCCCTTCCCTCAAGCGCTCCGCTTAGGGAAGGGTCCAAAAATAGAAAATCCCAAAAAGAGATAACAATTAGAGTGCAGTGAGCATATGATAAATAGATTCCATATGCAGCTGACTCTACATGAGGCATTGGAGCATATCCCTCTCTTCCAAAATAACCTTACAGAAAAGATTGCATTAAGTAGGAAGAAGAGACCCAACCACAGTGCAAAGATCCATGTGCTTACCCATGCCACATGCTTCGCTATTTAGAACCGATTGCCAACCAAGTATCCAGATGTAGGGGATCCATATGTCAGATGACACATACATAAGCAAAGGTTCGATCGTACTCTATTAGATAGTAGGTCTTCTATTAACCTTCTCCCGTCAACCTTACTTGACCGCTTCAAGTTTGGCCCTCTTAGACAGAGCAGGACAATACTTCAGTTTGCAAATTGGCTGAAGTGGTGACTGAAGGATGTTGTCGTCACCATTAAGGGCCTGAAATTCCCCGTGGACTTCATTAGAGATGCTTGAGGAGTTGAGAGCCAGAGATTCAGCTATCTCAGAGAAGGGATCAGAGAATATGATAGATTCAGAGCCAGACATCCACCATGAGTGTGATTTTGTGATTACATATGATGAGGTAGTTTGGGAAGACCTGATTTCACTAGCTCTTGTTACACCTTCAGACTCCGTAGATTCACAGATGGCAGCTGATGAGAGTTTGGAGAGCACACTTGTGGTGCGGAATACTTTAGAGTCTGACGATGTAGATTATCGTACCCTCAGACTCAGAACGAACTTTTATTGGTAGGATTTTGACGAGTATCTTCTGTGTATGATTTCTGCAGAGCCTACAGCCAGGGTGGAGACAGTACAAGTGCAGTTGATAGAGACATTAGTAGGGTCATCTTCATCGAGTTCAGATGAGCAAAGAGAGTTCTCACATAGAGATCTGGTAGCCTTCACACAGACATTTCAGAGACGAGATTTACCAGCTCCCACATGCCCGGAGTTGAAGACCTTATTATAGAGCATGAAGTATAGATTCCTTGCGGGCAAGCAAGAGATGTTTCCAGTCATTATTTCAACGGATTTGACTAATGACCAAGAATCTCGTTTGATGGAGGTTTTTGAGAGGAATTGTAAGGCAATCGATTGGTCTATAACAGATCTCTAGGGGATAAGTCCAGCCTTGTGCTCCCACCACACCTATCTCGAGGATGATGTTAAGTCGTCATGTGAGTTACAGCATAGGATGAACCCGAATCTTCAAGAGGTAGTCATAAAGGAAATATCCAAGTGGTGGAGCACTAATTTTATCTATCCCATCTCCGACTCCAAGTGGGTTAGTCCATTACATGTGGTACCCAAGAAGACATGTATCACTACAGTTGTAAATGAGTCCAGAGAGGAGATTGCTAACTGTGTACCCACTTCATGGAGGGTTAGTGTAGACTACATACGATTAAATCATGCAACCAAGAAGGATCACTTCCCACTACCATTCATTGATCATATTATTGAGAGATTAGATGTGAAGAGTCATTACTGCTTTCTTGACTGGTGCTCGGGGTATAATCAGGTGGCCATTGTACCCGAAGACCAGGATAAGACAACATTCATATGTCCGTTTGGGACGTATGGTTTTAGACGGATGCCCTTTTGATTATGTAATGCCCCATTTACATTCTAAAGGTGTGTGCTTTCCATCTTTTCGGACATGGTGGGTGAATGTTTGAGGTCTTCATGGATGATATTTCATTCTACGGTGATGGGTTTGATGCTTGTCTTTCTTCCCTATACCCTATGCTTCAACAGTGCATCGAGGTCAACCTTTTTCTATCTTGGGAGAAGAGTCATTTCATGATGACTCAAGGGATGGTCCTTGCTCACATCATCTCCAACATGGGCTTGGAGATCGATCCAACCAAGGTGGATATCATTAAGAAGCTCACTCCATCGTCCAATTTTAGGAAGTTGCAGTCTTTTCTGTGGCATGTCAGCTTCTACCAATGGTTCATTCAGGACTCAGTCATATTGCCCGACTGCTTACTGATCATCACATGAAAGACGCTGAGTTCCTTATAGATGATAAGTGTCTTTCGTCATTTGAGACTCTCAAGAATCTGGTTGTGCATGCTCTTGTCCTTTATTTACCAATTGGTCTCTCCCATTCGATATCATGACGAATGCTTCTGATTTTGCCATAGGAGTTGTTCTAGGATAGAGGAGGGATGGATTACCTTTTGCCATTCACTATGCTAGCCGTACTTTGGATGCCTCCCAGTTGAATTATACTGTTACAGAGAAGGAGATGATAGTTGTATTCTTCGCTTTGGATAAGTTCAGATCTTACATTCTTAGATCTAGAGTGACTATTTACACTGATCACACCGCCATCCGGTATTCAATGGGTAAGAAGGATGCCAAGGCATGCTTGACTCGATGGATCCTTCTGCTCCATGAGTTTTATATTGATATTAAGGATAAGCTTGGAGTCAAGAATGTGTTGGCGGATCACCTCTCTCGATTAGAGCATCTTGAGGATTCGGAGACTACCATACCTATCACAAAGACATTCCCAGACGAGGCGATTCTTGCTATCACCTCTCTCCCTTGGTATGTTGACATTGTGAACTATCTTGTTGCCAAGAAAGTTTCACAAGGTTGGACCAAGCGATGACTTGAGAGTTTCCTAGTGAAGGCCAAGTCATACCATTGTGAGGATCCCATCCTTTACCACGAAGGGGGGGGGGGAGGGATAGTGTCTGGCATCGGTGTATTCCTCATGAGGAGCACCATAGCATCCTCACCTATTGCCAAAAGCATGAGGCAGGAGGACATCATTATGGGAGGAGGACATTATAAAAAGGTTCTCCAATCCGACCTTTGGTGGCCAACAGTCTTCAAGGATTCAGATGAATTCATGAAGAGGTGTACTGACTGTTAAAGGATGGGCAGTTGTGGTCATAGTGTTGATACAACCCATTCAATTGTGTGAGGTTTTTAACGCATGAGGCGTCGGTTTTATGGGCCCATTCTCGAAGATTCAGGGATTTGAGTACATTTTATTGGTTGTAGATTATGTAAGTCGTTGGGTTGAGGCCATCCCCACCCGAGTCGCTGATGTGAGAATTGTTGGTAAATTTTTGAGGAAGAATATCATATCACAGTCCGGGGTTCCTAGAGTTTTTTTTCTGACAGGGGTACTCATTTATAATCAATAAGGTAAGTGCCCTTGCTAACAAGTTCAACATAGACCATAGAGCTGCCACTCCATACCATCCGTAGATGAATGGTCTTGCTACGGTTTCGAACTAGGAGATCAAGACTATATTGCAGAAGGTTGTCTGCCCAGACCGAAAGGATTGGTCATAGCTTTTGGACTCGATTTGTGGGCATGTAGGACATCCTTCAAGAAACCTTTGGGTACATCTCCATTTCGACTCGTTTATGGAAAGCCATGCCACTTACTTTTGGAGATCAATCACAAGTCACTTTGGACAATCACAGAGATATTGTTGGATAGAGGAAGGTGACAGCTTCCTCCCCTGCCCATTTGCGAAGGAGTTGAGCTTGGTTGAAGGCTGGCTCCGCCACCTCGATCCACCTAGATGTCGAGGTCCATCTTGTTGGCTTCCCGGCCATATCGAGGTTCCTTTCTTGCTTTTCTAGATTAGTTTAGTCTCTAGGTTTCATTTCCCGACAATATTTTATGTTTTAATTACATATTTTAGCTGTTAATCGAATCCCCTTAGTTCGTCGGAGCTAGCCTCCGACGAACCGTCCACTATGCTCTATGCCATTCTCCGGCCGCCTACCATCCTCACCTCTCGTTCCTTACGCTTTTCCTACGCCCTGACGCACCCCATTCAACATGCTCCCTCCTGGAGTAGAATTTCGACTGCTCGACCTCCTCTGCTCGTTGGAGCAACTCTGCCCGTCTCCCTATGCTTCCATCCACCCCACTACAGGGTCGAGTTTGTTTTCCCTAGACTGTTTAGCTCTTTTTTGCAGGCCCTGGAACTATATTTCCTGCTGGAGCATTTTTAGTAGCCCGCTAGAGGTTCCTGGGGCTTCACATCTCCGCTAGCCTCATGCGAGTACTCCGACCATCGCTGGAGTATTTTGAGTTGTCCAGCAATGATAGCACCCTTCAAGGAGTCTTTGGAGACTTTTAGAGAAGCAACGTGTGTCGGAGGAGGGTGATTTGGACGGAGGAAGCTCGCCTCGCCGGTGTTGCCTCCATGTTCTCCCTCGTCACCCCTTTACCGTCCAACCAAGAACGTTCCTCCAGATCTACCGTGGACCATCGGATGCAGTGCTTCCTGGCTATGGATACCCCTCAGGCAATCTAATCCGAGCCTTTTGTGTTGAGCCGTCATCGTACAGCCTCGACGCGACACGTGTCTTAAGTGACGCCTATCAATCATCAATCTTGCGCCCGCTTTAGGTATTTTGCATCTTCACCCCAAGCAGTTTTTGTAACTAAATATTAAGACTTAAAAATTCATCTTCCTTTATTTAGGTTTTGTAATAATTACAAACTAGCCCCCGAAGTTTAAGTATCTGTACGTCAGTCCGCGCCTCGTCACCTCATGTGACGTCCCCACATGAGGGGACATTTTGCAGGCGTGCCGCTGAAGGTTTTTGTATTTCATCTAGGACCAGAACTTTTTAATTACATTTAATCTTTTTGGAGAAATTGCAGTAAGGCCCTCGAACATATTTTTATTTACAAAAAATGCCTCTACAAGTAATGTAGTTTCTCTTTTTTTCCTTTATTTATTTAAAATAACTATTTTGTTCAGAAAAATACACAAAAATACATATATACTCATGATTGCACACACTTCCATGTGCATATTTTATTTTGTAATTCGAGGACTTTTTATTATTTATTAAAAAATACCCCATTTTTTCCTTGTTTACGATAGAAAATCCATAAAAAATATCAAAGGTTTTTGAAAAAAATCCAAAAAATGTATTTCTTATTTTTTAGTTATTTTACAACTTCAAACCAAAAATCTATAAAAAAATTAAAAAAGAAAACTCCTAAAAATTGAAAATACCTAAAACCTTCATAAAAATATAAAAAATCCTAAAATTATAAAAAAATGTATTTTCTATCTCTGAATTTTCTTTATATTATTATATTATATCAAATTGATTTGGAAAATTATATTTTCCAATTTATGTTTTTAATTTCCATTTCAATTTCAGCTATTTAGTTAGTCCTTGTTTTAGGGTATTTTTTACTTTAAAAATATACAATTAGCAAAAAATCTTAAAAATAAAAAAAAAATAGTAAAAAAATATTTGAAACCCCAAAAATATTTTATTTTCTTTATGTTGTCTATTTTGTTGGTATTTATATCGATATTATTCTATATTGTATATATGCTCTTATATATCTATATTGCATTTATAAGGGGAAAAAGAAATATAAAATATAAAAATATAAAAAGAAAATAAAAAACAGAAAATTAATAAACCCACAAAAAGAAATATAGTCAAAGATCCATAATCACATTTTGTATTCACTTGCCCTTTATATCTTGTTTGCTCCCTTTGTTCGGCACTCTACATACTTGCACTATACACCCATTTTGTAGAGTTAAATAAAATAAATTTTAACTCCACTTTATTTTTCATTGCTTGATTATTTACTGTGGGTTAGTTATTGAATTTGCAATTTTCTTAAGCGGTCAACACTTCTACTGCGATCTTGCCTTGTGAGACCGTACGACCCTCAATAAATCGTTATTTCTATCAGCCATAAGCAATTTGAGCCGAATTAGAGAGTATGTCTATTTGATGCTAGACTGAGATTATTTCCAGAGAAATTACAGAGTAAGTGGAAAGGTCCCTACTTAGTCAGAAAGGTGCACGACAACGGCATCATGGACATATCTGAGTTGTTTTCTGAGTCCACCTTTCGAGTCAACAGTCAGCGTCTGAGCCTTTTCTTGATCATGATCCGCTGATTGTTAATGTTTCCCTTATTCAACTTTTATGATATGTGCTTTTGATTCTCATCATATGCATCTCATACTTGATTTACACTTCCGTCTGCCTCTTTGCATATCCATGTTTTCTAGTTTCTTTCTTTCTATTTTTGTTTAACACCCCAAGTCTTGCTTAGGATTATTGCGAAACTTAGGAGGCGCTTCATCCTAAGTATAGGGGGTGTTGAACCTGTGTTGTTCATATTTAATCTTGTTCTATTACCTATGTTTTGCCGCTTATACTTTGGGGCATCCGACCCTAAGTATAGGGGAGGTAATATCTATTTTCCATTTATTGATTATTCACTTACTTGTCCCTCAATTGTTGATATTCTTTTCTATACTTAGGGATCATTTACCCTAAGTTTGGGGGAGTGCAATTCCAGTCGTTGAGCTCGTATACATTCTCCTCCTCGGCTTTCCCCTTTTGTACAATCTTCTATACTTAGGATTACTTGATCTTAAGTATAGGGGGGATCACCGACTTCTATTAAATTCATTCCTTCATTCTTTGAGTCGTTAAACTATATGATTCTTTTCATTGTTCTATACTTAGCAAGAGTTATGTCTTCTTTTGTCACTCTCCTGATGACTATGAGGACATAGTTTGAGCTAAGTATAGGGGGTGTCGTATATATTGTATATAAACTTTAGCCACAACTCATACTTTGTGTGTGTTAATAATATGGATATTATTTATTAAAACTAGAATAAAATTATTTTGAAAAATTTTTGCAAAAATGTTTGTAAAACTTTTTATAAAATCTTTTGTAAAAAGTTGTGTAAAAATATTTGTAAAAACCTTTGTAAAACTATTTTTGTACAAAATTTTTGTAAAATGTTTGTGAAAATGTTTTGTTTCCAAAATGTTTGTAAATTATTTTTGTATAAAAATTATGTATATTGTAGAAAGGTAAAATGTGTGAAAATAAAACGCTTGCAAAAACCTATTTGAAAAACTATTTGTAAAATGATTTGTAAAATTGTTCATAAAACTAGTTTTGAAAAAGTTTTTGGAAATGTTTTGAAATTTTTTTTTAAAAGGTTTGTAATTTTTTGTAAAATATTGTATCACATGGGATACAAATTATGGGTATATAAATTATTTGTATATATGTTTTGTAAAATCTTTGTAAATAAAATCTATACTTATTTGTAAACCTATATATAAAATCTGTGTATAAAACCCTTTAATAAAAATTTTTAGATAAAATCCACTTGGAAATATTGTACACAAACTTGTAAATAAAACCCTTGTAAGTATGTACATAGTTTTGCAAATGTTTGAAAAACTTTCTTTCTTTTCTTTTCTTATTAAAAATGGCATAAAAATTGAAAAGATAACGTCTATAAAAATTTACAAAAACTATTGGGAAAAAATTAAAAATATTTTGTTTTTATTTTCTTTTCAAATGTGTTTTAAATATTGTCTTGCATGTGCATATGCATTTTCCTAAATAGTATTGACATTTAAACTAGTCTGGAATTAAATAGAAGAATGGAGCTTCGTTAAGACCTTAATCTACTTAATTTCAGAGGAACATTATAGGAACTAGAATTGAAACTTTTCAGGTCCTAGCGACTTAATTCTTTGAGTCCACAAGACTATGTTCATATGTCATCTTGATTGGTCTAAGTAGAATATTTCACGACATATGCATAATTCTTCTAGACAGTGGCTTAACTTTGACAAGCACTCTACATGTAGCTCTTCATGGATGAGGTGGTTAGGGGGCATAATCCTTTGGCTTGGGGTAGCACATGGGTGTGTAACAACTAGTGGAGCGATCCGTCTTCCTCTAGGGAGGGCAGAGCATCTCAACCTGATCTAGTGGCATTGAGGTCTAACAAAAGTATAATGTGGGTTGCAATAATGCTTCAAAAGAGGGATAGTCTACTGGCTCAAGAAGAAAACCCCTTATGTACATGTTGCACCTTGTATATATATTTTATATATTTCAATAAAAAAATGCAAAATCTCCAAAAAGAGGGCATGCCTGATTGAAAATAAAATGTCTACCGGAGTGTTTTGTAGTTGAATAAGCAAAGCTTATGTGATCCATTGTCTCATCTCATAGAAGCTTGCAGCTGGAGATTTGGTTACACTGGTCAAGCTCCAAGGGATACGTGGCTAAACTGGCCACGATCCATTCTCTTCTTTTCCCCTCTTCATGAGCTAGTTGCACTTGAACTTAGAAGGGAATACCTCACTCCTCGTGGAAAGAGTTGCTAGATCGAAGGATTAGAGTTACCTTGTTAAGGGAGGTTGTTTCTTTGCCATTTCTGAGGTGGTGGAGCTATATATCACTTACACAGTATAAGTAAGGATTCATAGTCATAAGAGTTTGTGTATGTAGATTATTCTGACATGACTGTTGAGGTGATCTGAATAGGAGTCTTCTCGAACTTGAGGGTTGTTAGGTCTTAAATCCATTTCCCGATAAGGTTCTGCCAAATTAATAATCCAAAGGTTTGATCGAGCTCCATACTACAATTTTATTAAGATAAGTTTAATAATCAATATTGTTCTTAGTTCTTTGATTTTTCTCTTCTTTATTCTTTTTCACTTCTTCTTTGAATAAGTGTTTGCTAGGGGACTAACAAAGGTAAAATATAGGGAAATGATGAATCCATAATTCGCATCCTTTATTCTTTTATTTTAGCAAAAATTCCTTTGTAAAATACCTGCAAATATCTATTAAATTCAATAAATTAACATTGTGCATGCTTTTGTTAATATTGTATATTGACACTATTTTTAACCAAAATAAAGGAATAAAAAAGAAAAGAAAAAAGAAAGAAAACAAAATAATGATGTGTTTATGCAATAAATGCAGACTGACCTGAACCCTTAGAAAAGATCAATTATTGGTATGATTGACAAGGAATAAAGTAGGGAGAGACAAGGCCTTTATTTAATCTATATATATTCATCACTATTAATACTATATGTATCATTCATTCATTTTATTTCTCAATAAAAAGATCTCCTGCTTAATTTATTTCTTTAATAAAACTGGTAAATAAAATATGTCTTAAATAATAAAAAAATTACCAATTGTGTACAATGTACCATACCTATACTTCTATATATTTATTTTGTGAATAAATTGTATATATTATTTTTAATACTTGTAAATACTCCTCATAATTAAATAAAAATAAAAATAAAAATTCATAAAATACAAAACAAAATAAAAATAAAATCAATGCTTCATTGTACAATAGCATCAAGTTTATATGTTGTAAATAATACTAATTTATTAACACTTGTAACTAATTTGTAAAAATCCAATAAAAATATTTTTAACACTTTTAAAAAATATTATGTAAAAAAATAAAATATGAAATATAATGTATTTTTGTACAAATAAAAAAAATAAAATATATGTATATAATATATAAGTTTATTATATCTCTATATACTAACATTTACTATATGTAACATAAAATATATTGATAAAAAATATTAAACTCTGAATTTGTAATAATATACATATTGGTAAAAAATATTCATAAAATATTGAAAAAATGTTTGTAAAATAACTAATAATTTTCATTTTTATAAATTTATATTTTTAAAATCATTTGCTATTTTTACTTGATTTTTCTTTTATTTTTAAAATGTGAATTTTGTGATTGGTCAACATGGGTCCGTTGACCCGGGTCAACCTTCCCCCATTCAAGGCCCGGCCCGAGCAAAGCCTCGTCGAACCTGATTTTTCCCATTTCTTCTTCTCGGATCCCATAGCCTCTCACCTCGGATTGCAAACCCCGTTGCTCATTGAAGATTCATGATTCTCGTGGATGCCTAGGAGGGTACAAATCCACCTCAGATTGCGCGAACTCTCTTAATCTTTCTAAAACTCGAGGCACTCTATAAATCCTCTCCTCGAGCTCCGTCATGCCCTAGATCGCTCCTCACAGCTCCCTTTATCCACTAGAAGCCTTAGGATTGTGACAGAATCTTGAAGGACTCCTTGGGAGCTCAATTTAGTGGTGTATATAGCGTAGCTCAGCTCCTGGTCGGAGTACTCCATAGTGACTAGCCTCCCAGGTCCTCTACAGCCCGATCGAGGCAACGACCTTGCCATTCCACCTGACGTTCTTCACACTTCATTTAAGTAGATTCAGGTAGCTTCTAACACTCACATTTTACCATTCATATCTTGATTAATGTACATCACAACTATTCACCATCACAGCTCCGACCACTATGTTGGAGCTCAATTCACTCTGTTCAGCTGCATCGATCTGCTCACTACATCACCATCAACCTTCTCGTACAGTCTGATCACTCTTAGACTCAACCTCCGGGTTGGATTTAGGGCTAGGCATCCCTCTTCCATCTTCGCCGGAGGTTGAGCACCCATTCCCCATCGCTTCTCTGATGTTCTCTGCATAATAACTTGACCGGAGTATCTTCTTTGAGTCTCTCATACCGTTGCAGGTTCAGGCACACATTGGAGCATATAGGCGACACTCATCGGACCAGGTAGAGTAGTTCCTGGAAACATCACCTCCAGATCCTCATTACGCCATTCTCCATCTCAACTGAGGTCTCCACCTGGTCGAGAATCACTTCAGCAAGGCGTAGGATCGTCCAACGAGCCGATCAACATTGTGGATTTCCATATATTCGCAATCGAAGCTCGCCGAGCTCCACCTTCCCCGTGTTCTTCCAGCATATTCCCTAGTTGTCAAGTGGAGGAGCTCCGCTTCCAGACTTGATCAGGACCGTATGTCCACGCCTTTTTCTGAGATGTTAGATCTTTTCCCAAGCACATCTGACACGCACGTCCCACCCCTCTTTAGAGTTGTCAGATCAAGATAACAGTCCATCGGGACCCTACGTCAGAACCTCCATGTGCCCCGTACGTGTCCGCAAGGGTATATTGCATTTTTTACCATGCCATTTTCTTTATTTCATTTTAATACAATAAATTTATTAATTAGTTAAGAACATTTGTAGTTAGGACCTTATATTTACTTTATTTGCATTTTAGTCCAGTCGAACGACACTCACATACGCATTCACGTGTTTCTTTTGGGATATTTGCATATTTTCCCTGTGTTTTTCACATGTTATATGAAGAAGAAATATTTTTTAGTATTTGCATTTATATCCTGTGTGCCTAAATCGTGCGAAACACCCGTATAGCTGGAAAAATTACATCCTAGGCCCTAAGTTTTTATTTCTTGTTAATATTTGGTCTAAGAACTTAAATAATTACATTTAGGTCCCCATTTTCCAGCATTTTTTTGTCCCTCGTTAATTTTAATAAATAACAAAATCCATCCAAAAATTAAAAAAAGTTAGGTTTAGCTCATGTTATTGTTTTCCTTTAGTGGTAATATTCATGTGTTGTATTTGTTCTATTTATTATTGTTATTAAAAATTTAAAAACAACATAAAAAGTCCTTATTTATTTTAGAAAAATCATTAAAATTCGAATGGGTCTTCAAAAATTATAGAAAAGTTAGACAAGCTTTATTTTGATTTGTTTGAATTTATATCCAACTTTTATCTTATTTGCTTTTATAAAACTCTAAAAATTTGCAAAACCCCAAAACACCATAAAATTATATAAAATCTTTGCAAACTCCAAAATATATGATTTTAGTTTTTGTTTGTAGTTATTTTCTTTAATTTTTTATTAATATTGGCTCCTAGGAGTTTTGAGCATATTTGATGTTCTTAATTTGAAAAATACCCCTGGTTGTTCACTGTTTGCTCATTTCATATGTTTTTATTTTTATAAAATCCATAAAAATTTCAAAAATTACACAAAAATAAAAAAATAGTATAAAATCTATAAAATATAAAAATGTTTTTGTTTGGGATTTTTCAGTGTTTTTACCATATTTGAAAAATACAAAAATAGAGAACGTGGTCCTTGTTTTGTTGTTTTTATTATCATCAGTGAGAAAAAATTAAAATATAAAAAATTGTAAAATAAAAAATTATTAAAAAAGAAAATCAGAAAAAAATATATAAAAAATAAAATTTATAAAAAAAATAAAAAGATAAAAACACATAAAAAGAGAAGAGTAGTGTGCCTTGATTGCTTCTTTCTCGTCTTTGATTTGTTATTGACTTGATTGACTCTCGTATAAATAGTTGCTTCCTTGTGTTTGACCCTGATCGCTATACCAAGTTAATAAAAGTAGCGTAGATCACTTCTTTTAACCGATTTGTTTATTTTGCGGTTGAATAAACATTTTCTTGATTTCGTCTTGGTTGATTTGGGTGACAACGACGATATAATTAATTCCTTAACCCTAGTTAGACGGGCAGTCATCACCCACCAAGCTTGAACCGACCCATTTTCTCCCATATTCCGCAAGCCACGAAGTCGCACCTCAGCCTCTGCCGTAAGCCTCTCTCGTCACTTGTAGGAGGCACGTTGGTGCATAAATTGTAGTGCCTACCCTCCATTTTTTACCTATTTTGCCCAAGTCCATTCGCACTAGTTGGCATGTGGCCCCATTTGGGCAATTTACACATAAGGGCCCTCTGATTCTTCTTAATTATGAATATGAACCACATGCTTGGAATTTTTAAAAGAAACCCCCTCAAGGTTTTTTATGTTGTAGATAAGACCATGTCTTGTATTTGTAATTAGTTTTTAATTAGTTTTTAAATCATTTTTATGAAAATGTGGTCCTGGACTTATTTGTGAATATTTTGAGCTCCTAAACTCCAAATTAAATGAAGTTGATCTTGTTTGATATATATTTTGAAGCTATATATATTAACCGTTGTATTCTTTATTTAGACTTGTAGAAAAATAAGTATTAATCAGATAAGTACTTTGATTATTGTAGCTTGTTTTATTTGTATTAAAGTGCTTACTTGTCCAGATAATGCAAATAAATAGGTCATATGAAGTTTGATTCATCTAGATATTTGTCTTAAGTTTAATTTCTTGTGTTAAGGATTTTAATCTTTTGATTTGGATGTATAATTAAATAGATTGTTTTAAGGACTTCGAAATTTATGGACACTTGTCATCAAATTATGATTGAAGTCTTACTATGTCTATCTCCTGAGATTGATTTTTAATTGACCTTGAGATTGAGTTTAAACATTAATTCCATGAGCATTTTAAGTGTTTGTTGTGCATTAATTTCATCATTTTATAGTGTATTTTAACTTGCGTAAAATTTACAAAATAGCATGTTTTCACCATGTTGACCTTATTGAGATAATAATCATTCTAATCAATTATTTGACATCTTAAAATACTAGATAGGCATGTCTTCTTGAGTCGACCATGGGGCTTTACTAGGTTAAACAAACAAATACCACACCTCTTCCCATATACAGTTGTGTGATTCTCTATGAAATGTTTTTCACCCGACTACAACGATTCTGATATATTAACTAAGGTAGAAAGCAACTCGTCAGTAGTATTATCACTTTGCAATGTTTGCATGACCCACTTATTATCTATCACTGAACTCTTTTCTTGTAGTTAAAAGGCTTCATCTATAGCTCATCATTCAAAAATTGGTTAGTGGATAATAGTATTATTCCAAATGTAAGGTGTATTTTTGGAAAAAAATCAAGTTCTATTAGAACTCTTAATGACTCCATCCCAAAATATTGCACTCAAGATCAACTTTTCTCATTTTAATTAGGTCCACTCCATAATCCATGGCTCTTATAACTCCTCTATTATACTTTCTGATGCACCTTAAGCCTTTAGTGCCCGCATTTAAATATGAACCTTGGATTATAGGATGTGATCTTTGTTCACCCATCCCAATCCAAGGATTTTCTTAACTTAATATCTAAACTAGCTTTTACAAACTTCCCCATAAGAGGTAATCACATAACAATCATTATCCTAATGCCAACAAACTTCTATGTGTTTTAAACTTGAAACATCTCTTCCTCTGATCATCTTCATGAACAAAAGTGAAAGCAATGTGAATCACCTTATGGAGATGATCCAAGTCAATTGGCAAAATAGGAGGGGCATGCATTTGTTATGCTCAATATGTCACTAACTATATTTAATGAGGATGGAAAATATGCAGCTTAGCTGCATATTACTTCCATGTTCCTCATCTTACTGCCACTCATTTTTCTCGAAATTTGAAACTACATGTATTTCAAAGGGAGAACCACTTACACTCACTCATCTCAAGATCGCTTTCAGAAAAAATATGTACTAGATGTAGATGCTATTTTGCGGGCTATCAAATCCTTTCCTAAAGGGACATTTTGTGGAAGAGATGGCTTGAGAGCTCAACATATTTTAGATGCCCTCTGTGGGGAGGGGTCAGCGGTTTCCATGGATCTCTTACATGCTATCTCCTTAGTGGTTAATTTGTGGCTAAGTGGGAGATGTCCCTTGAGTCTAGCTAAGTTTGGTAGTTAATTTGTGGCTAAGTGGGAGATATCCCTTACGACCTATTGTTGTAGGCACTATCTGGAGCCTGTTGGAAATGTGGAGCCCGATCCGGTTTAGGATGTAACAGGCTTGGAGGACAAGTTAACTTGGAGGACAAGTTAACTTGGAGGACAAGTTACTTGGGGCACAAGTTAGCTTGGGGAACAAGTTAGCTTGGGGAACATGTTATTCCTTTTGTATCTTCCTCTCAACCTAGGCCTAAATCTATATAAGGGAGGCACTTATAACCTAAATGATATAGAAATAAAACCATCTCTCTGTGGCGGCCGTGGACGTAGGCATCTTACCGAACCACATAAATCTCCTGTGTCTCGTGTGTGTTTGATCTTACCTATTCTTCCACCTCTTTCCCACCCCTAACAACTGGTATCAGAGCTCGGTTTGAGTGAAGTAGTGGAAGCGATGGCCTCAGAAGATGGAAAGGTGAAGATCGACCAGTTCGACGGAAAAGATTTTGGCTTCTGGAAGATGCAGATTGAAGATTATCTGTATCAGAAAAAGCTGCGCGAGCCCTTATCGGGTCAGAAGCCAGAAGCGATGAAGAAGGAAGATTGGGAGCTGCTAGATCGGCAAGCTCTGGGTGTGATTCACCTGACGTTGGCGAGGAATGTGGCCTTCAACATCGTGAAGGAGAAAACCACAGCAGATCTGATGAATGCATTGTCCAATATGTATGAGAAGCCGCCCGCTTCTAACAAGGTACACTTGATGCGTCGTCTGTTTAACCTTAAAATGGTTTGAAGGTGCCTCTGTTACATATCATATAGATGAGTTTAATGTTATTACAACTCAGTTAAGTTCTGTTGATATTGATTTTGATGATGAGGTGAAAGCCTTGATTCTAATGTCTTCTTTGCCTGAGAGTTGGGTTGCGATGGTGACTGCAGTGAGTAGTTCGTCAGGTATGGAAAAATTAAAGTTGAATGATGTTCGAGATTTAATTCTCAGTGAAGATATTCGTAGAAGAGAATTAGGGGAATGCTCGGGTTCAGCTTTATGTACAGAAGGTAGAGGTAGAAGTAACAACAGAGGTCAAAATCAAAATAAAGGTAAATCGAGGGGTCGGAGCAACTCCAAATCAAGAATAGATCTCACTTGCTGGAACTGCAGCAAGAAGGGTTATATAAATAAAGATTGCAGATTGCCCCCGAAGAAGAAGAACTCGTGATCAAGATAGGAAAATTATTAGAGCAAGGAATGTTACTTTCAATGAAAAAATAATGTTCAAGGATAGGTCTGGAGCAGAACCTGATGATGCAGACTTGCAGACCAACACTGGCAATCAAGTTGAGTTGGAAGGAATAACTGAAGATGATCTAGCACACAGAACAGAACAAAGGACAAGCTGTAGATGAAACAGTGTTGAGGAGGTGCAATAGAACACCAAAACCCAATCACCGGCACTCTCCCTCTTTACATTACTTGATGCTGACCGATGCAGGTGAACCTGAGGATTTCCATGAAGCAATGAATAAGGAAGATTCGGTCAAGTGGGAGCTAGCAATGAAAGATGAGATGGAGTCATTACATAAGAATGAGACATGGGAGCTAACTCATCTGCCAGAAGAAAAAGGGCGCTTCAAAACAAATGGGTGTATCGAGTCAAGGAAGAACTCGATGGAAGCAAAAGATATAAAGCCAGATTAGTGGTGAAAGGATTCCAACAGAAGGAAGGTATTGATTTTACTGAAATTTTCTCTCATGTTGTTAAGTTAACCACAATCATATTAGTGTTAAGCATAGTTGCAGCCGAGGACCTACATCTAGAGCAGTTAGATGTGAAAATAGCCTTCCTCCATGGTGATTTGGAGGAGGATATCTACATGCTCCAACCAGAAGGGTTCAAAGTTCATGGAAAAGAGAACCTAGTATGCAAGCTGAAGAAAAGCTTGTATGGCTTGAAGCAGGCTCCAAGGCAAGGGTATAAAAAGTTTGATGGTTTTATGTGCAGAAATGGTTTCACTAGATTTGAGATGGACCATTGTTGTTACTTCAAGAGGTTTGATGACTGTTATCATTCTATTGTTGTATGCAGATGATATGCTTGTTGCAGGATCTAATATGCAGGAGATAAACAAAATGAAACAACAATTGGCTAGGGAATTCTCGATGAAGGATTTGGGTGCTGCAAAACAAATCCTTGGAATGAGGATCACTCGGGATAAAAGAGAAGGGACTCTCAAGTTATCCCAAGAGCAATACATCGAGAAAGTGCTGAGCAGATTCAACATGGGAGACGCAAAGTCTCAAAGCACTCCTATGGCTAGCCACATCAAGATCTCAAAGGAGCAGTCACCAACAACTGAAGAAGGAAAGCAGCACATGTCAAAGGTGCCATATGCCTCAGCTGTTGGGAGTCTGATGTACGCCATGGTGTGTACAAGACCGGATATAGCTCATGCAGTGGGAGTCGTGAGCAGATATATGGCAAACCCAGGAAAGCAACATCGGGAAGCGGTTAAGTGGATCTTCAGATATCTAAGGGGTACTTCATGTATGGCACTTTGCTTCAAGAAGAATGATGTTGTTCTACAAAGGTTTACTGATGCAAATCTAGACGGTGATGTCGATGGCCGAAAAAGCACCACAGGATATGTTTACATACTGGGTAATACTTCTGTGAGCTGGATGTCCTGATTACAGAAAGTTGTTGCACTTTCAACCACAGAAGCTGAGTACATAGCTATCTCAGAAGCAAGCAAAGAGATGATATTGTTGAAGAATTTTCTGAAAGAACTGGGGCAAAAACAAGAAAGTAGTGAGCTGTTCAGCGACAGTCAGAGTGCAATACACCTTGCGAAGAATCCAGTATTTCATGCAAGAGAGAAGCACACTCAACTTAAGTATCACTACATCCGTGGGCTGATCGAGGATGAGACTCTATTTCTAAAGAAGATTCTAGGATCCGAGAATCCAGCAGACATGTTCACGAAGGCTGTCACCGTTGAGAAATTGAGGCTATGTCTAGCCTCAATTGGCCACCATGATTAGAGATGAGGAGGCGTCGCCACAGAGATTCATCATGATGATGCAAAAGAAGGTTACATGAAAGATGTTGATGAAGATCAGTCTCCAAGTGGGAGATTGTTGGAAATGTGGAGCCTGATCTGGTTTAGGATGTAACAAGCTTGGAAAACAAGTTAACTTGGAGGACAAGTTAACTTGGAGGACAAGTTACTAGGGGCACAAGTTAGCTTGGGGAACAAGTTATTCCTTTTGTATCTTCCTCTCAACCCAGCCCTAAATCTATATAAGGGCGGCACTTGTAACCTAAACGATATAGAAATAAAACCATCTCTCTGTGGCGGCCATGGACGTAGGCATCTTGCCGAACCACGTAAATCTCCTGTGTCTCGTGTGTGTTTGATCTTACCTATTCTTCCACCTCCTTCCCACTCCTAACAGAGCCGTCTTGTATCCAAAGTTTCTATGACAGGGGTGGGCAAGGAGATGTCTAAGTAACTCAAAAACTTTCAATTTGGAGTTGGTGTATCTGGGGGAGCGGAAGCCATCTTACACATCCCCAACCGTCTTTTGAGCAAAAGCTTCACGGGGACAAGTCTCTCTCTATTCTTACTGTGGATTTCTCTAATGCTTTCAACTTGATTGATAGATCTCTGATGCTTGGTGAAGTTAGGAGGAGATGCCCATCTATTTCTTCATGGATGGAATTTATATATGCTCAAGCTGCTAGATTATATATTGGAAACAATTATATGCGGTCATCAACGGGAGTGCAGCAAGGTCACCCTTTTGGCCCACTTCTTTTTCCTCTAGCATTGCATCCACTTATCATGAGATCAAAGACAATTGTAAACTCCTACTCCATGTTTGGTATCTTGATGACGGGACGATCATTGAGCACACATTAGAGATGGCCAAGACACTTGACATTATTCAATGCAGGGGTCCAAAGACGGGGCTTATTCTGAATATAAAAAAATAGAGGTTTTTTGGCCTTCATGTGATGGTCAGAAGATCAGTAAAGGATTGTTTCCCATGGATATTGGGAGGTCGGTGCTAGGTGTGAAGTTACTTGGAGGAGCAATGAGCAGGGATAAAGACTTTATTGAAGACTTGGCTATGATGAGGGCCACCAAAGATGTTGACTTAATGCATTTACTTCCTCAGTTGGATGACCTACAAAGTGAGCTACTTTTATTACGATCTTGTAGGGGTACTGCCAAGCTTATGTTCGGCTTACAGACATGTTAGCACACATACATGGAACGGGTTGCTACATGGTTCGACAAAGAATTACACGGAGCTATTGAGGATATTGTGGTTTGTGGAGGTCCTTTATTTGTTGACCTTCAATGGCAAGTCACGTCGCTACCTATCAGACTCGGTGGTTTAGATATGTACTCTACTATTGACGCTTCTTCACATGCTTTTGTGGCCTCCAAGGCTCAATCTGGATGTTCCAAGACCACATGCTACGACATAGTAGGATACATAGCATGGATTCTGATTTTCTTAATGTTTTGTAAGGACTACGTGCCGCGCTTCCATCTCTTGATCTTACATATTTTGCTAGTAAGGATACCGTCCCCCCTAAAGCCCAGAATTCTTTGGCAAGTTCCTTTTTTAGAAAAATCGTAAAAGAAATGGAAGTTGAGTTTGACATGACTGCTAGACAAAAACTAATTTTTTGATGTTTACAAGCTGAACATGCTCAAGATTTCCTTCTTGACATTCCTATTGAGAGGCTTGCAATGCATATGTCATCCATTAAATATCGTACTATTCCTAAGAACCGCCTATGATTCCTCTATTCCTAGCAGATGAGGCTTTCTAAGTAGACCACAAATCTTGTTTAAATGCTTTTGGAGAGCATGCCGCTCATTGTTGCGAACTTCCAGGTTTTAAATATAGACATGATTTTGTCAAGGATGCCCTTTTTAATGTACTCAAACATGCGGGGGTTGCTTCAAAAAAAGAAGCACTGGTGACTTTTTTGACTGATCCACAAGAGGGGAGATCGACACTTAGACCAACAGATGTTTTAATATTTGGATGGATTGGAGAAAAACATGCGTGGTGGATTTGACTGGAGTTCCTCCATTGGTAGGGTCCGATAAAGAGTGATTTTGTTGCGGGATACGCTCCACAAAAAGTTGCATCAGCTAAAGTGGTTAAGCATGAGAAGGCATGTATTTACAATCAACATGTATTCATCCCCTTTGTTTTGATACATTTACATGTTTATATGTTTTTTTAATACATTTACCTCACATTTGTAAAAAGACATCTATTTGTTTTGTTTTACGGAACATGAAACAACATGATATATTCTAATATGTATTAATATATAATGCACAACATATTTGTCATTTTTCCCGGTAGTTGTTTATATATATAAAAGAAATGCACTACGATTCAAGTAGAATCTAGGGATTTTTACATCAAAGCCCTTAAAATCTATTCTGATTGTACCAAAACCCCTACAATCTTTGTGATTAAATCATGATCCTTACAGATAACATCACAACCCTTTGAAATTAGGGATGAAAACGAATGTGAATATATTTGTATCCGATCCGTTATCATATTCGTTTTATACATATTTTGACATTCGTTTTCATATTCGTTTTATAATGGATGCGGATATGGATGTCACTTTGACATTCGCTAATATTCGCATTCGTATTCGTATATTTGTTTTCGTACATAATTACAATAATAGATTTATTTATAACTGTGTCTAACAACATTTTATGATTGGATTCACAATTATTGATGTAATTGTTATAAAATTATTATATCTGGTATATCTATTTTATGTATAAACCACCATAAATATGTATATTTTAGTTAATCTATTATAAATTTGTGTTATTATTCATATCCGATTCGTATTTATCTTACATTCGTATTCGTTTTTAAGGATATGGTAACACATTTTTCACATTCGTCAATATTCGTATCTACATTCGTATTCGTATTTTAAAATGGATAAGGATATGATTATACCTATATTCGTATCTATATCCGATCGTTTTCATCCTTACTTCTAATCTTACTAACTTTACCAACACAACCCTTTAACAAGGGCATACATGTTCAAAATAGTACGATTATAAAAGTCATGATGTAATTACAAAGATGATCAGAGTTATGTGAACATAGTTAGACAGGATTTTATTGGTCATGGTGTAAAAATCCCTGGGATCTACAAGATAATTATGTTAGACATCTTATAATTATAAGATTTATGTTAGACATCATATAATTATAAAAGATATTTGAAACACTTACGACTCAAGTGTCAAAAAACCAATTATAGTTAGATAACAAAAGAATAATCAAAGTAACGGATTTAACGGACGATTGCATTCCACTTTCGATTTAAACCACAAGAAAAGAGATGAAATGGCACTTTAGGTGTCTATTAAATTGCTCAATATGCATGCTTATTCAAGTATTTATGATTTATTTCATATATAATTTAATAAAAAAATCATTTTCGAACATCTACTTATCTATGGGGCAAATTATAAACGATGAGAAAGAAAATATAAAGAACCTTAGATTAATCTCCTGCATCTACTTTAGTTTATATCTCTGCCTATTATTCATTACTACAAAATGAGTTTACAGAAACGTTATATATATAATGATGAATATTAGCGACGGTTCAAATGGCAATGCTTACATTGATTATTTTTTAGCTAAAAGTTAATGGTAGTTAATTCAAATTTTGAAAAATAGCAATATATAAGTGTTGTTGTACGCTAATTTTATAACAATTAATAGATATGATATATTTATCGCTATTTACTAATACACAAAATCATTTCACATTGAGTAATACTTGTCACTGTGTATTTATATAGTAACAGAAAATAGTGTCAGATCTAAAAATAAAAATCGTCACTATAAACTCTTTTATTTAATAATCATTTTTTAATTGAATGAAAATTATCAAATTTCCAGTGTTTAAAAGGATAGATGATGTTAGTTAGAATTGTAAGATAAGTAGATAAATTTCGGAGTAAAATATATATGACAACAAATACACAGGCAAAACAGAAATCTTGAACGAAATCAAATTGTTAAAGATTCTGATTCAGAAAATCCCATTGTCTTGGGCAATCAGAGCCAATTGCTAACATGATTTTGGGTATATAAATTTCTCTTGACTTGCTTTAATTAGCTGGAGCTCACACCAAAACAACAAACAAACTCCAGCTGCACTTGCCCTTAGCAACTCCAGAATTCCTCACAGTTTATCTGATCGCTAATTTACCCATCACATCTTCTGTTCTCGCTATGAAGACATGGGAGAGCACACAGATCGACTCGAGGAGCAAAAGAGATCATCGGAAACCGAGCTACATGATGACAGGAAAAGAAGAAGATCGATCGACGATGAGCGCAAACGAGCTGCGACCATGCAATGTTCCTGCTGTGACATGGCCTTCACATCAGCAAAGGCTCTTTACGGCCACATGAGGATGCACCCCGCTAGGCCATGGAGGGGAGTAAGACCACCTTCCCATCTCAATTCCAAAGTACAAAGTCTACAAGATCATTGCAAGAAGAAAGTCCAGAAGCAGCAGCGAGACGTGGATGAAGCAGTGGAGGGCCTCTTGCTACGGCGATAACCGTCGGGGTTTGCACCAGTGCCCCAAGTGCAGTAAGGCCTTCGAGACCGGCCAGAAACTGGAAAGCCACATGAGGGCACATTTTCATCCAGAGATCGTCGAAGGTACAAGGATCGCGGATATCAACCTCAATGCGATGCCCAATACAGTCAAAGAAGAATGACTACGATCATCGCGTTAACAGCTTGATTTCGGCTACGATGATGTCTTTGTCAATTTGATCCTATTTGTCAGTTTACTCTGTAGTTAGTTCCTGTGACAAATTTGACAAAAAAATATATGATCAATCTGGTAATAAATTGATTCGCAAAGATGGAATTAGAAATTGCAATCTTTGAGTAAACATTGGCGGATAAAAAAAATAAGCACGAGCATGCAGAAAAGAATTTAAAAATGCCAAAACAGGCTCTCGCCAATTAGTCTATGTGGGAACAAAGTGATGTGATGAGGGTATCACGAATACGATGAGGTACCAGACGCCAATGAGTATCAGGGAAATCTCCACAAAGAGGCATTGTGCTCTATACTTCATGTTAAGCATTCCCCGTTCTTTTAGCTATCGGGCACACAGCTTTTGCCGCGGTCGCATGAGGGAACGCCGTGGGGACTGCGCAGTTGGAGAGCTGAAGTTCCCATGCTCGAGCTACCTGTGATGCATCGACGGGGCCATTCAAGGTGGCAAACTTTCTGAAACTGTTATTGGATCTTCGCAGAACTACGTTTTCGACTTCGAGCTCGATGGTCTTCTCCAGCAAGGCTTCGATTTCTGGATCCATGGTTCGATCGAATGGCCTTAAACCGATTGTTAAAGACCAATTATATATCAAAATTCGTTCCAAAAACAAATGCATGCATGTTAATTAAAGACGAACAGTTTTTTTGTTGGTTGAACTTAATTGGAAGGAAATTTGAATGCACTTGTATCTGATCGAATCACCATCAAAGTTTCTAAAAAAATTAATACTGATTCTTCCTTATTTTCAGCGGAGATCGATTTGAATCTAGAATTTACTGAAAAAAACTGGCATTAACTCCAACGATTCCACATACATTAAAGCCTGCAAATTAAAATTTATTCTGTAAGGGTGGCATATATCTTGATGGAGATCGAGAATCAACTTTAAACGACTTGAATGGATTCACTTGAAAATTCTTTCTAAACAAATTTCTAAATCCTTTTGAATGCAAAAACGGCTTTCCTCGAGACAACCCACAATCTCTAGTCGTGAGATCCCTCTCCATCTCCCACTACTTAATCTTCACCACAATCTCTAGTCCTGGGATCCCTCTCCATCTCCCACTACTTAATCTTCACCTACCCCCATCGTGTTGCAAGCCATTTCCCTTCCAAAAGTCGTCGGGCCTTTGTCTATAAATAACATCCTCGGACTTCATTTTGATTTGTGATCTCTCTTCAACCATCGTAACCCCGTTAGGAGCCTCCCATTGAGTCCTTGGTGACAGCAAGCCGCAATCAGGTCATTCGTGACGTGGATAAGGTGGTGGAGGAGCTGATCCAGATCCACCGACCTTTGTCTCCGACGACCTCTTCTGCTCTGAGCTTCCCAAGCTCGTAGAGCTGCTAGGTAACCTCCCTTAGCTCGTATTTTATTCCAACATTTTAGATTAGGTCCTAATTCTCTCTGTTAATGAAGCTCTTAACGTAATTTTAGAAATTAAAAATCACCGGAGCTCCATGCTCCTACACCAAATTCATCATCCTCCAACTGTGATTCGACTCCCCTTCACGACCATCATTCCCCCATGTGTATTATCCACATTTCCCCTCTACTTCCCAATCCAGATCCATCGTGAATCTGGGATTCGAACTCCAACCTCCATCGCTCATAGGAGCTCCATCCATTTCCGCCTCCTTTAGCTTCTAGCTTCAATCAAACAGTCGAGGAGACACCCCTCGAATCGTGTGATCTTTTGGTGCCGGTTTCGTGTTCTGCAGACCCATCTAGACCGCATGAGTAGCAGAGAAGAAGCACCATGACCCATGGAGCAATCCAGACCCCGAGTTCCTCGTCGAAACAACTTTGGGCCCATCTGAAGATCCCAACACTTGTGAGAAGCCCCAATATCATGCGGCCATCATCGCCTTGAAGAATAGTTGCCAGAGTCATCCGGAATCAAAAGACGAACTTCACCGAAGGTAGAGCTCATATGAGTTCATGCAGACCTCGACCTAGCCGTTGGATGAAGAACACGACCTAGATGTAATCTAGGCCATTCGTTCTAATCGAAAAGGTGCACATCTTGAGCCGACGGATCTTCCACGTGGCACCAGAATAATGTTCAAATTCAGCGGTGTCTAAAGGGATAATTTGCACTAAAACCCATCCGCCTTTTTTATATTTCCCAAAAAGTACTATAATATTTTAGTTTGTGTAAAATTAATTTGGAAAATGGCAGCAAAGCCCTAAAACTTTTTGTTAGTTGCAAGTTAGTCCAACGTCAGCTCAGCTAACGTCGCCCCCCACGTGAGTTAGGTATTTTACACTTGTACCCCTCCAAATTTGTATATTTCATTCTAATATATAAAAATAAACTTTTAAAGTAAAGTTTTGATGTTTTTCCATGTAGCCCCTTGCCATTTATTTTTATTGCAAAAATACCCCTTCTGGCTTATTTATTTGTGTATTCTTTTATATTTTTATAAATGCTTCATGTGCTCTAAAAATCTTGAAAAAATAGGATTGTGTGCCTGACTAATTTGTCATTTATGCATATATTTTGTTCTGCATTTTCACGCATTTCCTATTTATTAAAAAAAAGAGCATGTTTATCCATGTTTGGCTTGAAAAATAAAAAATGTAAAACCTTACTAAAAATTCTAAAAAAATTACATAGTGATTATTAGCCTATTTTATTACTACAAACCAAAAATCACAAAAGAAATTCTAAATATTCTTGAAAAATTCATAAATTTTGAATGTATTTAGAATTTTTAAATCTCAAAACAATTCATCCTATTTATTAAGTTCCTGATTTTGTATATTTTGGACTTTAAAAATAGCTAAAAATTAGCAAACATATCCAAAAAATCACAATAGAAGAAGAATAAAAAATAAAATTTTTTATTTTGTAAATTTTGATATTGATAGCTATATTTATAATTATAATATGCTTTATTGTATTATATACATATATAGTTATATATAGTCTATATTATTTTTAATTATTATAAATACATTATAAATATTTTTAAATCCTTAAAAATAATAAAAGTACCGTTCTTTTCTGTATTTTCTGATTTTTTTCATATTTATTATATATTTTATACGTATATACCCTATATGATCTACATATTAGTATATATAGTTATATATACCTTAATTGTATAACTAAGAGAAAAACGATTAAAAATCAGAAACATATAAAAAGAAATTAAAAATCAGCATAAAAATATTAATTAGTTGACTAAGTATATAATGTACATCTATACATTATTATTTATTTAGATAATTATAGTATTACCCAATTTGCCATCCTATGTTTGACACCCTACTCTCTTTGTCACTGTACACAATTTATTGTAGGGCTATAATAAATTTTGATCTACACATGAGTTCATTGCTTTATTGATTTATTATGGGTTAACAATTGATTTTATCGTCACTCAAGTACGATCACCTTAATGACTGTGTAACTCGTCTTGTGAGTACACACGACCGCCTCTGACTTAACGGTAAATTACAGGCCTAGGCCGTTAGAGAGGCCAGTCGACTAACAGATCAGCCAAGGCTGGCCCCTCATTGGTCCACGTGGTCGATAAGAGACAAAATCGAAAAAATATTAAATATTAAATCAAAATAAAATAGTAAATGACTTATTATTTTTGGTTAAAATATATAAAATATTTATTAATTTATGTAGTATTTAGTGTGATTTTATTTATTTTTATGAGTTTATTAGTGGTTTGTTACCTTTTGGAGGTACATTTATAGGTATATTTGCTTCTATAATAAGTATTTTATTTTTATTTTCTTTTTAAAAGTTTATTATTTTAGCTACATATTTATATATTTATAACTTATTTAAATACATATGAATATATATTTTATTGTATTTTTTTGAAGTTATATGTACACTTAAATAATTAGGTGTATTTATTATATATGTATATGTATGTATATTTCATATATATATAATTATTTATTTTAGTGTATTTTTAGTGATTTTACTTTAATCTATTTATGAAAATATATTATAAATAATGTTTACAAAATTATAAAAATATAAAAGTATGAAAAAAATAAAGAATTCATAAAATGATTATCTTATTTAGGTAAATTGCACAATAGAGGAGCAAACCTAACTCTTGTATCTTAACTCCAAATTGAATGAAACCACGCTATTAAATAGCTTATTAACTTCTATATACAATTAAATTTGAGTTTGTCATTTTTTATACAATATGGAGAAGAAACATGTTTGGGAAATTTTGATTTTGACTTTTTATTTTGAGTGTCTACGGCTCATTGTGCATTATTTTTATGTGAAAAATATTTTTATTTTTCTGATTTTTTTCTAGAACTTTCATGTACAAAGTTTATGGATTTGAAGTATAAATAATAAAGAATAAAATAGGTCCCAAACTGAATTATTAAGGAATTTAAAACTAGGTCTTTAATTGTATTTTTGGCCCTTATCTCCCCATACTTTATTCCTTGTCGACCCAATCATCATGATGCCTAGGTCTCAGTGCTTAAGGTCATTTAATACCTATAGTAATTCATTTCTTTTTCTTTTTCTTTTCTTTTCTTTATTCTTTTATTTTGGCTTAAAATGAGGTATTTTACACAGTATTTATAGTATAAATAATCAAGGGTATTTTATGCAAAAGAATGTTATATACATGCATTTGGCTAGGGCTTAAAGGCTAAAAATGAAAGAATAAAGGTGATGAAATGGAGATTCATCAACGACCTATAAATATAAAAGACAAAGCAGAGGGAGGAGGATAGATGAGGTGGAATCATATTGAGGGAATGGTGTTGATTTGGAATTTAAGAAGAAAAGGGGGAATCGGGTATCTAGATCAAATAATAAGATGAACATTAGAAGAAGATCGAAGGTGGGTTACCTGGTGTTGCGAATGGATAGAAGAAGGGAGGAGCGGTTCGCCTGAAAGGGGTGGGGGGAGCTGAAGCTCCTTGAGTTTTCGCTCGAGTATTTCGATGAAAAGAAAATCCTAGCTCAACAGCTCGATGGACTTGTTGCAACAAGGAGCGGAAGCTCCTTGGATCTCGCAAACCTTCTATCGTTGTTGCTCGACAAAACTCCTGGGAGCTGTCACCTCCTAAGGGCCTGGAGACGGAGATTTGGGTTAAGAAATGGTGGATGGGTCTAAGGTGAAGTATGCTTGGAGGTTTTATAGGAGGAAAGGGAGATTGACAGGGCAGCTTGAAGGGTCTTGTGTTGTCATCATTGAAGCCGTAATGGAGGAGTAGGTTACATGCAAGTGTGGTGATGAGAGGGATCCTAGGAGGCGATGGGGTAATGGTTGGAGATGAGTGTTTTGGGTTTCGCTAATGACCTAGAGATGTGGGAGAGGGAGGTGAGGTTGAGACATGGTCGGAGGAGGAGCGAAGATCTGAGCACCAGATGGTGGTAGAACGATGAAGGAGAGTTGCATAAGTGATGAATCCACATTTCATCATCTTTATTCTATCATTTTGGCCTCAAAAACTCTATTAAATGCGTGAAAATAGGTTTAATATAGGCATTTTAGCATTCATGCATCATGGTGTAAATAATGTATAGAATGTGGTTTTTAAAGCCAAAATTATAGAATAAAGAAAAGAAAAGAAAAAGAATAAAATATTGTAAATATTTTATGACCTAAAACCCCGAGACCTAGGCATCTCGATGACTAGGTCGACAAGGAATAAAGCAGGGGGAGATAAGGGCCAAAATACAATACAAATTCCTTTTATTTCATTCATTGTTTATCCATTTTGGGACTTATTTTTTGTTCTACTATTTATACATCAAATAAAGAAACTTTGTACATGAAAGCTGTAGATAATTTTATATAGAAAAATACAAAATTGATTTCATTCAAAAATAATATACAGATAAAAAGTTCGGGTCTGAACAAAAATCCAAATTCCCAACTTTCCAGACCCGTATCTCATAAATGAAAACTCCAAATGCAGCAACTCACCTTTAATTGTATATAGTATAAAATAATCTATTTAATGGCGGTGATTTCGCATTTGGCGGAGCTACGGTTTGAAAGTTGAGTTTTGGACCCTACTTGTATAATTGTACTGATTAAAATATTCAATTTATTATTTATTCATTATTTTTTATAATTTTATATTTTTATAATTATGTAAATATTATTTATAATAATTATGTACATTAAAAAAAGAATAAAAACCTAAATAAAATACAAAATAAAAATACATTTAAAACACATAGGTATAGTACCTATAATTATACTTATATAACACATACTTATATTTTATTAAATACACAAAACAATTCAGAAAAATAAAATAAAAATATAATTAAGTATATAAAAGTATTTTATAATTTTATAAAATAATAAACAAAATTAAAGAAATTAAAAACACCAAAATAAAAATAAATTAATAAAATATATAGGTATTGTACCTATAAAGGGCATAAAAGGCAACTTATAAAATTATACCTCTTAAAAATAATTAAAAATTACCATAAAATAATTCATAAAATAATAAACATTTTTTATTTTAATCAAATTTTAGTTACGTCATTTTCTATTTTTAACGGATTTTACAAGGATTTTTTCCAAGGATTTTTTTGTTAGTCCACATGGACCAACCAGAAGGCGCCCTTGGTTGACCTCGGTCAAATCTCTGACCGAGGTCTAGGCCTTGTCAGATCTGAGTTTTTGACCATTTTCAACCTTTTCTCGAGGCTCCATCTTGAATCCTCTGATGTCAAAGCCTTCGCATCTTTTAGTCCTCGATGAACGGTGATTCACGCCCAAGTGAAACATCGGGGATTGGACCCACGATTCGGTCCATCTTCATCGATCTTTGACGCCACTTCGTCAACCCTACAAAAAGAACCCCCACTTCCCTTCGAAGTTTGATCCCTCTTCCTCCATCGATTGCCATAAACTCCTAGCCCTTTGCATTCCTGGTGACAGCAGGATGACATCGAGCTTGAGATCGAGCTCTTTGGAGTCGAATCGAGGTGGTCCAAGACCCTCGCCGGAGCATCGCCTGCAGCTTGCTGCAGCCCACACCGGTGAGCCTCACCCCTTTATTTTTCAATTTTCTTGTAGCTTTAGCTTAGTGTAATTTAGCCTAGTAGCAGTTTAGGGTTTCCTTGTGTTAATCATCGTGAATCATCAGTCAAAAACCACGGCGGAGCTGAGCTCTGCCTCCACCTTCCGCCTTCACCAGTCACTGAAAGCCTCCGCGATCACCCCCATCTTCTTTCCCTTCACTCCGTCGCTCCGCTCCACCCATCCATCACCCTCGATCTTGCCCAGATTGAGCGACCCGAGCTCCCCTCTCCGCCGATCGTCGGAGCTCCATGCCCGAGCCACCACTCGCCTCCATTGCACCATCTGAGGATACCCGTAGCTTCGCCTAGTTTTTTGTGTGACTAACCCTACAGGTCAGAGCCAAGGAGGAGGCTCTATCGAGCCTCTACGTTCCAGGGAGTAGCCGCCCATGTCACCTCCGTCGTCCGACCGCTACAAGCCATCTCAGGCTCGCCTGAGACTTTCGTTCGACGTGGATCATCCCCAGGACCCTTTTGCCCTTGGTCCTGGGCCGGGAGAGGCCGTGTGTCGGCCACCATCATCGATCGAAGCGACCCCCAGACCGAGTTCTTCCTCCATCCTCGAGGACCGTCCGATCACGATCATGCAGTAGATTCGCCCTCAGCCGTTGGATGATCGAGAGCAGCGGCCGTTGGATCGTCATCGACAATCTAATCACGACCGTTGAAGCTGAACCGTCATCGCGCCACCAGGGAGCGCCATGCGTCAAGTGAATCCATCTCCGTCGTCCGCTCCCAGGCATGGCCTAGGTATTTTGCACTATTAACCCTAGCCCTTTTTTATTTAGTTTATAGTCCTAAAACTTTAATTTTCAGTTCAAAAAGTTTTGTAATAATTGCGATTAGATTTGCACTTCAGATTTGCACTTTTCAGATTTATTTAGTTTAACTTTTCAGATTTGCACTTCAGCCCTCGGCCACGTCACCTCACGTGACTGGGCCACGTATTTTTTGGTATTTTGCATTTTTGATCCTCAACTTTCATGTATTTGCGATTATAACCCTGTGCGTATTGATTTAAATATATTTTTGGGTTAATTGCACTCTTGTCCTGTCAGATTTTATTATTTGAAAATATACCCCTGTGAACAGCAGATCACGTGCTTCGGGCGTGTATTTTTGGTGAAATTTGCAACCAAGCCCGTGGATGTTTATCTAATTGCATATATACCCCTGCTAGGCTTAGTTTTTTTGTGTGTTTGTTTTATTTATTTCACATATCATCAAAATCCCAAAAATTCCACGAAAATTATTTTAAGCCCCTGTTAACTTGCTCTTTCACGGCACATTTTTGCATTATTACATTTTCATATTTATTAAAAATCAAAAACTTGCATTTTCAGTACTGTCTAACTTAGAAAATCCCTAAAAATTACCAAAACACCTTGAAAAATTCCAAAATAATTACCTATTGTGTGTTTTAGTCTATTTTAGTGTCAGTCCAAAAATCACAAAAAATATCAAAATCAAAACCTTAAAAATTAGAAAACACTTAAAAACTTCAAAAAAATCTAAAAAATCATAGAAAAATCTTAAAAATATAAATCCAGGTCCTGCAGTTGCCTCATTTGATTATCTATATTTTAAAATTAATTTGGGAAAATTTTAATACTATTTGTTATTTTTCATTCCCATTTTAATTTCGACCGATAATTAATTCATTGTTCTCTTGTATTTTCACTTTTAAAAATACCAAAAATATTTAGAAAAATCCCCAAAAATCCCAAAAACAGTAAAAATTTTAAAAAAGACAAAAAAGCATTTCTTTTTCTGATTTTTGAGCATTTTTCTTATTTTTATAAATATTGTATCACCTCTTTTCTTATATTATCTATATATTCTATTTATAAAAATAAAAAAATATATATAAATATAAAAAGAAAATAAAAATCAGAAAATTAAAAATCAAAATACAAAAAATTAAAAATAAAAAAATAATAATAAAATATAAAATTAAAAACCCACAAAAAAAATTTCCCGATTGGCTAAGTAGTTCATTAGACCTAGGCTTTGACTTTTTGTCTACGCTCTACACCTTTGTCTCATGTGTTCGACCCCTACTTGCTTGCCATTGTACATTTTTAGTAGGGTATAACAAATTTTGATCCTTGCTTTTGATTGTTAATTAATTGTGTGGGTTAATTGTTGACAAACAGGAAGGCATGAATAGTCGTGTCAGCGATAGTGAGTCTGATTTGTCAGACCACTATTTAGCGGCTCTCGCAATCTCGTTTTTCAAATGGCACCGTTGTCAGGGAGCATCGGCTTGTAGAGTACATTTGTGTCTTTTATCTGCTTAGCCATTTTTGATTATTTGTTTTTAGTGCATAATTTGTTTTGAACTGTCTGACACCACTTCTTGTTTTCTTGCGAGGGACCACTGACGAGGAGGATCGCCTAGGGGATCCTGCGTAGCCTTGGGAGGAGGAGCCAGCTAATTTTACCCTAGCCGATAGGAGAGAGCATGAGAGCTTGAGAGAGAGATAGTTAGATTTTTTTTCCTATTTTTATGAGAGAGAGTAATTTGAATTGTAATAATACAGGTACACTCGGACAATGAGGACTTTCGGTCCTAACTTCCAGGTGTTTGTTCACCTGGGGGCTCATCACGGCTTTCTTCACGTTTTACCGCTGTCATTTGCCGGTTTTGATTTTCTTTTTCTTTTCTTTTGTGGATTGAGCCCTTAGTTTTAGGCTTTTGCTTGATCGAGTAGATTAGGTCCAAACACCTTAATAACCATTGCATGTACCTATAGTGTGTATTTGGACTTAGTTAACTTAAACAGTTAATCACTATTTTTCGATCCGTCGCACCACGAGCTCATCCCGCCATGCGCTTCTCCTGGACTCGATGTATCGAGAGGAGGAGGGGTGAGCCTAGACCGGACTCTAGGATTAGAGAGTAGTAGTTGACTTGTGGTTCTTCACGTAGCAATTTCCTGCTTAAGACAATTTCCGCTTGCATATCAGCATGTAGTTTAGGTTTAAAAATTTTTGCTTTGCATCCCGCATGGAGAGCTGGAGGCGATGTAAGTCTTTCTATCTTAGCATCCATCATTTAGGCACAAAGGTGATATTTCCATCTTGGTGCCGACTTGCACGGATTTTCCGACTCTTTTCTCCCTCTGTTTTTAGATCCAGTAGAAATCAAGAAAAAACACAAAATCGTTAGGCGCTTATTTGAATCTACTCAAAAGAAGCGATAACACCAAAAAAATTAAAAAAGGGACTGCTAAGAAAAGTTGACCTAAATAAAATTGGTAATTGGATTCATTGAATGGGGAGAGTAACACCCTCACTTGTATTCATGTTGCATGGGAAGGTCTCCTTCCAAGTGAGTTGAGAGACTTCGTAAGGATTAAAGCCAAAAACCCAGCTTGTGGCTGCCTTGTGTATCGTCTGGATTTCCGAAGTATTGGCACTACTGTCGTACGTAGGCGAGTAGGACTTGGTCATCATTGGTGACACACTATTGTGTGAGCATCGACCTTGTCCGAAGTACCGAGCATAGGCCATGCCTTCACGGGTGTGTCTGTCTCACTGTCTACGTCCGAGTAGGATCTTGCACGCTCATGGGTGATTCCGTTGCGAGCTAGATCTGAAGTATCGGTTTCGCCTATCGGCTTCCTCCCTCTTTTCTTTGGCTGAGTAGGGATCCATGAAGGGTTACAAGGACCTTAAAAAGCGCAGGCTACAGGTTACACAGGAGGAGGACAAGTACGGGAATACTTTTCCAGTAGTACTCTCACTCCTATAGGCGTAGCGCTCTAAGGACTCGTTAAAAGATAACTTCCTGAATTCAAGCTAAAAATTACAAACATAAAAGCTGAACCTTCACGTCTTCACGTGTTGAGTTGGTGAATCCCCTTGTTTTGGGTTTGATAGCTAGTCGCATTTAGGTCAAGATCAAAAACATCGCGCCTTTGCGCAAATTTTGTTCTCCCTCCAGTTGACCCTTGCTCATTGTGAGCCTTCTGTTGTTTTACACTTCATTTGTTTCTTGTTGAACCCCGTATCTTTCATCCACATCGATCTTCCTTTTGATCTCCGAGATGGCGACGAATGGGCAGTTTAGTCGAGACTTTGTCGGCACCCACATCAGTTCCATTCGCTCTCCCTCTCCAATAATTTGGGGTGATTCCCGAGAACCCGGTTTAGACTCCGTGGATCGATATCCAGACTCCCCGTTTTCTTCGATAAATTGGGATCACTCTCGTCCCGAACTCTATCCGTTTAGATGACAATTGATTTCACTCCTTACACATCGTCGTCCTTAACAAAGTTATGTGTTGACCTTGACACAGAGCATATCTCTCTATCTGGCGGTGCAATTCAGACTGATCGTGGCATTCTTCCATGTGCAGACTTAGAGCCCGATTCCGAGCCAGCATACCAAGCAGAATCTGAGATGGCCGGTGGAAGTGGAAAGGGACCACAACCCCCACCTGAACCTGAAGTCAATCCGGGTGAAGGGAAGTACACCACGCAGAACGAAGTTAACAGTCAGCTACTGGCTTCCATTCAAGCCATCCAGTAACAGTTGACTAATCAAGCCCTGGCCCAGACCGCCTTCCAAGATATGCTGAACGATCTGAGGAGGATGGCCAATGCAAGAGATGGCCGCAGGGAGTATGATCCGAACCAAGAGCCTAATTTTGAAGAAGTCAGAGACGAGTTCTCAGTGGGAGGACCAGAATTTGATGTACCGGAAGTAGATCCACCGCAACCAAAGCCTACACTCAAGGAAACATACAACGCGGGAGCGGGACGCATCACTGAGTGGATTCAGGTTCCACGTATGCATGCCCACTTCGAGCTGAAGCCGCAGTTTCTGTCCCTGCTTCCCACATTCCACGTGAATACCACTGAGGAACCATATATCTTTCTCAAGAAGTTTGGCCGCATCTGTGCCACTGCTCACTACCCTGGAATTCCTCTGGGAGGTAGTCAAGATGATTGCCTTTCCCTTCAGCCTTCAAGACAAGGCCCTATATTGGGTCGACCATCTTCAGAAGGTCGTCACAACATGGGAGGAGCTGAAGTCTGCATTTCTCCATAAATTCTGTCCTCTCGGGCGATTGAATCAGATGTGTGCCCGTATCTCCAGTTTCTGCCAGCAGCCCCACGAGACTATCCATGAAGCATGAGAAAGATTCAAGGACCTACAGAAGAAGTGCCCTCACCATGAAATTCCAAAGACTAGTCTCGTGAAACATTTCTTTGGGGGGCTATCACTTGAGAGCCAAAAGCTTGTAGACGCTGCTTGCGGAGGTTCGCATTTCAATAAGGACGAGGACGTGGTATGGAACGTCTTCGAGGAAATGGTTGAAGGAGAAGCCTCTCAATCCTCGTCCAGAGCATACATGAAGGTACCAACCGCCATCAGCAAGCTAGTGAACATGGCTTCTCACATCAAGGACAAGGATGAGAGCTCCAACCTGAGCATCATTGGGAGCCACCTGTCTAAGGTGGATATCATTGAGAAGAGGTCGCAGGACCTCGAAAAATTATCTATCATCGAGAAGAGGACCCAGGGTCTGGAAAAGCTCGACCAGATTTCCCAATAGCTGGAGCAGCTCGTTCGTGCGTTGAATGCCAATATGTGCAACGCTGTGTCTACTTTGTCGAGCCGAATGCTGAGAAGAAGGAGCCAACAATGCAGCAGAACCCTCAGCCGACTCCACCGTAGCCCCAGCATGTCCAGCACGTGTATTACGTGCAGGTTCCGGAGCAGCCACCGCAGCCCCAGACACAGATGGTTGTATATCAACCTGAGTCCCAGCCAGCCTACTCCGAGCAGTTCTCTCCACCCCCGCCACTGATTCAGGAGATCAATGGTGTATGGAACAATGAAGCGTAGTTGACCCGTCCTCAGGGACACTATCAGGGTCAGAACATGGGCAACATGCCCTATCACCAGCAGCAGCCGAGTGGGAGACCCTTCCAACCCTCCTACCAATACCAGCCTCCATCTCATGGTAAGACCTGGAGGCAAAATTACCAGCACGGCCCTCAGCAGTCTGGATATCACGGACAGGGATACCATCAGCAACCGGCTGCTTAATACAACCAACAGAATTCACAGTATTCATCAAACCCTCCTCCTCACCATTTTTCTCAAGGATACCAGTCGCAGTCCCAGCCGTCATATCAGCATTCTAGGCCCCAGCAGGGGGATTCTTCTGAGATTGTGCTAGTTAATCCGGCCCTGGCCTGTTTAGAACAATTAATGAAGAACATGGCTGAGATGACCCAGAAGATCGACGACCTAACGGCAGCCAAGACCGTCATACCAGCCCAGGTCGAAGCCAATCCGAACAACTTCCGACGCAAGGAGCAGGTAGCCGGCAATGTTCCACCCGAATCAGGTGAATTAAATTATTTTTTATCTAATGTTGTTACTCTCAGGAGCGGTAGGACACTCCATCCATCAGCGACGGCGAAGGGAAAACACCTTGCATCTGACGGGGAATCGTCAGTCCAGCCAACACCAGGGCCAATCAGCATTTTGGGAGCAGCACCATCATTCAAAACATAAGAAAAAAATGAAGAAAATAAGAAAACACAAAAAGATAAAAACAGCCTCGGTGGAGATAGGCTAGCATTGGAGACGTCTGCACCTGCTACAGAGCCAGCCACGGATAGAAGGGATTTTGCACCTGCAGCGAGTTCAGCGCCAGCACCTGAAGCCGAGCCTGCCATCTTTGGTCCACATCTTGTAGATGATTCTATTCCTTTTTGCCATCTACCTGTACACAACAATATGGACACTGTTTTGAATGAAATTGGTGAAGATGTTGTAAATATTCCTTTTCCAGAAACAATGAAAAAACACAAAAAAAATGAAAATTTTGAAAAATGCTTTGTTTGATCCTGCCATTATAGAAATCATCCAGAATTTGGTGTTCAACATGCCATTAATGAAAGCTCTTGAGTACTTGCCAACTGTAAAAAAAGGATTGAAAGAGGCATGTACAACTAAGTGCAGGCCGCATCCTCACAACTCCAGAAGCAAGGGTGGAAAGTCCGAAAAGCATATCCTCACAATGTCCACCGTTAATGCCATCACCAACCTCCCGGATAAAAAGCCAGATATGGGAGCACCTCTTGTGTGTTGTCAGATGTTCAATCAGGAGTTTGAACGAACACTTCTCGACAGCGGGTCTTCTGTCAACTTGATGCCAGCTTCGCTACTTACGGAATTCAGGCTAGGACCACTCAAGCCTACAAAGATGATTCTGCAGTTCGCAGACAAGTCAGTTAAGTGGCCTAGGGGCCTGTTGGAGGACGTGATAGTCACGGTTCAGGGAAAGCCGTTCCCGGCCGATTTTGTGGTGCTAGATATGGACGTCCCCGCTCCATTGCTCCTTACCCCAATCATACTTGGAAGGCCATTTCTGCGGACATCTAATGCAATAGTGAACTATGGGATGGGAGAAATCACTTTTGGAGCTGACAATGAAACAATCAGAGTGGAGACCCTGCCTGAGGGAACACCAGCCGAACGGATATCTGCATCATGTGCAAGGGTGATTGAGTATGCTGACGACTGCGATGTTTTAGCAGAAATTCAAGACACCAACTTATTTTTGGATGATAATGAGATCCATGAACTCCTCTGCTCCGAGGAGGGAGTAGAGACCGCAGTCGAATTTCCCCTTATCTATCAGGATGAGGAACTCGCTGATGTGCTGCAAGAGACTACCGTGGGGGTGATGTGCCTTCAAAACCAAGAGCAAATTTTTGAAGAATCTTTTGATGAAGAGTACACCATTGAGGAATTCTGTCAGGATTTGAGAGAAGAGGCAGAACCGAGTATGGTGGACACCGAATAGTTGAAAGAATCGCCACCTACACTAATAGCTGAGGTCACCTCTGAAGCAGCTCAGACCCCGCCAGAGCTGAAACCCTTGCCCTCCAACATGAAATATGCCTTCCTTGCGAGAGAACCGAACATTTACCCGGTCATCATCAATGCACATCTGACCGAAGACCAAGAATCTCGTCTGATGGAGGTTCTTGAACGCAACCGCAAGGCGATAGGCTGGCGAACTTCGGATCTCCATGGGATCAATCCGTCACTCTACTCGCATCGCATTTTTCTGGAAGAAGATTGAAGGCCCTTTCAAGAACTTCAGAGAAGATCAAATCCTAATCTGCGGGAGGTTGTTATGAAAGAGATCCAGAAGTGGTGTGATGCGGGATTTATTTATCCCATCTCCGACAGCAAATGGGTCAGCCCTCTGCATGTTGTGCCAAAGAAATCAGGGATCACCATTGTGAAGAATGACAAAGGAGAGGAGATCGCAACCAGAGTACCCACTTCTTAACGAGTGTGCGTGGACTACAGAAGACTTAATCTCGCTACCAAGAAGAACCACTTTCCTTTACCCTTCATCGACCAGATCTTGGAGAGATTGGTCGCGAAGGAATATTTCTGCTTCTTAGATGGCTACTCTGGGTATAATCAAGTTTCTATTGCTCCTGAAGATTAAGAGAAGACCACGTTCACCTGTCCTTTTGGTACATATGCCTTCAGACGGATGCCGTTCGGGCTTTGCAACGCCCCAGCCACATTCTAGAGGTGTATGCTTGCAGTTTTTGTCGATATTGTGGGCAACTTTCTCGAGGTCTTTATGGATGATTTTTCGGTCTACGGATTTTCATTTGATCAATGTCTGGATTATTTAGACAGAGTCTTACGGAGGTGCTGCGAAGTCAATCTTGTGCTCTCGTGGGAGAAGAGCAACTTCATGGTGACCGAAGGAATCGTGCTGGGTCACGTTGTTTCTAAACGTGGTATGGAGGTTGACCCAGCCAAGGTGAACGTGATTTCAAAACTTGAGCCACCTACAACTATCAAGAAAGTTAGGTCATTCTTGGGCCATGTCGATTTTTACCGACGATTCATCAAAGATTTCAGCAAACTGGCCAGACCGTTGACTGAGTTGCTCGGCAAGGAGAATGAATTCATTGTAGATGACCGTGTGCTCCTTGCCTTTAATCAGTTGAAAGAACTCATCACACAGGCCCATGTCTTAAAGCCACCGATTTAGACTCAGCCTTTCGAGATAATGACCAACGCGTAAGATTATGCCATCGGAGTTGTACTTAGACAGAGAAAAGATAATTTACAATTTGTGATTCACTACGCTAGTCGAACGCTCGACGAAGCCCAAAGAAACTACACTGTCACTGAAAAGGAGCTTCTAGTGGTAGTCTTTGCCCTGGAAAAGTTCAAATCCTACCTCCTTGGATCTAAAGTAATCATTTACACTGATCATTCGTCCATTCGGTATTTACAGCAGAAGAAGGACGCCAAACCACGTCTCATTCAGTGGATCCTTCTCCTCCAGGAATTTGACTTGGAAATCAAAGATAAACCTGGGGAAAAGAATGTGGTGGCCGATCATCTGTCAAGGCTTCCTGAGCCGGAATCTCCTGAGCTGAACTTGCAGCCGATTACAGAGATCTTTCCAGACGAGGCAATTCTATCTGTCACCTCGCTTCCTTGGTATGCAGACATTGTGAATTATCTGGTGACCAAGAAAATCCCACAGGATTGGCCTAAATTTAAAATAGATAGATTTTTGTCTAAAATCCATTTCTACCAGTGGGAGGATCCGTATTTGTTTCGTGAGGGAGCAGATTGTATCTGGAGAAGGTGCATTCCTCGGGAAGAAGTTCCAAGTGTCCTCGCTTTATGTCATGATCAAGATTCTGGAGGACATCATTCAGGCAAACGAACGGCAGCAAAAGTTCTTCAAAGTGGCCTCTGGTGGCCTTCATTATTCAAAGATGCAGATGATTATGTCAAACGCTGCACTGACTTTCAGAAGATGGGCAGAACCATAGGAATGAGAGACATGATGCCTCTGAAATACATTCAGATATCAGATGTCTTCGACGCATAGGGAATCGACTTTATGGGTCCATTTCCCAACAACCAGGGTTACGAATATATTCTGCTTGTTGTTGACTATGTAAGTCGCTGGGTGGAGGCTATTCCCGCCCGAACCGCTGACCGTAGGAATGTCTGTCGATTCTTGAAAGATCACATCATAGCACGATTCGGGATTCCCAAGATTCTCATATCTGACAGGGGTAGTCATTTCATAAACAGAGAGGTGAAAAAGCTGACTCAGGAATTCTGCAATGAACATTGTGTTGCTTCACCCTACCACCTACAGTCCAATGGCTTAGCTGAATGTTCAAATAGGGAGATCAAGACAATTTTACAGAAGCTTGTGCGTCCGGATCGCAAGAATTGGTCTCAGCTGCTTGATTTCGTTCTTTGGGCTTATAGAACAACGTACAAGTCACCCTTGGGAATGTCTCCCTACCGCCTTGTGTATGGCAAGCCATATCATTTGCCCGTTGAACTCATTCACAAATCTTTATGGGCCATTAACATCTGTAATTTGGACTCCAAGCAAGCAGGAAAGAACAGGAAATTGGATTTGAAAAGATTACTAGAATTCAGAGATTATGCATATGACAACAGCCTGATGTACAAGGAGAAGGTCAAAACATGGCATGACAAGCATATCCGCCGCAAGTCCTTCGATCCAGGTCAGAAGGTGTGGTTGTTTGATGTGAAACTAAAGATCTTTCCTGGCAAATTGAAGAGTAAATGGACTGGGCCATTTATGGTTAGGCAGGTGTGTGGCAACGGAAGTGTATTTATATCCAATCTATCAGCTGACACACAGCCATTTGTAGTCAATGGATAGCTTCTGAAGCCATACCTAGAACATGATACATTCATGGCTGTCGTTGACTCGAATCAAGTAATCTACAAGGATGAGCCGGATATCTACAAAGAGGCAGAGGAAGGCCAAGCAGAGTGAAACATTTTTGAATGACTTTTCTTCTTTTCTTCTTTTCAATCTCTTTTATCCTCTTCTACCGACATGATGTCATCCCTTTCATCATTTCTACACTTAGGATGTATTTTATCCTAAGTATAGGGGGGATGCGTATCCCGAGTTGTTCATACCCACTTTCATCTCTTTTCTTCTTTTCTTCTTTTCTTCTTTTCCTTTTCTATCTTCTGTATCTATCAAACAGGTGTCACCCCCTTGTAGACAGTCTTCTATACTTAGGACGTACTTTGTCCTAAGTATAGGGGGTGTGCACCCTGAGTTTTCGTTCTATTCTTTTCGATCCTCTCCATTGTCTCCTCTTCTTGTCTATACTTAGGGATATCTTAACCTAAGTATAGGGGGAGACAATCTGAGTACGATCTGTTCATTCCCACCCTTGACCCTCCCTGCGTTGTGTACAGTCTGTTATACTGAGGATTATTTGATCCTAAGTATAGGGGGACAGTCAACTTCTCATTGGTTTATTCATTCATTTATTTATTCTTTAGATTTTCCTATACTTAGTACGGGTTATGTCTTCTCTTTTCTCTCCGATCTATGAGGACATAGCTCAAGCTAAGTATAGGGGGGTCATATATACTACGTATATACTTTAGCCATAACTCGTACTTTCGTATTTTCCTAATAAATATGACTAACAATTCCTTAAAATTCATTAAAACTGTAATAAAAATGTTTCCATTCCTCAAATTCTTTTTGTATGTACTGATTAATAAATCAGGTGAAAATGTTTTTTTTTGCAAAATGTTTGAAAAATAGTTTGAAAATCTTTGTGAAAAATCTATTGAAAACTATTTTGAAAATGTTTTGTTACATGTTTTCAACCATTGTAAAAATGTGTGGTTTGTAAAATTTATTTTCTTTGTGTGAAATAAAATGTTTGAAAAATGATTTGCAAATGGTTTGAAAAATGGTTGCAAAAATATTTGAAAAATCTATATATACTGTTTGAAAAACCTTTGCAAAATGATTTTCAAATGTGTGTACATGTTTGCAAAATATTTGTAAAAATTATTTTGGACTATAGTTTTCAAAAAATGTTTGAAAAACCTGTGTCAAATAAGTTTGAGGAATACATACATCTCATCAAAATCCACTATACAGATATACTTATAAAATTTACCACTTACCCTTGTAACTTCCTAAAATCCACTTCTTGAAAATATAAGAAGCACTCCCGTGTACATAGTTTTCACCTAGTTTTTATCCAAAATCTTTTTGTTTTCAAAAATCCAAAAACATTTGAAAAGCTTTTTGAAAAAGACAAAAAAATGCATCTGCATGTACATCATCATCTTTTCAAAAATCCATAAAAAGTTCAAAATCTTTAAAAATTGCATCACAAAAATATTTTCTGCATTGCATTGCATAGCATGAGCATTTTTCGGATTGAGTTTGATAGTTGAAAAAGTCTGAATAAAATCCGGAGATTGGACCTTGATTGGACCTTAAAATCTACCTAATAATAGGAACCTTATAAGAACTGGGTTTGAGGTACTTCAGGTCTAGTTGACTTAATTCTTTGTGGATCACGAGACTTGGTTCAATGGATTCTTGACTGCCTAAGTAGAGTATTTTGGAGCACACACACGACTCTTGTTGAAAATGACCTAACTTGGACACCTGTACCTTTCACATGGCTCAACTCAATTGGAGTGGTGAGGGGATTGGATTTGCCGGTATGAGACGCACACAAGTGGAAACATTTGTCCTCCTCTAGGGAGGGAAGTGCACCCCAACCCGTCCAGTGATGAGGAAGTCTAAAGACAGGAGAGTGTGGGTTGCAATAAAGCTTCAAAAGAGGGATAGTCTACCGGCTCAAGAGGAAAAACTCCTTATGTAAATACTGTTGTGAATAGTATTTCAAAAAAAAAAGGTCAGGCCTGTACAAAAATAAAATGCCTGCAAAGTATGTACAAATGTTGTAAAGGCAACAAGCAAGCTTGAGTTTCAAAGTCAAATATGTGAGCCTGCAGCAGGATGACTTGACTACACTGGTCTTGAAGGATATGGTTAGATCCTCAAGCGCATCACGGAAGCGTGAGCGTCGTATCGAATACGACGAGGAGCGACTAGTCGGACTAGTTGCTCGATGCAGCGGAATTTAAAAAATTTTCTCACGACGAAACCACATGATCCAAGAACACTTCTCGGATCGTTTCGTCTAAACCACAAACAAGTAATAGGATTACCTCTTGAAGCGTGGTTGCGATTGAGTCTCTAAACGAAGAGACCTCCTGTCTCAAGTTCGATCCGACGGAGGAGACGCTTGCGAGCGCGGGGATGAACCGCATGCTTCTCGCAATCCAAGTTGATGATCCAAGCGGCGGATCTCCTGATCTCGACACACAAGATCCGACTTCTTCTTCACGAGCGAGGCGCACCGAAGGAGACGGAGATCCACGAGCGGAAGAACGGGCAGCATAACGACGATGCCGCGGCGATGGAGAACCTCTCCATGGCATCCATGGTGGACGACCATGAGAGGGAGAGAGAGGGCTGACCTCTAAAGAGAAAAAGAGAGAGAGATGCTTCTCAAGCATTATGTGTAAAGAAAGAGTCAAGAATGCCTCTCTATTTATAGGGTTTTGGGATCCATGGATCTCAATCCATGTGTCATATAAAATCAATGGATGAGATTGATTTATGACAATCCAATGGTCAAGATTGTTGTTGGTAAAAGCCAACAACTTGTGATTTAATTTTGATTAAATATATTTGATAAATCAAATAAATATAATACCAAATTAAACCACACAAATAGAGAGAGAGAAAATAAGGGAGATACACCTTCCTCTTTGGAGGGAGGGCAATCTCATGGATTCCCATGAGATTGCACAACTCCTTGATTTTCTCTCTACTTATTTTCCAACAACTATTTGTTGGGATTTTTATTCACCAAAATAATTCTCAATTAATTTTGGGAATACTGCAATCTTGACATTGGAATATTGTGAATCATATTCACAACCCAAAACAAAATGTAATTTACATTTTCAATTAATTAGACAATGTGTATCCAATACACATTAATAATTAATCTACTAATATAAATTATATTTAACTCTCTCTAGTACATTATAAATCACATTTATAATATATTATGAATAATTGGATATTACTATCCACATTATTCTTATCCATAATAATTAAATCATATTTAATTATATTGGATAACTTATTCTCATGTACTTAAATAATATGAATCACATTCACATTATTTACATCTTTGATAATCAAATCACATTTAATTATCTAAGATAACTCTCCATATAATATGAATCAAATTCATATTATTCATGATAATTAAATCACATTCAATTATCCATTTTCTCATTGCTCGGATATATATATCAACAATAGAATTATCCATGAACTCTTTCAAGGATAATGAGCTTTCTCCGCGAATACTTGGAGATAAGGACAGGGCGATTGTATTGTTCCACGTATAGTGACATGGATATTGAGATCACATCTCAAATCCAGATCTCGGGCCTCCCATAGATGCTTGATTAAATCAAGACCGTAAATCTAATCTTCTCATTGAATCTGAATCACATTCAGATCAATGTCCAACATTTGGACTAAGATGAGATTACTTCTCTACTGAGAGGAGTCACTAAAATCCATACCCGTTTCATCACTCCCTAGGAATGGAAGCGTCATGGTTATACAATCGTTTATGATCACATCACCCTCAGGTATTCCTAATACCTGTACATCCTGCATACTGGAAGACTCAGATTAAACCCGAAGTATTGGATCAACTTTATACTGTCTACTTCAAGGTTTTATCAGTAAGTTTCTCATTCGATCATTGGGAGTCGGTATTGATCATATACTTTCCAAAAGCATATATCATACCTAGGTCTTGATCATATACTTTCCAAAAGTATATATCAAACCAACAAATTCAGTCAAGCTTCCAAAGCGAGACGACCGTGCGCACGGAATTTGATTCTTCCCAATATCTCATGAGTGAGCTCATGTCTTCCGGTTCAATAGTGAACCTGTATGATCCCTTTGAGAGATCGTATTACTCATACGCCCTTATTTGCACACCAGCGCGCCGGTGTATAGACCTTGATTAGGTCATCAACCTATTGGTCTGCCAAATGTACAAACTCAGACATATAGTAACACATCTGTCTCCGGTCAGAGGATGTGTGCCTATATCATGACAGCATATGATATAGGACATTGGTTATCTCGATCTCGTTAAGTCAACTCTTTGACCTAACTAATCTGACACCTCCGAATCTCTATTCCTATGCAGAGGACCTGCATCAAGAAGTCGGTCAGATATCAGCCTAACTGAGAAAGGATTGCCATCTCCTACTCAGGCTAGAGATCATCTCTTAATAATCATTTGACGATGCTTGATGAGTCCTCAATCTAACTCATTAGATATTCAGCTAAGCACCAGCCTCTATGATTCAATAATTGAATCAACAACTGTATGATTATTAAGATAGCCATGGTACATAACCCTAATTGCACGAAGGGACCTATTATGCAAATTATGTATTCTTCATTTCAGATCAAGGAGTGAATTGCAACAACATTTATTGCATAATGGCTCGCCGTGGGCTCGCATTTCCAACAATCTCCCACTAGCCCAAAGAGCCATTAATGGGCTAATCATTTAAACCCACACTCATGTGACAATCATAGGCTATTTAGAAAATAGCTAGGTAAGCTGATCAGTCACTCCGTTCCCAAGATACTACGCCAAGTCCTTTTACGGCAATTGCATATCTCCTAGTAACAGTGCTCGCATCCAATGCGAATGTTGCATCTCATGCAACCGATACTCAATTTTGTTGGTTATAGTGTCCTTGACACTACATCTTATTAATTATCATAACCAGTATTCCCATAATCCTTATTAGAATACCTTCATTCCTGAAGATCTCTATCTCCTAAGGTAACTGCAGTCAAGACCCTTATAGATCATTATCTACAAGATCTTAAACTTTTGAAGATAAGACTTTGAGATCACTATCTCCAAGTTTTATCATCTTTGAAGATATTATTATTATTACTGCAATCAAGTGTTTTATCTCCATAGTAGGATTAGTAACAGTTTACTACTCCCACTGCATGGCAGACATCTGGTTCTTGTACACATCTAGCATATACCGAGCTTCTCATAACTGATGCACAAGTGCAAGCAGTTCTAGCATTCACTTCCTCAACTCTTTGAGGTGCTATCCCTTTAGACAGGTCACTACCACATCTTAAGGGAAGGAAGCCTTTCTTGGAATTTTTCAAAATTGGAATAAGTCCAAGGTGTATTACTAATGTGACGGTCTCAATACCCTCTTCTCTTTGCTTCTGAACGACTTCAGAATTAAGATCTAAGAGGTATCCTTGAGATCGAATCTCAAGGTATGGAACAACCAAATTATAAAACACTTATTATTTATTCTTATATGATTAGAATAATATCTACATTAAGCAAGATGAACACAATGGCACTCCCACTAAGCTTCACATGGTTCATCAAGATTTTATCTGAAATCATAACAATTATAATTTCATTAAATCTTATGTTCCAATTACAAGAAACTTATTTGAGTCCAAAGATGGAGTTCTTCAGCTAGCACACCTTGCTTTCCTCAACCATGAAGCCCTGGGGCTACTTCATATGAATATCCTCAGAGAGGCATTCATAGAGGAATGCAATCTTGAATCACACCATGAAGATGTCATAGACAAGTTGTGTAGCTATAGTTAGCAATATTTTGATGGGTTAAAGCAAGGTCACTGGAGAGCAAGTCTCATCGCAAGCGATGTCTTTTCTTCGGTGTGTAGCTCATGGCTACAAACCGTGCTTTGAAGGTCTACACCTTCTCATCAGGTTCCCTCTTTCTCTTGAAGATCCATTTACACCTTAATGGGTCTGACCCATATAGGTGGATCCTCGAGGGTCCATATACAACACTTGTATATGAAGTCTACATTAGACTTTTATTGCTAACATCCATCTTTCCATGTCATGATCCTCAGGAGCTTCATCACATGAAATCCGATCATCGTCAGATTTAACTGACACATGGAATCCATCCTCAAACTTATTTGAAGAGGTATTAATGTTTCATCTTTAATTATCTATTTTAGTTTCCGATTTCAGGAGCCTCATTATCTTTTTAAGATTAAATGAGTTCCTTTACTTCATTTTCATCTTGATTCTCAAGAGAGTCATCCTATAAGAATCTCAAGGTCATAAAGTAGGTATCCAATACCATCCTTTATTTTCCTAATGAAGTAGCACTCTCTAGTGCCAGATTCCAGCTTAATCACATGGAACCTTATTAAGGATATATAATGTAGTCTCTACCACATATATATACCTGGAAACTAAGAGATAATTATGCTATGATTAATCATTGATCATGTCACACATGATCAATTGTATCTCCCTACAACTCCTTTGAGTTAAGGTTCATTAGGAGGATTGAGATAGGAATGATATTCATATCTCCATAAGGTATTTCTTGAATTCATCTAATAGGTACAGGCTACCTTGGTTAGATCAAATTCATTTCATCTTCCTTCAAACTTTGGTTCTAAACCAAAATTGTGAAATCTTTGAACATTTCAAAGTTTTCTAAGTGAAGAAAAGAAATCTCATGTCAAATAATCACTAATAGATATCACATATCCATAATGTTTATTCTGATATAGATGATTCACATACATTAATATGTATGAGATCTTGAATACCTTAATCTTACACCTTTCCCAAGGAAGGGTGTATTGGACATTTTACCTTGAATACAATATTCACAAGTATTTGAGATTTGAATCTTTAGACAATCTAAAGTTTCATGTCTTACCAGTCCATTGATTTCATCAACAGACATATGTCCAAAATTTGATGTCAGATCATTGTCAAATGATCTTTATCCTCCTATTGATCTTTTAAAGGTTTAATTTTCAGTATTAGAAATTTTAATGAACCATTCAATAATTTTCTAATTTAATAGAGTCCACTAGATCTTAAATTACTATCTGAAATATCTCCATCATAACTCTTTATGATAGATTTATTACAGAATTCATGTTTATATCCAACAATTAGAAATAAACAATGAGTGTATTCTAATATCTAGGTCATAGAGGCATTCTCTAAGACTAAGGGCTCCCACTGAAAATATGAAGTCTATTGATCTCATGGAAATTGTTGCAACACTTGCATCACTTTCAACATGGATGACCAATAAACCTTAAGATCAAATTTCTAATACATATGCAACCAATTGCAAGTGTCATTAGAAAATTTGAGATACAATTATTAGACTTTATCTTATCAAATAAGTAAGTCAATATCAATGATTATATGTAGATTATACTGATGCTCCATCCGAGTCCTTTTCTGAGGATTCTAGACAGACTTGATAGTAATACTATCAACACATCAACTTATTGCAGTATTGGCATTCATCCAACTCTTTGGATGTCATATAGAAGTCACAGAAGTACAATCAACTCTTTGACTATACCTCTTACTTGGGTCCAACCCATGCTTCCACTGCGCTCCCTTTGTCTATAAGCAACCTTTGCTCAAGACCAAGGATCTCTTATGTTAAAATCAAAAATTTCAATATAAGAGTATTTCAACATTTATACAAGCTTCATTTAAGTTCATATAATATGAATATTATGAAGCTTCATGAATGACTAGAGTATAGACAGTAGAATGATGACACTCATCATCTACATCCATCTAAACTCTTTGAAGCATCGGTTCAGGTAGGTATTCAAACAATTTGAATACATTATCTCTAATAGAGCTACCATTCTACATGATGTAGAGAACCATGTCATTCATGATTAAATGTCAAGAGCACATATGTATGCCAGAAAATCTTTATTGATTTTATAAGGATTATTTGATAATTACGATCATCATTGATATGTCACTTCCAAAGTACATTCGATGAGATCAAGACTTATAGAGACATACAAACCCTAGGGTTTTAGTCCTATTGTCTATTTAATTATCACTTCTCATTGTTATGAGGAATCTTGCACATTGCAACCACATACATTATGTGTCCAATCGCAAGTACAATATCTGGATCAAGGGTCCAATCCATGATATTCTACTGGTTATTGATGAGTATATCATTGAGTGGGTTTAATGAAGGATTATCTGAAATAAGTAATTTGCATAAGGGTATATATTTATATATATACACATATTATACTTTGATTTAGGAGTTTTTATATCAAAGTTGTCTTGCCATGTCAACAATGAAAGTTCATTCCCTTAATCACTTTCAATGTAAGAGATATACTTACCATTATATCTCAGCAAGATCTGGGATCTCCTCTTTATCTTTGTTACATCCCAATAATATGAGAAACTGCAACTCCAATAAAGAGAAGCGGGAACACATTCCGCCTTGCAAGTCCAACTTGCATCTCCCAATTCGGTCTTTAATACCCGGGCCCACCACCCCTAAGGTGATGTTGACCCGTCATTAATTGAACCAACCGTCAACAGGAATACAACTCGCTATGCGCAATCCAATATCGCCCCAATAATATGAGGACCCGATATTGGGGTCACTACGCATACGTCCTTACTCTTTCGAGAAGCGACGAGCCCGATCCAAACGGATCATATGTGGGAGCTGTCACTTCGGACAGGCGTCTCCCACATATAATATTTGGCGACGAAACCCTTCGCCTTGACGGGAGACCATGGATGTCACTTATGTGATCCTCCATATCTTATTCAAATTAAATTAATTTCTATGAATCACATTCATATAATTAATTCTTCCAAGGGAATTATTAACTCTAATCATATTAGAGTATTCTTAATTGGACATAATTAACTTAATCATATTAAATTAATTATCAATCCAATTTAATCAATCAAACTTAATTTTATGCTTGAATATACATATATGATATTATTCTCAAAGTACGTATTAATTCGAATTTTAATAATTAGAAAAATACATCATAATCCCTCAGACATTATCCCGGCCCTACCCGCTGTCATGGCCAGTACCGACGGGAGTGGGGCGGACCACATACGTTGCAACCCGCTGACCAGCGATCCCCGACTAGACACCATATCCACCTCGGGAAAGGATAATGCCAAATTGATTATTTTGTACTTGAGATGATCATCGGTTCTTCAACCGAAATTATACCATATAGTAATCAAAACAATTTTGATTTTAAGGAAATTTGCTAGGCAAATTCCCAAGTCCTATTCAAGCAAGAAGTTTGATGATTGTAATTCCAATTGAGGTTTAGATCAAATCTAATCAACTAATTGGTTGGGGCCAAGTCAATTAGGCAAATAATCATGTTTCAATATTTCACAAATATTTTTCAAAATTATTTCACGAAATTAACAATTAATTTCACTAATTGACAATCACTTGGTTCTAGATTAGGAAAGCAATTTCAGCAGTGACCCCTACTTACTAAAATTGGCATATCTCAATCATATTAAATCCAAATTAAGCAAAGTCAATTTCTAAAGTTTGCTAATTTGATTTAGGACAGAACCTAAGTGATGTTTCACGCATTTCGAGGCAAGTCTAAACAGTAATTAACATTTTAATTACGTTCAGATTCACAGTTCCCGCAACAGTGCATACATGTTCATTAAAACTACCATATCTAGAGCATACGAAATCCGATTTACGCAAACTCAGATCCTATGGTTACCTTATTTAATGGGGAACAAAATTCAAGTGCTATTTTCGTGTTTAAACAATTTAAACATGGCCGAAAAATTAAACTAAACAGATCTGCGAAATCAAATGCGATAAAAACTTTCGCGACCTTAGCGAACCCAAGTCGTCCTTGGTTAACGAATCACTATTCGAAACCGTCGACCTAAGGCTCTGATACCACTTGAAGGATATGGTTAGATCCTCAAGCGCATCACGGAAGCGTGAGCGTCGTATCGAATACGACGAGGAGCGACTAGTCGGACTAGTTGCTCGATGCAGCGGAATTTAAAAAATTTTCTCACGACGAAACCACATGATCCAAGAACACTTCTCGGATCGTTTCGTCTAAACCACAAACAAGTAATAGGATTACCTCTTGAAGCGTGGTTGCGATCGAGTCTCTAAACGAAGAGACCTCCTGTCTCAAGTTCGATCCGACGGAGGAGACGCTTGCGAGCGCGGGGATGAACCGCGTGCTTCTCGCAATCCAAGTTGATGATCCAAGCGGCGGATCTCCTGATCTCGACACACAAGATCCGACTTCTTCTTCACGAGCGAGGCGCACCGAAGGAGACGGAGATCCACGAGCGGAAGAACGGGCAGCATAACGACGATGCCGCGGCGATGGAGAACCTCTCCATGGCATCCATGGTGGACGGCCATGAGAGGGAGAGAGAGGGCTGACCTCTAAAGAGAAAAAGAGAGAGAGAGAGAGAGAGATGCTTCTCAAGCATTATGTGTAAAGAAAGAGTCAAGAATGCCTCTCTATTTATAGGGTTTTGGGATCCATGGATCTCAATCCATGTGTCATATAAAATCAATGGATGAGATTGATTTATGACAATCCAATGGTCAAGATTGTTGTTGGTAAAAGCCAACAACTTGTGATTTAATTTTGATTAAATATATTTGATAAATCAAATAAATATAATACCAAATTAAACCACACAAATAGAGAGAGAGAAAATAAGGGAGATACACCTTCCTCTTTGGAGGGAGGGCAATCTCATGGATTCCCATGAGATTGCACAACTCCTTGATTTTCTCTCTACTTATTTTCCAACAACTATTTGTTGGGATTTTTATTCACCAAAATAATTCTCAATTAATTTTGGGAATACTGCAATCTTGACATTGGAATATTGTGAATCATATTCACAACCCAAAACAAAATGTAATTTACATTTTCAATTAATTAGACAATGTGTATCCAATACACATTAATAATTAATCTACTAATATAAATTATATTTAACTCTCTCTAGTACATTATAAATCACATTTATAATATATTATGAATAATTGGATATTACTATCCACATTATTCTTATCCATAATAATTAAATCATATTTAATTATATTGGATAACTTATTCTCATGTACTTAAATAATATGAATCACATTCACATTATTTACATCTTTGATAATCAAATCACATTTAATTATCTAAGATAACTCTCCATATAATATGAATCAAATTCATATTATTCATGATAATTAAATCACATTCAATTATCCATTTTCTCATTGCTCGGATACATATATCAACAATAGAATTATCCATGAACTCTTTCAAGGATAATGAGCTTTCTCCGCGAATACTTGGAGATAAGGACAGGGCGATTGTATTGTTCCACGTATAGTGACATGGATATTGAGATCACATCTCAAATCCAGATCTCGGGCCTCCCATAGATGCTTGATTAAATCAAGACCGTAAATCTAATCTTCTCATTGAATCTGAATCACATTCAGATCAATGTCCAACATTTGGACTAAGATGAGATTACTTCTCTACTGAGAGGAGTCACTAAAATCCATACCCGTTTCATCACTCCCTAGGAATGGAAGCGTCATGGTTATACAATCGTTTATGATCACATCACCCTCAGGTATTCCTAATACATGTACATCCTGCATACTGGAAGACTCAGATTAAACCCGAAGTATTGGATCAACTTTATACTGTCTACTTCAGGGTTTTATCAGTAAGTTTCTCATTCGATCATTGGGAGTCGGTATTGATCATATACTTTCCAAAAGCATATATCATACCTAGGTCTTGATCATATACTTTCCAAAAGTATATATCAAACCAACAAATTCAGTCAAGCTTCCAAAGCGAGACGACCGTGCGCACGGAATTTGATTCTTCCCAATATCTCATGAGTGAGCTCATGTCTTCCGGTTCAATAGTGAACCTGTATGATCCCTTTGAGAGATCGTATTACTCATATGCCCTTATTTGCACACCAGCGCGCCGGTGTATAGACCTTGATTAGGTCATCAACCTATTGGTCTGCCAAATGTACAAACTCAGACATATAGTAACACATCTGTCTCCGGTCAGAGGATGTGTGCCTATATCATGACAGCATATGATATAGGACATTGGTTATCTCGATCTCGTTAAGTCAACTCTTTGACCTAACTAATCTGACACCTCCGAATCTCTATTCCTATGCAGAGGACCTGCATCAAGAAGTCGGTCAGATATCAGCCTAACTGAGAAAGGATTGCCATCTCCTACTCAGGCTAGAGATCATCTCTTAATAATCATTTGACGATGCTTGATGAGTCCTCAATCTAACTCATTAGATATTCAGCTAAGCACCAGCCTCTATGATTCAATAATTGAATCAACAACTGCATGATTATTAAGATAGCCATGGTACATAACCCTAATTGCACGAAGGGACCTATTATGCAAATTATGTATTCTTCATTTCAGATCAAGGAGTGAATTGCAACAACATTTATTGCATAATGGCTCGCCGTGGGCTCGCATTTCCAACAGGTCTTGCATCCTAGGATAGGTAGCTACACTGGCTACCGTCCATTCTTCTCTTCACCCCCTCCTCTTGAGCTGGTTGCCACTTGAACTTAGAAGGGAATACCCCGCTCCTCGAGGATGGAGTTATTGGATTGGGGAATCATTGGGTTGTCGTACTAGAGAAGTCAGTTTCTTTGTCATTCTAGTTGGGGAGAGCCACCATCACTTACACCGTACGAGTCAGATTCATAGTCGTAAGAGTTTGCGTATGAATTGAGATATTTCTGATCTGGCTATTGAGGAGACTTGGGCAGAGTTTTGGGATTCTCAGGGACTGTTGGATTTCAAATTCGGTTCTCATTAAGGCTCCGCCCGCACTAAAATTCCAAAGGACCGACTTAAGCTCCAAACTTTGATTTTGTGAAGACAAGTTTGAGAATTAAACTAAATCCACTTTCTTCTTTTTCTTTTCTTTTTTTCCTTTCTGCACTTATTGCATAAGTGCTTGCTAGGGACTAGCAAAGGTAAAGTATAGGGGGGTGATGAATCCACATTTCATCATCTTTATTCGATCATTTTGGCCTCAAAAACCTAGTAAATGCGTGAAAATAGGTCTAATATAGCCATTTTAGCATTCATGCATCATGGTGTAAATACTATATAAAATGTGGTTTTTAAAGCCAAAATTATAGAATAAAGAAAAGAAAATAAAAGAAAAAGAATAAAATATTGTAAATATTTTATGACCCGAAACCTCGAGACCTAGGCATCTCGATGACTAGGTCGATAAGGAAAAAAGTAGAGGGAGATAAGGGCCAAAATACAATACAAATTCCTATTATTTCATTCATTCTTTATTCATTTTGGGACTTATTTTTTGTTCTGCTTTTTATACATCAAATAAAGAAACTTTGTACATGAAAGCTGTAAATTATTTTATATAGAAAAATACAAAATTGATTTCATTCAAAAATAATGTACAGATAAAAAGTTCGGGTGTGAATAAAAATCCAGATTCCCAACTTTCCAGACCCGTATCTCATAAATGAAAACTCCAAATGCAACAAACTCACCTTTAATTGTATATAGTATAAAATAAGCTATTTAATAGCAGTGGTTTCGCATTTGGCAGAGCTACGGTTTGAAAGTTGAGTTTTGGACCCTACTTGTATAATTGTACTGATTAAAATATTCAATTTATTATTTATTCATTATTTTTATAATTTTATATTTTTATAATTATGTTAATATTATTTATAATAATTTTGTACATTAAAATCAGAATAAAAACCTAAATAAAATACAAAATAAAAATACATATAAAACACATAGGTATAGTACCTATAATTATACCTATATAACACATACTTATATTTTATTAAATACACAAGGCAATTCAAAAAAATAAAATAAAATAAATAATTAAGTATATAAAAGTATTTTATAATTTTATAAAATAATAAACAAAATTAAAGAAATTAAAAACACCAAAATAAAAATAAATTAATAAAATATATAGGTATTATACCTATAAAGGGCATAAAAGGCAACTTATAAAATTATACATCCTAAAAATAATTAAAAATTACCATAAAATAATGCATAAAATAATAAACAATTTTTATTTTATAACCAAATTTTAATTACGTCATTTTCTATTTTTAACGGATTTTACAAGGATTCTTTCCAAGGATTTTTCTAGTTAGTCCACGTGGACAAACCAGAAGGCGCCCTTGGTTGACCTCGGTCAACTCTCGGACCGAGGTCTGGGCCTTGTTAGATATGAGTTTTTGACCATTTTCAACCTTTTCTCGAGGCTCCGTCTTGCATCCTCTGATGTCGAAGCCTTCGCATCTTTTTGTCCTCGATGAACGGCGATTCACGCCCAAGTGAAACATCGGGGATTGGACCCACGATTCGGTCCATCTTCATCGATCTTTGACGCCACTTCGTCAACCCTACAAAAAGAACCCCCGACTTCTCTTCGAAGTTTGATCCCTCTTCCTCCATCGATTGCCCTAAACTCCTGGCCCTTCGCATTCCTGGTGACAGTAGGAAGACATCGAGCCTGAGATCGAGTTCTTTGGAGTCGAATCGAGGTGGTCCAAACCCCTCGCCGGAGCGCCGCCTGCAGCTTGCTGCAGCCCACGCCGGTGAGCCTCGCCCCTCTCTTTTTCCCTTTTCTTGTAGCTTTAGCTTAGTGTAATTTAGCCTAGTAGCAGTTTAGGGTTTCCTTGTGTTAATCATCGTGAGTCATCAGTCAAAAACCACGGCGGAGCTGAGCTCCGCCTCCACCTTCCGCCTTCACCAGTCACTGAAAGCCTCCGCGATCACCCCCATCTTCTTTCCCTTCACTCCGTCGCTCCGCTCCACCCATCCATCACCCTCGATCTTGCCCAGATCGAGCGACCCGAGCTCCCCTCTCCGCCGATCGCTGGAGCTCCACGCCCGAGCCACCACTCGCCTCCATTGCACCATCTGAGGATACTCGTAGCTTCGCCTGGTTTTTGTGCGACTAACTCTGCAGGTCAGAGCCAAGAAGGAGGCTCTATCGAGCCTCAACGTTCCAGGGAGTAGCCGCCCAGGTCACCTCCGTCGTCCGACCGCTTCAAGCCATCTCACGCTCGCCTGAGACTTTCGTTCGACGCCGATCATCTCCAGGACCCTTTTGCCCTTGGTCTTGGACTGGGAGAGGTCGTGTGTCGGCCACCATCATCCATCGAAGCGACCCCCAGGCCGAGTTCTTCCACCATCCTCGAGGACCGTCCGATCACGAGCATGCACCAGATTCGCCCTCAGCCATTGGATGATCGAGAGCAGCGGTCGTTGGATCGTCATCGACAATCTAATCACGGCCGTTGAAGCCGAACCGTCATCGCGCCACCAGGGAGTGCCACGCGTCAAGTGAATCCATCTCCGCCGTCCGCTCCCGCGCATGGCCTAGGTATTTTGCACTATTAACCCTGGCCCTTTTTTATTTAGTTTATAGTCCTAAAACTTTTATTTTTTCAAAAAGTTTTGTAATAATTGCAATTAGACCCCTTAATTTTTCAGATTTGCACTTCAGCCCTTGGCCACGTCACCTCACGTGACTGGGCCACGTGTTTTTGGGTATTTTGCATTTTTGATCCTGAACTTTCATGTATTTGCAGTTATAACCCTATCCGTAGTGATTTAAATATTTTTTTGAGTTAATTGCATTCTTGTCCTGCCGGTTTTTATTATTTGCAAATATACCCCTGTGAACAGCAGATCACGTGCTTCACGCTTGTATTTTTGGTGAAATTTGCAACCAAGCCCCTGGATATTTATCTAATTGCATATATACCCCTGTCAGGCTTAGTATTTTTTTGTGTTTGTCTTATTTATTTCATGTATCATTAAAATCCCAAAAATTCCACGAAAATTAGTTTAAGCCCATGTTAACTTGCTCTTTCACGCCACATTTTTGCATTGCATCTTTATTGCATTTTCATATTTATTAAAAATCAAAAACTTGCATTTTTAGTACTGTCTAACTTAGAAAATCCCTAAAATTAGCAAAACACCTTGAAAAATTCCAAAATAATTATCTATTGTGTGTTTTAGTCTAATTTAGTGTCAGTCCAAAAATCACTAAAAATCTCAAAATCAAAACCTTAAAAATTAGAAAACACTTAAAAACTTCAAAAAAAATCTAAAAAATCAAAGGAAAATCCTAAAAATATAAATCCAGGACCTGCAGTTGCCTTACTTGATTATCTTTATTTTAAAATTAATTCGGGAAAATTTTGATACTGTTTACTATTTTTCATTCCCATTTTAATTTCGGCCAATAATTAATTCACTGTTTCTTGTATTTTCACTTTTAAAAATACCAAAAATATTTATAAAAATCCCCAAAAATCTCAAAAATAGTAAACATTATAAAAATACAAAAAATCATTTCTTTTTCTGATTTTTGAGCATTTTTCCTTATTTTTATAAATATTGTATCACCTCTTTTCTTATATTATCTATATATTCTATTTATAAAAATAAAAAAATATATAAATATAAAAAGAAAATAAAAATCAGAAAATTAAAAATCAAAATACAAAATTTAAAATAAAAAAATAATAAAAAATATAAAATTAAAAACCCACAAAAAATGTCCAAATTGGGTAAGTAGTTCATTAGACCTAGGCTTTGACTTTTTGTCTACACTCTACACCTTTGTCTCCTGTGTTCGACCCCTACTTGCTTGCCATTGTACATTTTTAGTAGGGTATAATAAATTTTGATCCTTGCTTTTGATTGTTAATTAATTGTGTGGTTTAATTGTTGACAAACGGGAAGGCTTGAGTAGTCACCTCAACGACAGTGAGTCTGATTTATCAGACCACTATTTAGCGGCTCTCGCAATCTCGTTTTACAATAAGGTGGATAGCTGGATGTAGAGGACGATGGTACAGGTGTTGTTTGATCGTTGAAATCTAATGACCAAAAATAGCATAGATGCAGCTCGTGTTGTGCTCATGAGGGGCATGTGAGTGTGGCGTGCACAAGCTGGTTGAGGGTGCGATTCTGAGCGTTGGATCAGATCTGATCCAATGGCCCCTGAGGAGGGTGCTAAAAGACAAAGACCCTTGACTGGGTCAATACGCGTGGTTAACTAGGTGCGAGGTGGATGAGTAGGCGCCTGGCACTTGGCGTGGATTGTTGTCGAGGTGGTTGACCTGAGAGAAAAATAAAAGAAAATAGGAAATAATATATAAGAAAAAGTTAAATGGAAAAGTGGTCAATATGAAAGTTGTTGGTCTCAATGTGGCCTACAACTTTCAAGAAGGGTCAAGAAGCAAATGAAGTCATATGTACAAAATAATATTTTTATATATGTATTAATTTGGCAATTAACCCCTGCATTTTTATATTTTGAAAAATATTATTTTTTAATTAATGTATATACAATATATACAAGATTAATATAATTTTTATGGATTTTAATAAGGTTAGAACACTTTGAAACAAAGTCAAACAAGATATTGTATTTATAAATATACAGATTCAAACTCTTTTAATTTCTCTATGTTTTGTGATTTTTTTGCTTTTTATTCTTTATACCAACTTAGTTGATGACTTAAGGAAGATATTAGAAAAATAAATAGGATAAAATGCTTAGTATTTGTACATAAAATAATAGGCTCAATCTTAGGAAAAATCATGGTTATTTATTTACATATTTTAGCCCTGATTTCTTTCACAATTACTAAAGTTAATTAATCTATTTTAGATAATTCATTGAGTGAATCATTAAGAGAATTTTGCTAAGATAATCATATAAAATAGATGAATCATGGATTCGTCATGTACTCAATTTATTTTTCCTCTATCATCATTATTTGATCAATGCGTACTATAAATAGTTGAGAGCCAACCTTATTACCACACAACTATGCTCCAATCCCAATCCACCTTAAGTGACAAATTATTCTTGAAAATCCCTTAGTGTTAATTGAACAACTCCATATCAACTTGAACATATCCAAACCTTCTTCATCCATGTCGACCTTGATTCCTCCAACCATCTTCTCTATTGAGCTTAATACATGCTTATTTTGACACCTTTTCATACATCAATAGACCTATAACTACTTGACCTTAAACTAACAAGACTTTTAACATGGGAATTTGGTTCTCACCCACCTCAATAGACCAAAAATGATCACCCAAAGATTTCAACCCAACTAATTTGGTTGGGTAATGGGTGTCTTTTTTTCAACCCAAATCGAATAACACAAATTTAATAACCCAAACCAGCTCAAACCAATCGAATGCCCATCTTTACTTTTGCATGACCTGCTTATTATCTATATCACTAGACCCTTTTCTTATAGTTCAAAAGCTTTCTCTATAGCTCAATAATTTCAAAACTGGTTAGTGGATTATAGTATTATTAAAATCATATGGTGTTTTTGTAAAAATCAAGTTCTATTAGGCATCTTAGTAGCTCCATCCCAAACTATTGTGCTCAAGATCAACTTTGCTCATTTTAATTGGGTCCTCTCCATAATCCACGACTCCTGTAACTCTTCTATTATACTTTTCTCTTTAGGATGAACCCCAAGCCTTTAGTGCCCACATTTAAATATGAACTTTGGTGTATAGGATGAGATCTTTGTCCGCCCCTCCCAATCCATGGATTTTCAAAACATAATCTCTAGACTAGCTCTTATTAACCTCTCCCTAAGAGGTAATCATATAACCATCCGTTATCATAGTGCTAACAAAATTCTTAATAACCTCTAAAATGTAATCATATAACCCTTCATTATCTTAATGCCAAAAAAATTGTATGTTTTAAACTTAAAACATCTCTTCCTTTGATAACTTTCATGAACAAAAGTGAAAGCAATGTGAATCACTTTGAGGAGATGATCAAAGTCAATTGGGACATGAGGAGGGACATGCATTCGATATGGTAAATATATCACTAACTAGATTTTATGAGGATGGGGAATATGCAGCCAATGAATCCATGATTCGCATCCTTTATTCTTTTATTTTAGCATCATGCACGCATTAGGTAATATTGTATAATTAACATTCTTTTTGACCAAAAAAAATAAAGAATAAAAGAAAAAGAATAAAATAAGGATGTATTTTTGCAATAAATGCAGACTGACCCGAACCTCGAGAGAATGTCAATTATTGACCTGATTGACAAGGAATAAAGTAGGGAGAGATAGGGTCCTCATCTTGTACTTATTCATCACTATTCTTCATATATATATATATATATATCTTTTTATTTATTTCATGCATAATTTGTGTATATTGTATTTTTAAATATTTGTGCATGTTCCTAACAAGTAAATAAAATTCATAAAATACAAAATAAATTAAAATTACAATCAACTTCTCATTGTACAAAGTGTCATACATGTATATATTGTACATAACAACTATTTATTTAATACATATATTTAATTTGTTAAAATAAAAAAAATCTTTTTATATCCCTTAAATTATTTTGTAAATAAATAAAATATAATGTAATATGTATTTTTGTAAAAACAATTAAAAAGAAATATATGTATATAATATATGGGTATATTATACATGTACATAATACCATATAATGTATATACCATAATATATTTATTTTAAAAATAATTATAAATCACAGAAAAATAGTTTGAAAAATAAAAACATTTTTCATGATTATAACTTTTTATTTTAAATTCATTTATTATTTTTAATTTTATATTCTTTGATTATGTATATTCCTGCATTCTAATTGGTCGACTTGGGTTTGTTGACCTAGGTCAACCCATCTTCTCAAACGGGTCTGACCCGATTTCCCCTCGTCGGAGCTGTTTTCTCAAATTTTTCCAGTCTAATTTTTAGCACTCCTGACCTTGGTTCGTATGCCCGATTCTTTTCCTAGGATCCGCGATACTCGCGGATCCTTAGGTAGTGCTAGATCCTCCTGGGTTTCTCTCCTTCACTCGATCCTTCTAGACCCTGGAGAACCCTATAAATCATCTCCACCCGCCTCTGTCACTCGGCAGCTCGTTCCTCGCAGCCATTTCTCCCCACCTTCGTCTCCAGGGTACTGACAGGACTTCGGACAACCATCTTGGAGCTTTGATTGGCGTCAGGTTTAACGAAGCTCACTTCGTGGTCGGAGCCCGCTACGAGAAGCCTCCTTTGCCTTCTGCATCGAAGCTGAGGCTATGACCCCACCTCCGCCTTCATCTAGCATCGCTGAGCACACTAGTAGCCTCAGGTATCCCTTATCCCCTTCACATTTTGCTTCCATTACGATTCTTAAGTTCATCACCGTCTTCTACTCGCTCGGCTCTGACCATCGGGCTGAGTTCCATTTCTCACACCCAACCGTACAGATTGACGTGCCAGGACACCATTCACCTCCCCTCACAACCTGACCCCCTACATCTTGCTCATTGGAGCGAGATTAGGACAGATCTCCTTCATCCATTCTCGCCGGAGATCAACATAGCACTCGTCGCCACTTCCCTCATTTTCTAGTTGCAATAACCCGACCGGAGCTACACCTGTGAGTCCTGATTCCCTTTGCAGGCACAGGTGCTCGCGAGGAGTCTTAAATCAAGCCTCAGCTTTCTAGGCAGAGCTACTCCAGGAACTTCGAGCTCTAGATCATCATCCAAGCGTTCCTTGCTCCATCGGAGCGTTCCATTCGATGTAGATCCTTTCCAGCGTGGTGGTGGACCTTGTATCTGGTTGATCAGACCACCGTAGCCCCAAAATACCCAATTAAAGTTCGTCGACCAACTCCTTTTTCTCAGTTCTTCTAAAGTCATCCATCGTCGTCGGATGAAGGAGCCCGTACCCAGATTTGATCAAGTCCGTCCAAAAGTGAATAAAACCTAACAGCTTCATCAGATCTCTGACAGATCTGCACTGTACATCGGTTCCTTTTCCCAGAACGTCAGATTTGCTCACTAACGGTGATTTGCACTGTACGCCTGCGCCATGTCCACGACCATCAGATCTTTCCGCAGACATCATCAAAGCCATCCACAATCGCCTCCACGAGAGCACGCCGCGTGTCCTGCCGAGGGGTATATTTCCCTTTCACTCTTGTTTTTTATGTTATTTCACTTTAGTCCAATAAATGTTATAGTTAGTGAAAATCATTTTGCAGTGGGGACCCTATACATTGTTTATTTACACTTTAGTCCAATTGAGTCTAAGTCACGTGTATCTGTGTGTGTTTTTGCAGGTATTTTGCATGTTCTATCCTGAGCTTTTCACTAGTTAATAAAATAATTGAAGTTTTTATTATTTACAGTTATACCCCTGTGAGTGATTATCACATGTTGCACGTGTTTTTGTTTGGATAATTTGCATTAAGGCCCTTGCATTCATATTGCCCGTTATTCTTTGGCCCTCATAACTTTAAATAATGGCAGCTATGTCCTTACTTCACTGCATTTTATTCTTGTCTTTTATTATTTGCAGTAAACATTAATTTAGCCTTAAAAATTCTCCAAAAATCAGTATTAGCTATTGCTAGTTTCTAATTTAGGTGGTAATTTTTTGTGTGCCAAATTTCCTTGATTTTCTAATATTAAAAATTCAAAAACCAACTAAAAATCTCTTTTTGCCTTAGAAAATTTGTAAACATTCGAAAATCACTTTAAAAATTTCAAAAAAAAAATAGTGGCCTTATTTCGTCTTGATTTAACTACTATATAAACTTCATCTTTTTCCCCTCTATAAACCTAAAAATTTACAAAACATCAAAAATCTTATATAATAATATAAAATCAACCAAAATTAAAAAATACATTCTCAAATTTTTTTATAGATATTTTCTCATAGTTTCTAATAAAATTTTTTCCAGGATTTTTGACCTTTCTTCTATTTTTAATTTGCAAAATTCTCCCGACTGTGTACTGTTTGCTTGTTTTCTTGATTTTTTATTTTTAGAAAATTCCAAAAAAATATTAAAAAATCTCACAAAATCCACAAAAATAGTATAAAATCTATAAAAACTCAAAAATATTTTTACTTAAATTTTCTGTGAATTTCTATCATATTTTAAAAAATCCAAAAAGAAGTGTTGGTTTGTTTTTTGTCCTTTGTTTTTATTTGCCTTATTTTGAAAATTAAAAAATTACAAAATTAAAATCGATAAAAATAGAATAAAAAATCCATCGATTCATTGAGTCGCATGCCTAGTTTAATAATTGTACTCCTTGTGTTCGATCCTGATCAATTTATCAGGTTAATAAAATAGCTATACCATGTGCTTGATTTATTTAGTGGTTGAATAATTTTCTCTATATCCGGTCCAGATGATTTGGGTGACAACGACATTGTTATTAATCAACTTAACCCTAGTTAGCCAGACGCAATCATCAACAGCTCAGATGCATATAAGTTCCATGTTACTCACCATACTGCCACTTAATTGTCTTGAAATCTGAACCTGTATATGTTTCAAAGGGACAGCCACTTACACTCACTCATCTCAAGACATATAAATAGTATATACAAGTGACAATCACATAAATTTCTTCTAGCTCTGCAACATACTCTCGTTTTTCATATTTTAATAGATTTAGTAGTTATATTGATTGAAATAAAATGCAATCGTCGACTAAATCCATTCTTTTGATTACTGGTTTGTTAATCCAACCATATGGATGCTTTCAAAAAAATGTATTAGATATGTATTAAAAAACACAAAAATATATGATCAATAACATGTTTATATTAACCATTATAATCTAATTAAAGTCTTTTAGTATCAACGTCTGTTGAAATTGAAGTAATAGTCGAAGTTATAAATATGATTTTTAAGAAAAATATGTCATACGTCCTATATTTATATAATTTTTGGAATACATTTACTTCACATTTGTAAAAAGACGTCTATTTGTCTGGTCTATATTCTAGTATGATTTCTTAATCTAACCATACATATGTATTTTGACAAGGGTGTAGTATATGTGTTTCTAAAAGAAAAAAAATTATAATGCGCAACATATTTGCCATTTGTCTCAGTGGTTATTTATATCATTTATATTTTGATCTAAAAGAAATGCACTACGATTCAAGTAGAATCTAGGGATTTTTACACCAAAGCCCTTAAAATCTATTCTGATTGTTCCAAAACCCCTACAATCTTTGTGATTAAATCATGATCATTACAAATAACATCGCAACCCTTGTAATCTTACTAACTTTACCAACAGAACCCTTTGACATGGGCATACATATTAAAAAGAGTACGATTATAAAAGTCATGGTGTAATTACAAAGATGATAAGAGTTATGTGAACGTAATTAGGCAGGATTTTATTGGCCATGGTGTAAAAATCCCTGGGATCTATAAGATAATTATGTTAGACATCTTATAATTATAAGATTTATGTTAGACATTGTAACGTCCCGGGCTTAGGTCCCCGGTCCGTTATCGAGGAAAATTGGCCCTGACAACTTGTTGGGTTCAGGCCTAGATGGACCCGTTGACAACCACCCAAAATGCTTAAACCCAAGTTGACAAGTAGCAATCCCCACCACTTATAAACCATACACACACTTCGTGAGTTTTAGGTATTGTACTATGTTAGGGGGTAAAGGTGTTACAGACATCATAATTATAAAAAATATTTGAAAAACTTAAGACTCAAGTGTCAAAAAAACCAATTATAGATAGATAACAAAACAATAATCAAAATAACGGATTTAACGGACGATTGCGTTCCACTTTCGATTTAAACCGCAAGAAAAAGGATGAATCGGCACTTCAGGTGTCTATTAAAATTGCTCCATATGCATGCTTATTCAAGTATTTAGGAATTATTTCATATATAATTTAATAAAAAAATCATTTTCGAGCATCAACTTATCTATGGGGCAAATTATAAACGATGAGAAAGAAAATATAAAGAACCTTACATTAATCTCCTGCATCTACGTTAATTTATATCTCTGCCTATTATTCATTATTAGAAAATGAGTTTACAGAAACGTTATATATATAATGGTGAATATTAGTGACGGTTTATATAACAACGTTTATATCAATTATTTTTTAGCTAATAGTTAATGATAGTTAATTCAAGTTTTGAAAAATAACAATATATAAGTGTTGTTGCATAAATCATCGCTAATTTTATAACAATAGGTATGATATATTTATCGCTATTTGGTAATACACAAAATCATTTCACATTGAGTAATACTTGTCACTATGTATTTATATAGTAACAGAAAATATAGTGTCAGATCTAAAAATAAAAATCGTCACTATAAACTCTTTTATGTAATAATCATTTTTCTATTGAATGAAAATTATCAAATTTCCAGTGTTTAAAGGGATAGATGATGTTAGTTGGAATTATAAGATAAGTAGATAAATTTCAGAGTAAGATATATATGACAACAGACACGCAGACGAAACAGAAATCTTGAAAGAAATCAAATCGTTAAATATTCTGATTTCGATATTAACAGAAAATCCTATTGTCATGGGCAATCAGAGCCAAATGTAACATGATTTCGGGTATATAAATTTCTCTTAACTTGCTTAAATTAGCCGGAGCTCACACCAAAACATCAAACAAACACCCAGCTCCACTTGCCCTTAGGAACTCCAGAATTCCTCACAGTTTATCTGATCGCTAATTTGCCCATCACATTTTCTCTTCCCCCTAGGAAGACATGGGAGAGCATACAGATCGAATCGAGGAGCTCAAGAGATCATCGGAAACCGAGGTACATGATGACAGGAAAAGAAGAAGATCGATCGATGTTGAGCGCAAACGAGCTGCGACCATGCAATGTTCCTGCTGCGACATGGCCTTCGCATCGGCAAAAGCTCTTCACGGCCACATGAGGATGCACCCCGCGAGGCCATGGAGGGGAGTAAGACCACCTTCCCATCTCAATTCCAAAACACAAAGTCTACAAGATCATTGCAAGAAGAAAGTCCAGAAGCAGCAGCGAGACGTGGATGAAGCAGTGGAGGGCCTCTTGCTTCTTCGTTACGGTGATAACCGTCGGGGTTTGCACCGGTGCCCCAAGTGCAGCAAGGCCTTCGAGACCGGCCAGAAACTGGAAAGCCACATGAGGGCACATTTTCATCCAGAGATCGTCGAAGGTACAAGGATCGCGGATATCGACCTCAATGCGATGCCAAATACAGTCGAAGAAGAATGACTACGATCATCGAGTTAAGAGTTTGATTTCGGCTATACGTATGATGATGTCTTTGTCAATTTGATCCTATTTCTCAGTTTACTCTGTAGTTATTTCATGTGACAAATTTGACAAAACAATATATGATCAAGCTGGTAATAAATTGATTCGCAAAGATGGAATTAGAAATTGCAATCTTTGAGTAAAAATTGACAGATAAAAAAATAAGCACGAGCACGCTGAAAAGAATTCAAAAATACAAAAACAGGCTCTCGCAAATTAGTCTATGTGGGAACAAAGTGATGTGATGAGGGTATCACGAATACGATAAAGTACCAGAAGCCAATGAGTATCAGGGAAATCTCCACAAAGAGGCATTGTGCTCTATGCTTCATGTTAAGCTCAGCAGTCCTCGTTCTTGTAGCTATGGGGCACTCGGCTTTTGCCGCGGCCACCTGAGGGAACGACGTGGGGACTGCGCCGTTGGGGAGCTGAGGTTCCCATGCTCGAGCTACCTGCGATGTGTCGACGGGGCCATTCAAGGTGGCAAACTTTCTGAAACTGCTGTTAGATCTTCGCAGAACTACGTTTTCGACTTCGAGCTCGATGGTCTTCTTCAGCAAGGCTTCGATTTCTGGATCCATGGTTCGATCGAATGGCCTTAAACCGATTGTTAAAGACCAATTATATATCAAAATTCGTTCCAAGAACAAATGCATGCATGTTAATTAGAGACGAACAGTTTTTTTGTTGGTTGAACTTATAAGGAAATTTGAATGCACTTGTATCTGATCGAATCACCATCAAAGTTTCTAAAAATTAATACTGATTCTTCCTTATTTTCAGCGGAGTTTGATGTGAATCCAGAATTTACTGAATTGGAATGTTCAACCAATTTGGTTAATCATGTGGATCGAGATCTGAGTGGAAGAATATGAAAAAAAGCTGGCATTAACTCCAATGATTTCACATACAATCAAGCCTGCAAATTAAAATTTATTCTGTAAGGTTGGTATATATCTTGATGGAGATCGTGAATCAACTTTAAACAACTTGAATGGATTCCCTTGAAAATTCTTTATAAACAAAATTGTAAATCCCTTTGTATGCAAAAACAGCAACCGCGGGCTTGGATTTAACTAGAAAAGAGCTGAAAATTAAACAGGAGTGGTTGCGTGAAATTAAAAAGAGGCATACAGATGAGCTTTTACAGGAATGGCATGTACCAGAAAAAGAATGAAATCCATACCTCTCTTTCTCTCCAGATCCGATGCTAATTTCTTCAGTCTTCTCCTTTTGATTATCTGAAGTCTCCCTTCATCTGTCCTTCTTTCAATCACCTGCATATTAATCTCTTCCCTCCCAACTTATAATAACTAAATCTCCTCTTGCAGCTGTCGTTGTCAGTTTAAATAATGCAATGGAAGTAAAATAATGATAGGAGTATCGTCAAATTAACTATTGTCCCCTCATTTTTTCTGGTTTTCACCCTGCTATTCTCATCACTTGTCGCCCAATGGCATATGGCTATCACTAATAGAATATCTATTTTTTAATTCACATTGAAAATTAACTACAATAAAATTGACTAAAGATAACGAATAATTCAACATTCATTGTCATATCATCCGTAGTTAAATATATACAATGAATAATATCAGTTACTTGCTTCTTTAAATTCACAATGATTGTTTCGTTGTCATATTTCCAGCAACGAAGTATAAGACAATGGTTATCCGTTGATATTTTCTTCCAATCACCATTAAATTTAGCAAATATTTGTAAAAATTATACTGAATAAGTCGACGGATAATATCGTTGTTATATGAACTTTTATCAATAAATATGATATCTTTGCTTATTACAAGAACAAAAGCTAATTTTACAATGAATAATTTCGATTTTTGTAAATTCAACATTGGAAGATATGTCAATAAATGTTCAAATAATTCATTACCATAAGTTAAATTTTTTGTAGTGATTGTTAGAAAAATCATATGAAAATGGATACTCACTAACTTTTTCTTCCGATTATTATCAGAATAACAATATTAGAGTGTATTCTAATGAAAAGGTCAATGCATAATTAACATTCTATCAATCTTTAATAAGAAATATGATATTCATTGTGAATGACAAAAAAGATAAGTTTTTCCCACCAATGAATCCTTGGTTTAAGAAATTAATCAAATAATGGCTAAGTTGTGGCAACAAAAAAATCGGATTTTTTTACCTTTTCACACAGGTTTAAGTTGTTTTAGTTACAGATTCATTAAATATGATATGCAACAAAGTCTTTTGTAATCAAAGAAATTGATAATGAATAAATAGTTGTTATAATCCATTGGCTATTCTACTTTTAGCAATGAAACTGATGCGACTTATAAACCATCACAAGACAATGTTAGCACAACTAAAAGAAATGTGATGCATAACTTTCAACAACGACACCAATAATAATATTTTTTTTTTGTAATGGCTGTGGTAATTAATTGATGATGAAAATAGTTTTCACATTCGTGAAAACATAAATCAAAAGAATTCATATAAATTACAATGATTTTGCCATTACCTATAGCGAACGTTTAAGGAATGATCAACATATAATTGGTGATAGCATTAGACTGGCTCAGGAGATCCTCAATGGTTTTGATAGCCGAAGGAACTCTAATAAATCATGCCTCAAGATTGATCTCTCCAAAGCTTTTGACACCGTGGAACACTCCTTTATTCTGAATGCTTTAAGGGGTACGGGCTTCTGCGACACGTGGATCAAATGGATGGAGGAATGCATCTCCACCACCTCCTTCTCTATTATGGTCGATGGCTCCCCGTACGGAATGTTCAGGGGTACTAGGGGATTGCGGCAGGGCGACCTGTTGGGTCCTCTCCTCTTCACTGTGGCCATGGAGTCGCTCACGTGCTTGATTGACGGGGCCGCTGCGGAGGGCCAGCTGATGCCCCTTGGGCGGGGGCGTGTTCCCGCGATGACACACCTCATATACGCGGACGACCTTCTTCTATTCTCTAAGGGGAGCATGAAGTCACTCCTTGCATTTAAGGACATCTTGGCTGCCTTCCAAGCCACCTCTGGCTTGGCACTAAATGCAAACAAAAGCCGTGTGTTCCGACCAACGTCCTTCCCGGATGACCTCCTTCACCCTTAGGATGGGCATTCTCCGGCAATCCCTTCCTACGACCTACCTTGGCCTCCCTCTTGGTTCTTCTCATAGCTCCTCTGAGGACTGCAGTGCGTTGTTTGATAGGGTGCGGGCCTTGCTGGCTGGAAGGCTAAGGCCCTCTCCCTTGCCGGTCGTCTTCAACTCTTAAACTCGGTGCTCATAGCATCTTCCTCTACTGGATTGCTGGAATCCTCATCCCTCTTAAGGTGGCGCGCAAGATTGATGGGATTTGCGCGGACTTCTTGTGGGGGGGGGGGGCAGGAGACATGACGTTTCCTGGAACACAATATGTCTCCCCAAAAGAAAGGGAGGACTGGGCATCAAATCTCTTCTATCTTTGAGAGAAGCAATGATTGCATCATGGGCTTGTACTATCCTCTCCTCTGACACCTCAATCTAGGCGGATTTCATGAGGAGAAAATGCCTCCACTCTACCCCTTTCTGGGAGGTCCAGCCTACTAGTGGTGACTCTCGCATTTGGCATGCTATCTTACGGGCTAGGCCCTCCTTACGCACTGCTGTCCAAGGGGAAGTGCCCCCTTATAAATGGATTCACTCAAACAAAGGCTTCTCCTTCTCGGATGCATATGACCTTCACCGCCCGCATTGTAGCAGCCCCCCTGGGCCGCTTACGTATGGGCTAAGGGTTCCCTACCTAAATGCTCATGTGCTCTTTACAGGGCCATACTGAAGCGCCTTCCAACTATTGATAGATTGGCCTTGTGGGGCGTCTGTGAGCACACGGCCTGCTACCTATGTTCTACGGACTTGGAATCCCACGACCACCTCTTCTTCAACTTCTTGTTTACGTACAAGGTGTGGACTGATGCTTGTACTGCTCTCCGCCAACCCCCGCCTCCGCTGCTACCCCTTGGTGAAACTGTGGTTTGGATCGCCAGCCAACCAGATCTTAAGACGCGCACGTTCCTTAGCAATCTCCTGGATCTTGTGGTCTGGAGCTCTTGGAGGGAAAGAAACTTGATATGGACCAACTTGCAGTCCAGCTGTGGCAGACAGTTGCTTAGCCAAATCGTTGACACCACCTCTTCCTTATGGAACAATGTTGGCACCTAAGTTTTTCTGATTTTTGTTAGCAACCTAGGCTCCACTGGTTGAAGTTTAACAATGTATGCAACTCTAATACAAAGCCATTTTTTGATTTTTTGGGCCCGTTGGGGCATATGTACAACACTTTCTTTTTGATAGAAATACAAGCTTACTTACTTATCAAAAAAATGATCAACATATACTATAATAATTGGGTTATAGTGACACTTTCTTAAAAATCATCATCGCATTTTCCGTTACCATATATAACGAAGATATTTTTCATTGCAAATTTATTTCTTATACTTGAAATTAGCAACCGATATTGCATTAGTTGTTATGTTATTAGCAATAGTGCGTACAACAATGTTTATCAATTGACATTTTTCAAAATTTTAAAAAATCATCATTAATTTTTAGTTCAAAATTTAGCAATTATGAGTTGAAACTTTTTGAAATAGTAATGGATAAACTTTGTTATATAGACTATCGGTGATTAATATAGCAGTTAATACATCACTCGTCGCTAATTTCAAATGTAGAAAATATTTTTTGCAATGAACAAAATCGTCCAAATATATTTAACAATATATGATAATTAAGGGATTTAAAAAAATTACAATAGATCTATTTTGTTGTAGTGGTTGTATGCACCATCTCTATTGATATAATAACAGATATGACATTTGTCATTAATTTCAAGTATAAAAAATAATTTCACGATGAATAATATCATCATTATATATAACAAATGATATAGTGAAGATTTTTTAAAACATCATTGTAGATTTATTTTGTTGTAGTGTTATAATCCTAAAGGCCATAATAAAATTATTGTGAAGGGTTTATTACTTTAAATATTAGCACAAAGAGTTATGTTTATAACAATAAATAATACTGGCATTTTCTATTTTTATAATAATAAAAATATCATATTCATTGTTAAACAGTAATAAAAAATATCATCCATCATCTTTAAATTTTGTAACAATCATTTCTAATTGAACAATAAATAGAAAAAATGACACATGGTAAGCGTTGCTATATTATTAGTTGCCATTATCTTTAAATTTTGTAACAATCATTTCTAATTGAACAATAAATAGAAAAAATGACAGATGGTAAGCATTGCTATGTTATTAGTTGCCATTGATATAGAATTGATTTAGTTTCCTTGCTAATTTGAAGAATTAAAGATGATTTTACAATAAATAATGTTCATTTTGTACATTTAACTATATGATAATGACTGTTAATTCTCCATTCCACATTTTTGTTGTATTGCATATTAGCAGTGATTATTTTAAAAAAAATAATTAGAATGTATCAATGTCGACACATGATCAATTACTGCAACAAAACAAAAGTACGGCAACTAAATTATAACGGCCGGAATCTCTAGCAACCAGTCCTCTCTTTGCCAACTAGAACCCCATCATCTAGACATTTACATAAAATTGTCAACAGATATTGTTAGCAATATGTCTCCACAAGCCAATTTTTTTGTTATTAGGGTGTATTGCAACAATGTATTCTTGTTGTAGTGAATTATCATGTAATCTTAACATCAAGAAATATTGAGTAGATGTATATAAAATTTCAAAATCAAAATACTCATCGGGGGAGGACATAACAATGTGTTGATGGGTTTTCCTTCTTGTGGGAATCTAATCCATATATAGGACATTGGTAGTCTTCTTTGGAAAATGAAAAATCTACTTTCAGTTAGAGGAGGATATTAATCACCTTTTAGGAATAGGAGCAATATCTTCCTAATCCTATTAGAAGTATGAGTCAATGTTTCCTTATTTTCTCATCTCCATGAAGTATAAATAGAGGGTATATGATGCACATCAAGATCATCCCAACACAAATTCTCCTGACATAGGAAAGAAATAAAAGAAAGAGAGAGGAAGAAGAAAGGTTTGTTGTTGCCGCGAAGTTTGGAGGGGGCTGTCTTCTTCCATACAGTTTGACGACGGGTTTATCATTTGGTGGTATTTCTCCTCTCTCTATACTCTCCATTATTTGATGATTTGTAACATCGTATACAGAGCCGGCCTTTTGTAAGCCTCTCGCATGAGATTACTTCGATTATAGTGCTTAGTTTTGGGTTGTGATCAACCTCGTGGTTTTTCCTCTTATATTGAGGGTTCTCCACGTTAAAAATTCTCTATGCATCTGTGATTGATTTTCTGTGGTCGATATATTTTTTAATATTTGTAGTAGTATATCGTGCAAGATCATCTTATCAACTTTGATTAATTCGATCTCTATGGAAAATCCGTTAGTGAGCTATATTGTAACAAGTATATGCATTTTACTATTGCACATCTTCAATAAGGTATTTTTTAAGAAAATATTAATTTATGAGAATTCAAACCTTGTTCTCTGGGTGAAAGGCAGATTATTGAAGTGGATTCGACGTGTATATTTCCTCCTTTTTTTAATCAATTAAGCAAACACTAGAATAATTTTATGGAGTTCGATGCACAATGTAGTAGCACAATTAATTCAAAGGAATGAACATTTTTCGTGGCATTAGTTGGCTCAAGGTGAGTGGATGTCAACTAATAGGCACGAACACTTAGAATAAAATAGTAATTAAGGGAGAATAATCTAGAATTGGCATCTAAGACATGATGAATCCTCCAAGGAAACGAGGAACTGTAGAAAACAGTGAATACTAAAATTGTGAAAAATACTAAAAATGGTTTTAAAAGATGGAGAAAAAGAAAAGAAAAATAGTAATAATTTAATAGTGTTTTTTCTAGATTTTTTTGTGGCAGTGCTCGATGTTGTACATATAATCATCTAAAGATGATGTCCTCTCCATTAGCTGCTTTTTATGGAACTATATCATGCCAATTTGTGGTAGCACTTTAATATTATATTTACACCGTATTTGACTATGATATACAGTTTGTGGATATCGATTTATTTCATTTTTAACTAAATGGTGCTTTGTTTAGAAATATTTTAATACATCGTGTAGTTTTTGTTTGGTATCATTATACCCAACTATGACATCAATACAAAAGATATGTTATAAATCGGTCTATTATATATTTCCAGGACTAAAATAAATTCAACGCCAAATCTCTATGGTTTTGAAGTCAAATTATATTTTTTAGTTTATAAATGGTATTTTTTTGTCGGTTATCTGAACAAAGCTGTTGCTTTCAAATGAATTAAACTATTTTTTAGTTCTTTGTCCAATGGTTAATATCATAAACTCGTTAATATCTAACTGCGTATACGTATACTTATGTTCTTGACCTTTCTCATGATAACGTTGAGGGGGAAGAGATGAAGCATCACCCCCTGCACGCAGCCTTGACTCACGGCCACAGGGTCGCCTGACCAAGGTAACTCCCTCTCCATAGCCTCCTCTACCTCTTCCCCCTCCTCTCTTCTTACCCTCCGCTACCCCTACATCATCCTTGCACAACATGGGCTGTAAGGGTTAAGGGTTATAGAAAATGGATTCTAAAAAAACAAGCCAGATCCCTATACGTACCAAAGATAACCACCCAGGCAAGCTCCAACTTGTCTCCCTCCCGTCCAACCACAACAAAAAACAACTATATGATCCAAGCCAGCATCGATTCTCCTTTAAGGATAGTTTGTGCCTCTAAGAAACAAAAATGAAAAGAAAGGAAAATGATGGGAACTATAATATCCCAAAATCAAAGGCTCAAATCATCGAAGAATACTTTCTCATCAAAAAAAAAACACTCCCCTCCTAAACCAAAGGCAAGTCATAAAGCATACCTAGCTCTAACCCCACCCATTGCGACTACAAAAGTATGTTGTCCAGACGTTAGTCATTTGGACCCTTCGATCGACGAAGCATTCCCAGCCTTATCACAATTAATTTCCTCATGAATGTTACAGAAAATTCACAATGTAAGCGATGCAAAAATACTTCCAGTTGGATTAACCGCTCCTCCCCAATCATCGAGCCCCCCCCCCCCCACACACACACACACAGAAGAAAGGACTCTGAACCATCCCAGCTCGTCGTCCACCCCACGAAGAAGAGAACAAAGCCCCTCTTCCCCGAGAAGAAACCGCCAGACCATTGGTCTATCCAGGAGGATGCAACTAAAGATGACATCATCCAAACACACTAACAAAATCCCACCCCCATTCACAAAACTGGTTACATCCATGGACTGGTGAATTTACAACGTATACCTTTCCATTGGTCTGGAACTCGTTTGATACCCCAAAGGTCGCACCCTCTGCCCTCTCCACTTCGGAATATACACGAAACATATTACACAGTTGACTCATTCTCCCCAGTGCTCTTCTTACCTCGAGGAAAGAGCTAGCTACAAATCCTTATCGAACCTTTCGCTACCCACCACATCCTGGCTGAAAAGAGATAGCCCTGTCCACTCTGCTCCCACTCCGCCGGCAGCCAAATCAGAAAGACAATTATCAGGATTAACTTTAGCTACGACCCAGAAGTTGAACCGCCAAAGCTTCAACACCACCCTTTCAGATGTCCATAGCTATGCAGGACTGAAAAACCGTCAAGTTTTGATCACACCATCGCCCCTCTCCGCTCGAAACTCCCGATCTATTAAAGTCTGCTTTAATTGTATGTGTCAATGACATACAAAACGACTCTGCCACTTTCAAACCATTTGCTTCTCATGCCACCAAAGAGGACACATCTCCACTGTTGCTTATATTCCACTTCCCAGAAAATGTCTAACCCAAATCTGATCCATCGCCACCAAAACGAAGACGGAGCAACTCCCCTCCTATGTCTTGCGAAACATACATCCCAAAAACGACAACCTCCGCCAGACCATCCATGGGAGATCGACGTCCCTCTCCCCCCTCTTCCAGAGACCCAAGCTCTAGGGCGGACATGACCATCTCCTCCCCCTGGAGAGCGGATCTATGCAATGAATCAATTGCGATGAAATTCCAACTCCTCCGATATGTTATTGCTGAATTCTTAAAAAAAAAACCCATCACTATCTTGGTCAAAGAAAGCCCTTGCCAATGAAGTGGTCTGGATACATTCAGATTCTTCTGGAAGGTCTCTAAGCTCCAAATCATCGTTGAAGTCTCATCGGAGTCGAAATACAAGAACCTAGTCGATACCTCCTACACCTCCCTCAATGACGTCACAATCTGGTTCTATAGATGGTCCCCATCCTTCGGAGCTAAGCGAATAGAAGAGACCTTAGCGTACTGGATCAAAGTTTTGTGACTACCTCTCCATCATGGATACCCATATATCCAAGACCTTTGGAAAACTCCTTTCATATGAACCCCCTCCACTTACGGAAGATTGTGATGATACGGTAGGTATTATGGTGCTTGGGGATATCCCAAAAGATCCAAACGATTCTCAGGGGAATCGAAGTTACAATCACTTACGGTTTGTTCGAAGCCTCCTTCCACCCACTTAATCACAGAAGATAAGTTGCTTTCATCCACTACGACACCCCGTACACTAAAAACACCACGAGTCACCTCCTGGTAACCAAATACCAAGAAGTTGATCCCTATACTTACTCCCCCTTTACATGGAACCGAGATAAAGCCACCCCCAACCAATAGTCGACTTAGCCCCAGGAAAGTTCGATCTATTCCCTGACTTTGCATGGTCAAAAGCTACCATAGTCCCCATCCCATTCCCGATACACCATAGATCATCGGTAGAAGCAGGGATCCGCTTCTCAAAAATTTCGGATCGTGAATCTGTTGAAAATGCCATATTGTGGTTGAAAGCGATGTGAACGAAACTATATGATAACCTCGTGAAAAAAACCACATGGTTACATCTAAGCATGCAAAGGAAAAAATGGCAACCATACTCGACTCACCGGTCCCAGTACTACCGTCTTTGATGGAGTCCCACCAGGACTTGCAAATGAAGATCTCCCTAGATCCTACAACAATGCTGAAGAAAATCTATGTCGCATCCTCCTCCAAACAAGAGGACATCACCGCCAACCCAGGTACATACCCAAGCTACCCTTTTATCAGCCTAGATCATATCCTAGAGTTCCTATATCCAACCCATAATTGCCCTGGATTTCTAATATTTTCACCTCTCCGAAGAGTAAAATTCCTGGGGAGCTTACGATTGCTAGTATGGGCCTTTCCTTCCCGGGCTCTCCAAACAAAAACTACTTCATGGATACCATTTGGAACAACCAAAATCTGGCGCACTAGAAACTGTCGTGCATCTCAACCCAATATTCGACCAACTTAAGATGGATATTAGCCTCCTCTCATGGAACATGTGTTCTTGGGGGAAGATGGAAAAAGAATCAACTACTAGACATCATCCACTGCAACACGATAAATATAGTGGCTCTTCAACAAACTAGAACCCCCATTTGGCCCCAGACTAACCTATTACCCTCCCTAGATAACTTCAAATGGCACACCAATCCTGATTGCACATCTTGTTGAATACTCACGGGATGGGACTCACACTTTCACCGTTATCTCGGCATCTAACTTCGATTTTTTCACATTACTTATCTTAAAATCTAATAATACCGATGAAATGCTACATGTTTACAATGTCTACAAACCTCCCCAATCCATCCTCAAGCAAAACTTCATCAGCCAACCGTCCGTCATCTCTCTCACGGGTCAAAAAAATTTATTGGCAGGAGATTTCAACCTATTTTGTTTTCAGTCTGAATCCTCTTCCATCCAACCTCCATCCCAATTCATTAGACAACATAATGATTGGTGTCTATCATTGAAACTCACAGACATCAAAGATCTTTGGCGATATTATCATGGATTGACCTACAACAAAAATATTGGGAAATCATTGGTAGAGTTCTTATGTCCCCTCATCTCCTGGAATCATTCCCCCTCACCAAAATCTGGGATCTATAAAAGACCTGCTCATATCATAAACATTTAGTCGCTACGATATCTACCCTTAAACAAACCAGACTATCTTTCAAAATGGAAACCTTTTGGTATAAACAACCCAATTTCGAAACCATGGTAGCCACCTCATGGAATAAAACCTACAAAGGATTTAATTCATTCCTGTGCTAAAAATGAAGCATCTCAAGTTTGACATAATAAATATGAAAAAAAATCAAACCTGACCCTGCTCCATGTCGCAAAAGAAAACCTAACACATCAGATAGACTCACTAAATCATACCCTAGCCTTGCGGAACCTGATCCCAACACCTTGAAACAACTATCTACCCTACACAAAGCTTTAGATATCCTCCTCGAGGAGGAATATACAAAACTCTATCAGCGTGCAAAGGTACGATGGCTCTGTGAAGGAGATCGCAATTCTAAACTCTTACAAGCAGTGGCTTCAAAGAGAAGAACTAGGAACTCTATTCTGGCATTATATGACGATCATGGAATGAGGCAGACATCACCTCCCGCTATTATGCAGATTTCCATCTCTTACTTCCAAACACTCTACTCGAATAACGAACCCCCAACACCGTCTCCCCTTGGCTTTGAGAATCTTCTACCAAGAAATCTAGAGAACCGATAACAATTGATTGAACCTATTCTTGAGTCTGAAGTGGTGGCTAGAATTTAAGGCCTTAAAGATTTTAAGGCACCCGTCCCAGATGGGGCAACCCCAGAATTTTTCAAACATTTCTAGTTCATATTCAAAACTAATTTGTGATCCTAGTTGATCATCTCTTTTCCTCATCTTTTAACCCCCGTGACCTAAAATTTATCAACAACTCTACAACCAATTTGATCTTTAACCACCGTTCCTTAGAATTGCCCGATAATTAGATTATCAAACTACCTATATAACATATTAGCTCACGAAGGTACTGGCCCAAAACTCACCCCTAGATTCTAGAAAATCCCCTTTCCATCAAAAGGTATCCATCTTCTTATGGAAAATATGAAACAATAAATTGAGAATCCAAAAACGTCCTTTAATACCTAATATGTCCTTGGTTTCCACCTGACTATTATGTCTAGCAGAAGATGAAACATTAAGCTACATTCTACTAGAATGTATATTCTCTTGTCTCCTATTCAAATTTTTAAATCTGGTAAATTTAGTTGGTAGTTTAGAAGAATTCTTTGACCAACACTTACAAATTCCTCCATCCTCCACCACATGGCAGTGATCTGTAGCCCAGGCATCAACTTGGTGGTTGATTTGGAAGGAAAGATGTTCAAGACTCTTCCAAGGTACCTTCCTCCTGCCCATTACCATTACAAAAGATGCCTCAATTATTATGGCCTCTCCAACCTTGAGACCCCGTTATTAAAAGGCTAACCTTTCTTGTCAAATACCTAGCTATATAACCCCTTATTCTATGTTACAATCTGTTGCAGACAGCAAAAGGTCACAACCGTAATTCCAAGACCTCGCACCCGTAATCAATGAGTGTCTAAGCCACTCCAAAGATGATCTAGCAAATCCGACATACTCGCGAAAGAACCTCACCCAGCATACCCCAACAATGTCCTTCTATTAGCTTTTGTAGTGTTTTTTTATTTGTTTACATCCAAGAACACTCGAAACTTTTTCGTTGTGTGGCGCCCTCTGGTTACTTCCTAGTTATACTAAATACTAGAACCATTGGACACGATGGTTTGTGCCTTTTTGATATTGTTGGCTAGTCGTCGATGATCTCTATTTAATGAAATGAAATCTTGATCGTTTATCTAAAAAATGTTTTGCTCTCCCTCTTCTTTTTTCTCCTCCATTTCTTTCTTGTGATTAAAAAATTACTTATAGTGTGGCCATTAAAAAAATCAAACATACCATTGTCAAGGGAACCCTACACATAAATGAACAACTTAAATGTTACTTATACAACATACAAGTATTTTCAAGTCCATAGAAAGGAATAGGGTTTGAAAGTCAATTACTATCATAACATCGAAATATGAGACATGCGGATAACACGCTGTGCTACTAATCCTTTTTGAATTGTAAAATCAATCCTTCTAAACACTATATCAATAATCGTAGGAACCATAACAATACTGCTCATGACTTTTTGGGCCCTCTACAAAAGCTAAACAGAATCTGGTGCTAAGAATCCAAAAGTATCAAAACCAAAAGGGGTGAAGGCATGTTGATTATCAATGCACGCTTTCTCGTGCTTCACTACTTTTGCTGAAGAAGCTTTAAGGGCAGCATGCCCTGTTGTTAAGGTCCTACTCTTCAATCCCACCGGCAGAGAAACTCCTGTCACGTCTACACAAGCATGTTTCCCTTTGACCCATCCAAAAATTAAAATATCACCAGGTCTAAGTGTGGATACCCTCCAATTGATCATAGTTAAAAAGTGTGACACCCGCCCAGGATCTGAGTTACTCATTTACATACCACTCGTGGTATTACATTCGCAATAGATCACATTAGGTTACTGAAAATGAGGTAAGATTTTTTGTTGTTCGAATGACATTCACAATAATGAGAAACAACCACATAACTAACAAGTGTCACCGAATTCATCTTTGCATTAATTTCCATATATATTTACATGTGTCAAAAGAAACTGACATTATGAACATGTATCCCAAAATATAACAAAATATGAAAAATAAGCATTTACAATATCCCGTACAAAGCTAAAATGTAGTGTAAACAGAAACTGTCTGATCCGCATAAGCTCAATGTCCAGTTGTCAATCTACTGAGTTGTAGGCGTCTTGCCTGTCATTCATATTAGGAAGAAAAGGATGTCAACAAAGGTTTAGTAAAATCTACTTTGTTAAAAACAATACGTATTTAAGTAGTTTCAAAAGAAAGAAAGTGGATAGGTGTTGCCATATAAATTTAAGAAGTTACTTGCATAGAAATTGGCTTACAAACTGTTTGAAGATGTAGATGATGTCTTTCTTGTTCTGATATTTGACCTTGTTTAATTCCTCGAGCTTAGTGGATAGTCTATGGTCTTGGTCCAGGTGAGACCTCACACTGTAACTCTAAGGCAGGAAGAATGCTTCGGGTTGGGGTACCTCCATAGGCATGTAATGGAGTATAATGCATCCTAAGTAAGTTCCCAACACGTCCACTAGCTTCACTTAACAACCTGTAGTAGTAGTTATCATCCGGGTGCAGAAGATTTTTGTGCCACGATCTTTTATTCTGTGAGATATCAGAGGTGATGATGGATCTTCTTAAATGTTGATGACTGATTAATGATAATGGATGATTGATGATTTCCAATATCTAATCTCCTTCTTCGTCAGCAAGTACTGGTGGAACTATAAGCAAACTCAACTCCATCTGACAATGATCTTTTCTTCATTAGGACCTACTAGCGGAACAATAACCAAAAACTCAAGTGGTGAGGAAGCCTCCTAAGATACTCTTCCACCTCATCCTCCTAGTGGAAGTGTGGTCCAGGAGAGGGCTAGGCATACTCCAAAACTATGCCCATAAGATAGGTGGGAGAAACTCTCTGGTCTGAGTCACTTCAAAAACCAACCCGACCGATATGGGCAAAACGAACTCGGAAAACAAAACCAAGAGTCCTCTAGACTAGGAAGCCTACTGAAACGAAGTCAACAGAACTAGTCAAAAGCCTAGATCCCAACGAAGCATAAAAATACTACGAGCTCACGTAAAAATCGTAGAAAAGATTGGTATCCTAGACCCGTGCACTAGGCGGCCGCTTCCTTAACTGAGCTTCCTATCTCCCACCCAACTGAGGGTCATTGCACCCTTGCATAGTCAGGTGTAAGGGTTATCACGATCGACACAATTAATTGTCATTGCTAATTCATAACAACGAAATATCTTACAAATTTCACAAAACTGTATATCACTTAGTTCCTTGATCTGATAAAGCATTGAGATTCCTGGATTATAATGATTCGGTCGGGAACTTAAAATCAATTTTTATGCACCATCATCAATGTTATCATTGTAAAAACCCATGAGATTAGAAGCTATTTATTGGATATAGATATAAGTTCGTATTGATGCATGATTTCCCAATTCTTCCCATTTTTAAATTTCGAGATTTAGAACTACTCATTAGATCTGAATTTAAATTCAATGATATACAAAATTCCTAAATCATTTATATTTTAACTCATGAACTTATTAGCTAAATAAGTGATCTTGAATTGAGTCTAATTTGCATGCTAATCACCCCCAAGTCTATTAATTTTAATATGAAATCAATGGTTAATTAATGATCTGAAATTGGATTTTAATTGTAAGAAAATCACCCAAGATTCTTTCATTGTTTAAAATGATATTAGTGCATAATAGTGGATTGATTTTAGACACTAAAATGTACGCAAATCATCTAAAGTTCTTTCATTGTTCAACATGATATTAGTGCACAATAATGAACTGATTTTAGCACTAAAATGTATGCAAATCACCTAAATTTCATTCATTGTTTAACATGATATTAGTGTATAATAGTGGACTGATTTTAGGCACTAAAATATATGCAAATAACCCAAAATTCTTTCATTGTTCGCATGATATTAGTGCATAACGGTGGACAGATTTCAAGCACTAAAATGTATGCAAATCGCCCAAAATTCTTTCACTATTCAACAAGATATTATTGCATAACAATAGATTGATTTTAAGCACTGAAATGGATGCAATTCACACAAAATTTTTTCGTTGTTCAACATGGTATCAGTGCATAATAATTGACTGATTTTAGGCACTAAAATGTATGCAAATTACCCAAAATTCTTTCATTATTCAACATGATATCAGTGCATAACATTAGATCTATTTTAGGTCATATTCCATGTATATCTTTCTCAAAACCTCATCATTTAAGCTTGCAAATCATCATCAAATCCTCACATTTTATCATGAAATAAGATCATAAAGAGCTGTCTGAATTTTTGATCTAACTACATACAAAACCTCCAAATTTCATCTTTCAAATGCTAAAATCTGTAGTTAATTACTGGTCTAGACATAGATTAATTTGCGTGCTAATTACCTAATTTTTTATCCTCAAATACTTAAGAAACCAGGAGCATACAATTGTGACATATTTGATGGGTTGGAATTTAGACTAATGTACGCAAGTCACCCCCAAACTATCATCATTTAAGCATGCAAAGTGCAACATGTGATGATTTGATTTTGGGCTTAATATAGTGTCTAAATAAGGGATTTTGTATTTGGATCTTAGATTATGTGAAAGGCAACAAGAGGAGGGGATTGTACCTTGAAAATCTCCAAATTTGGGGAGAAAACTAACATGCAGGTTAAGTTATAGCTGCTAGCTTCTTGGAGCAGCAGTTCTGATGAATTGAAGCAGCACAGGTGGCCTCTAGAGCTGTTGGACAGTAGCTCTAATGGGCGTCAGTGGCTTCTTATATCCAGCAATAGCAGTGATCTTGAGCTGCTAGATAGCAGTGATCTTGAGCTGCTAGATAGCAGATCCAACAGGGAGACGGAGCAGCAGCTCCTTGACAGGAGAGCAGCTCTAGCAGTCTGTTGTCTAGTACGTAGGCAACTGCTTTTGGAGGGCTCCAGCAACTAGATTGGAGGAGAGCAGGAGCTCCTGCTGAGATTTCGGCTGCAAGAGAGAAGGGCGGTTGGGCTCCTTCATTGAAGAGAAAAGAAATAAAGAAAGAATATTTGGAGGAAATGTAAAAAGAAGGGTTTGCGAGTTTTATAAACAAGAGGAGACCTTGTTGTTCGCTAAGTGGAAGGACACAATGCTGCTTGTCGCTATGCTGTGCCGTTTGTAAAGTTTTTATTTATATAGTTTTTTAAAAACCCTTTATCTCTCTACCAAAGTCATCCGCATTTGCACCTCGAATCTCTGATTCCGATGAACAATAGCTCATTTCGACCATCTTTTGAATGACAATCAAAATGAATATAATATTCTTATATTTCTGATATGAGATGACTTTAGAGATTGTCGATATAAGATCTTGGGTTAGGATTAAATTTTGTGATTTTAAATGGTCAAATGACCTCCGATCGATGAATAGCCGATTTTGTTGGTCTTATTTTGTTGAATCAAATTTTATGGAGGTCTTTGTGTGTTTTGCAGTTTCTGATTGCATCACAGCTTTTCGATAACATGAATTACGAGATGATCATTTTTTGATCGATTGATACCAAATAAATTTTACAAAATAAACACTCTATTATAAATTTGACATGTATATATCATTTTTTGTCAAAATAAACACTATATAAGTTGTACAAAATACTGTATAAAATATTGTATAATTAATTTAATTATTTCCAAAATTAAAGAATAAAGAAAGAAAAGAAAAATAAATAAAATAGCATAGGTATTGAATGGCCCTAGACCTTGAGACCCAGTCATCATGATGACTTGGTCGACAAGGAACAAAGTAAGGGGAGATAGGGCAGAGAACTTGTAAAGAAAACACATTTAGAACCCTATTATATTTTCTCAATAATTACTCTTTGTCACACATTTAGACCTCTACCCTCTACATGAATATTGTAGATAAAAATACAAAGAAAAATACAAAATTGATTTCACTAAAAAATAATGCACAGTGCCCGAGACACACAAAATAAAAATCTAAAATAAAAACTTTGCAGACATGTATCTTCTCCATATTATAACAAAATTGACTAAATTCACATTTAAATGTTATAAATTTAATAAGCTATTTAATGAAGGTAGTTTCATTCAATTTGGATCTAAGATGCAAAAATTAGGTTTCGGGTCCCTATTGTATACTATACATGTATATTATTTTCAATATATTTAGTATTTATATTTTCACTTTATTTTATTTTTATTAAATTTTAAATATTATTTGAAACACATTTACATAATTATAATAAAATGAAATCATTAAAATAAAATCAAAATAAATCAATTATTTTAATAAAAAGGTAAAGTATACATATATATACGTATAGTATATGTGTACATATTTAATAAAGTGTACATAGAAATTCAGAAAAATATAATAAAAATATCTAAATGTGTATCTAAATAAATTAAAAATGTATAAAATACATGCATATAATAATAACATATATAATACAAAATTAAAATAAAAATACTAGAATACAAGTATTTTTTACCCATGTTTATACTTGTAAATTTTAACTTAAACTAAATAACTCAAAAAAATAAATAAAAATAGGTATAAAATACTACATTAAATTACAAACATTTACATGTTTTGATAAAAATTTAGCTAATTAGTTTGTTGTTTCTTTTCATTTTACAAGGTATTTCAGCCATGGAATTTTCTGGTTGGTTCACATGGACCAACCGGAATCCTTCCTTTATTGACTCGGGTCAACTGACCCCCTCTCTTCCTCGAGCCATGGACGTGTTAGAGCCTGCATCTTCACCCAATTTTCCACTCGATCTCATTATTCCCTGGCTTGGTGTGCTGAGCTTTTTGCAGATATTAGATGTCCCTAATTCACGCCAATGTCCAAGATTTGGCCGATCTTCATCGAATCAATCAGCAGCCTCGATCAAAAACCTCTCCTCATCCAACCTATAAAATAACCTCCTTCACTCCGCCTCCAATTTTGATCCCTCACCCAGAGTTCGTAGCCCCTTGGTTCCATCACAATTCCTTTCCCTAGGTGACAACTTCATATTAGAAGGAGTTGCATCAAGGAGGAGCATCGGAGGAGAAGATCCACCCATTGTCGGAGGAGCTCTCTGGCTGGTTCAGCTTCCTTCACCGTCAGGCCAAGTCGAGGCCTTTCTTTGATGTTCTTAGGTAATGTTTAGCTTCTACATTTAATTTTCACCTTTAATTTCTGCTTTATCTCTTGATTAGGTTAAATTTTAAGCTCATGAAATTGCTTAGAGCTAGAGCTCTAGGCCAAATCATCGAAATCAACTGTTTCTCAAACCCGACATTCATCCTACTTTGAGTCCCAATGTGTTCTACATCTGATCCCCCCTGTTTCCAAACCATATCTTCCAATATTTGGCAAATCTAGATTCCTTCTGCCGTCATCGCCAGAATCTCCCCTCCATTCCATCTCCCTTATTATTTTGCTGCATTTGTTTAGATGAGGCAGCACACCTCAAGCCCCTAAGTTTTTTGGTATAGGTCTTGCGAACCGAGGAGACATATGGAAGCCAAGAACATGCCTAGAGGATCTCTATGGTCCTGGAACACAATTGCCCTCCAGATGGGGCTAGAGGTCATCTGGGCCTCATCTAACGGAACTTGCAAGTGTGGAGGGACAATAACACGCTCCAACAGACATTAGCTAAAGGAGAGGATGCTAGAGTCGCCTAGGATAATGCTCGAAGTTCAATGGTGGCGACTTCATCAACAATCCTCAGAGGAGTTCATAGTCGTTTGATCAAGAACATGATCCAGATCTAATCTGGTCGTCCAATATCACAAGGCGCTGCATATCCTCCACCCTTTGAGCACACACATGGCAGCTAGACGACGGTTGGATGAAAGTCATTTAAGTGGTAAAAATTGCAAACACCCCTGCGTTTTTGTTTTTTGAAAAATTTATTTGCAATATTTAATTTAGTTCAAAATCTATGGAAAAATTACAAAAGAAACCTTGGAACTTTTGAATATTGTGTTTTAGTCCAGTGTCAGGTCACCTCACGTAGACCCCTACGTGAGTGGACAGTTCGCAAGTGACAACCTCCAAGTTTTTTAATTGTTATTATATATTTAAAAATCAAGTTGTAGTTCAAAAACTTTGGCTATTTTGCATGTGTCCCCCTTGATATTATTTTATTTGCAAATATGCCATGTTAGCTTGATTAATTTTATTTTTATGTTTCTTTTTTCTAAAAATAGCTTTGGTTCTCCAAAAGATGTTCAAAAATAGTGTAAGTGCTTGATTAGATGCTTGTTCATGCTGCATATTTTATTTATCTTTTTGCATGCATTTTCTATTTATTAAAAATAAAAAAGAGCTACTTTATTACTTATTTGACTTAAAAATACAAAAAATAAATCTTTTCCAAAAATTCCAAATAACTTACCTACTATTTATTAGCCTATTTTATCACACCAAACTAAAAATCACAAAAAAAAGAAAAAGAAAGTCAAAAAATTGGCAAACCCTTGCTAACTCGAAAAAAAGTATAAAATATTTTCTAAAAATAAAAAATAGTTTTCTGGATTATATTTTTATTTATATATATCAATGTGTATTAAATTCGTTTTGAAAAATTTTGAATCCATTTGCTTATTTTAATTCTCAAATCAATTCAATCTAATTAAAAATTCCCTATTTTGGACCTTTTCTTATTTTAAAATACAAACAAATTAGCAAAAATTCCTAAATTCTCAAAAATAGAAGAATATTTCAAAAATACAAGAATATTCTTTTTTAATTTTTTTGACTATTTTATCTATATTTATAAGTATAATACTCTATATAGCCTATATATATTATCATATATACATAATATTAGTAGTAATTATTATAAATACCTTATATATATCTTAAAACCTTTAAAAAATAAAAAGGATTGTTCTTTGCGATATTTTTGGATTTTTATAAATTTATTATATATATTTTACTATTTATTACTTATATTATATATATAATACATTATATACCTATATATATACTTATATATATGATATATTAAAAAGAATAAGAAATTAAAAATCAGAAATTATATATATATATATATATATATATATATATATGTATGTATATAATTAAAAATTAATTAGAAAACCCATAAAAACATTGAGTACACACTGTGCATACATATACATACATATCCATATTATTTATTTATAGATAATATACCTACTACGTCCCTTGTTCCCTGTGTTTGAGACCCTACCATACTTGTCCACTATACACATTTCATTGTAGGGTTTACAAAAATTTTGATATCCTCTTGTCTTCATTTCTTGATCATTTGTGTGGAATGATTATTGAGATTGTCCATTAAGCTTCGCTTCGATCACTTCAACGACTGAGGCATGCCTTGTGTGACCTCATGATCACTCCTCTCTGCTCCTTGGTCTCTTTCAAATGGCACCATTATCGAGAGTAGCGGCTAGCGTAGCATTTTTTATATTATGTATATTATTTATCCCTTTTATTTTCTACTAATTATTTTTTATTATTGATTATCTGTTCCTGACCCATTCTTCTTTGTTTGACTTTCTTGCGAGCGACCACGTGGTGACATCTACTTCTTAGGAGGTGGACTCACCCGAGCCACAAGGAGGTTGGCTCTTCTACTTATGAGCCAACTAGGAGAGAGCAAGAGAAGGAGCGGAGAGAGAAGGAAAGGAAACAAACATTGTTCTAGCTTATTAATTTTATTTTGTGAGGATAGTTTTAAATTTATTTTTGTATAATTAATTGTAATAGTTTTGACTGTAGACACTTCCTCTTTACGAGGTCCATTGCTCGAGTGTTTGTTCACGTGGGGGCCATGTCGGTTTTATCGTGTTTTTATCAGTTTATTTTATTTTGTTTTTCAAGTTTTGAGCTTTTCGCCTTTCTTTTTCTTTATTTTATGTGATTAAGCCCTTAGATATATGATTGCGTGCATCGGTAAATTAGGTCCATAGCTTAACTAGACTCATGTGCCTATAGTGATATACACTTGGACTTAGCCAAATATTAATTGTAAATTACTTGGATTTGGAACCACATGCCGCGGGAGACTCTACACAGAGCTTGCTGGACCCGTTGTGGCGGGCACCGAGATATTAATTGTAAATTACTTGGATTTGGAACCACATGCCGCGGGAGACTCTACACAGAGCTTGCTGGACCCGTTGTGGCGGGCACCGAGGAGTCTCCAAGACCAGACAATTAGGATCCATTTTAAAGTAGTTAGCATTTACTTCTTTACGCTAATAGCAATTCTTGTTTAGGGCGCTTTCTCGCTTTACATATCGCTCATATAGTGTAAATATTTCTATTTTGCCTTGCATTTCACATGGAGAGCACTGGGAAACACTATGAGTCTTCTTACTTTGTATGCATCATTTGATATGAGAGTGAGATTTCCACTCTAGTACCCACTTGCATTGCTTTTCTGCTATCTCCATCTGTTTTATATCACTTAGGTTCAATAAGAAAATAAAAAAATGTTAGGCACATTTTATTGAAAAATACCTGAAAAGGTGAAAACTAAAAAAATAAAACATGGGACTATTAATAAAACTTTTACTTTAATTAAAATCTATAATGGACATCATTGTTTTGGGTTCATAAAGCCCTCATTGTTTTTTTAGGTACCGTTCAAACTGAGTGAGGCGCGACCCTAAGGATTAAAGCCCAAATCCTGATCTATGGCAGCCTTGATTATCACATGGGATGACGAAATATTGGTGCTTCTATCATACGTAGGTGAGTAGGGCTATGTCGATGATGGTGTTCCCTCCATGTGTGGAGCCAACTGGTTTGAAGTATTGAACATTGGCCACACCCTCACGGAGGTGTATGTCTCATTGTCCTGCGACCGAGTAACTCGCTTGCGAAGGAAGTATTAGTTTCACCTATTAGCTTTCTTTCTATATTCTTTTATTGAGTAGCCCCCAAGAACTTGATCAAGGACCTCAAAGTATGCAGATCACATGTTACAAAGGAGGTCGAAGAAGTACTGGTACTTTCCTGGCAGTATACACTGCTATAGGGATAGCCATCTTAAGGACTTGTTAAAAGATTTGCCTGCAAAACAACAATAAAATTATAAAGATAAAAATAGCCGAACTCTTACGTCTTCACTTGTGTTAAGTTGGTGAATCCAAAAATTGTTTCGTATTTGTTTGATTAAAGTCAAAGATCAAGTCCCACACACTTGTGGAAATTTTGCCTTTCATTTTCTCTTTTATTTTCATTTAACCCCCACACACTTTTGATTTGTTCTACTATTATGCACTCCTATTATTTCTTGTTCATCTTTGTATCTTTCATCCACTCTCAATCTTCCTTTTGACACTTGATATGGTGAATCATGGATGGCTTAGTTGGGACTCCATTGATACTCACATCGATTCCTTACAGCCGCCTTCTCCAATAATTCGGGGCGATTCACGAGATCATGGTTTGGACTTCGTGAGCCGCTCTCCAGACTCCACATCTTCTTCAATGAATCGGGATCACTCTTGTCCTAAAATCTATCCATTTTGGATGGAAATTGATTTTACTCCATATACTTCTCCATCCTTCATGAAATTATGTGTTGACCATAACACAGAACGATTCTCTCAATTGGGTGCTTCTATTGAGACTGATCGGGGCATCATTCCATGTACAGATCTAGAGCCTGATCTGGAGCTAGAGATTTTGTCAGATTCAGATTTAGAGAGGGCTCCAACTGGGAAAGAGAGGGCTCCCCATCATCCACAGCCACAGACAGGACATCAGCCAGACCAGAACATAGTGAATGACCAGCTTCTTGCCTCTATTCATGCAATACATCAGTAGCTCATCAACCAAGCAATAGCCTAGGTCACCTTACAAGATATGTTGAACGATATGAGGAGAAGGAGAGATCAATAAGGAGGAGGAAGAGGAGGAGGAGAAGAAGAAGAATTCGGAAGTGGAGCCGATGGAGGTCCAACAGATGAGCAAAGAGGAGAGAGGCCCAAGCCTATTCTCAAATAGATTTACAACTCGGAGTTGGACATATGATCAATGGATCCAGATCCCAACGGTCCATGCACACTTTGAATTGAAGCCTCAACTCTTGGCTCATCTTCCCATCTTCCATGGGAATGAAAATGAGGAACCATATATCCATCTTCAACAATTTGGATGCATCTGTGGAACAATGCACTACCCTAACATATTGTTAGTTGTAGTTAAGATGATGATGTTCCCATTCAGTCTTCAGATAAGGCACTTAATTGGATCAATCATCTGGGAAAGGTCGTCATGACTGGGGGGGAGCTAAATTCAGCCTTTCTACAAAAAATTATACCCTCTCAGTGGCCTGAATCAGATGCGTACCGACATTGCCAACTTCTCCCAAGCCACCCAAGAGTCCATCCATGAGGCTTGGGAGTGATTCACAGATTTGCAAAAGAAGTGTCCCCATCATGTCATTCCGTAGAACACCCTGGTCAAACACTTCTTTGGGGGGCTCACTCTCGAGAGCCAGAGGTTCGTCGATGTCGCTTGTGGTGATTTGCATTTTAACAAGTACGAGGACATTGTATTACAGATTTTTGAAGAAATGACCGAAGGAGAGGCTGCCTTCTCATCATCTCGTGTATACTGGTGATAGCCACAATTTCATCAGAAGCCAATTCATATGGTGGCATCACATGATCCGGACAGGGATGAGAGCTCCAATCTGAGCATCATAGGGAGCCACATGTCCAAGGTAGATATCATTGAAAAATGGTCACAGGACCTTGAGAAACTCGTTGTGATCGAAAAGAGGAGCCAAATTTTGGACAAACTGAATCAGATCACCAAGCAACTGGAGCTGCTTGTGAGCACAATTAACATATGTCGGTTTGTATCTATATTGGCTTCGACTTCTACTGAGACGAAGGAGCCATCATCGTCTTAGCCTCCTCAGCATAGTCTAGCACAGTCAACGGTCCAGCACATTTACTACGTGCAGGCACCCAAGCCTACATCGTCTCAACATCCACAACAATTGCTGGTTGTTTACCATCCCGAGCTCCAGATCTTGCCATATTTGTGTTCTCCTCCACCACCTCTCATTTAAGAAGTGAATAGTGTATGGTCAAATGATGCGCAATTAGCCCGTCCCGACAGACATAAGCAAGGTCAGTCTGTTAATTCCCATACATTCCCTCAACAACAAGGAGGGAGAATGTCCAGGTTGACCAACCTTACCACCCGCAGTCTCCGTTGTATCATGGCAATTGGAGATATAATCAGTACCAACAGTTGTAGTATCGTCAAAACCAACCGTACTAACAGTACTAGGTTGTTCCTTATTAGTACCATTCCTCCTCAACAACACCAATATCAGTCTTCTCTCTAGTACCATTCTCATCATTCCTACCCGCAGCCTCCACAACATTCCCAGTCTCAGCATGATTAGCACGCTGAACCATCCGAGGTTGCTCCCGTGAACCCTGCTATGAACTGCTTGGCTCAGTTGGTAAAGAGCCTCATAGAAATGAGTCAGAAGATGGATGACCTCATTGTTGCCAAGACTACCATTCTGGCATAGGCGGATGCCAACCCCAACAATTTTCGAAAGAGAGAGCAGGTAGCTTGTGATGTTCCCTCCAAACCCGTAAAGTCAGATGTTTATGATATGTATTTATCTAAAGATGTTACTCTCAGGAGTAGTAGGACTTTGCAACCACCTACCGCCATGAAGAGGAAGAATAAAGCTTCCATTAGTGAATCATCATCTTCTTCTGCATCAGCCGAACCAGCAGTCGGGTCGGATGAGGAAGAAGGAGACATGGGATAAGCACAAGAAGGAAAAGGCCAAAAAATTTAAAAAAAATCAAAAATAAAAAAACAAAGTAGCAATCATAGTGCCAGTCAACCAGCGATGGTGAGGATCGCACGTGCAGCCGATCTAGAGCCCCATCTGCCATTTTTGGATGCATGCCCCAAATGATGTAGACACTCCTTTTTTACATCCATCTATATAACTGGATGAGGGCATTGTTTTTGATGTAAATAAGAACACTATTTTTGATTTTGGATCTGTAGGATCCTAAGGTTGTTAAAATAATTCAAAATATTGTTCTTGAAATGCCTTTGCTTAAGGCAATTAAGTACATGCCTAACATTGAGAATGGATTGAAAGAGGGGTATACTTGGAAAAGATAGCTGTGTCGACTACACAGAGAAATGTGAAGCACAACATGGCTGCATTGACAGTTAATGTAATCAGCAATCTCCCGAGTAAGAAGAAAGACATGGGAGCCCCTCTAATCAGATGCCAAATGTTCGACCAAGAGTTCGATCGACAACGGATCATCCATCAATTTGATGTCTATTTTACTGCTTAAGGAATTTGGATTGGAACCACTCAAATTCACAAGAATGATTCTATTTTGCGGATACATCAATTAAGCGACCCCAAGGAATTTTTGAGGATGCTATTGTCATGATTCAGGGAATGCAATTCCATAAGGACTTCATTGTACTTGACATGGACACCTCAGCTACTCTTCTGCATCCCTGATTATTCTTGGACAGTCATTCCTTCGAACAACCGTAGCAGTGGTGGATTATGGCACCGGGAAGATCACCTTTCATTCCAGCAGTGACAAGGTGTCAATTCAGATGATCCAAGTGTAGAAATCGTTAGAGTATGCATCATATGTGAGTGGGCCGTCATAATAGAGAACAGAAGACTGTGTCTTTCTTCCATATATCAGAGACACCAATCTGTTTATGGATGACATCGATACCAATGAATTCCTCTCCACCAAGGAATGAATGGATACTGTAGTGGTGAGCGCTGTGGCGATTGAGGCTAAGTGATATCAAAGGTCATTGCGACCTCAACCACCTGAGCCGGGCTCAACAAAAAAAATAAGACCACAAATAAAACAATCAAAGCACGAAATCGAATGTAGGGATCTCCACTATTTATTTAACCTAGTATAACGACCAGGGTCAAACACAAGGAGCACGAGCTAAGCCTACGATGTAGTCAAGAATCAGGAAATACAAGGCATTTTTTTGTGGTTTATAATTCCAATTTTTATATAATTTCTAATAAGAAAATGAGTAAAAAGATGAAGGAAATCAAACTTCAACCATTTTTATTAAGACTAAAAATGCCCAAAATTTTGAAATAAAAATATTTTTGAAATTTTAAAATATGTAAGTGTTTTTAGTGATTTTATGAGGTTTTCAGATTTTTATATAATTTTATAAGAAAAAATAAAAATAAAATAGAAGCACACTGTTCAACCGTGACCTAAAGGCAAAATTAAAATGCTAAAATTACTAAAAATCCTGATGGCTATTTTTATGAAAAAGAAGATAAAAAAACCTAATCACAGAAACTGAAATCTATTTTTTTATTTTTTATTAGAATTTTTATAATATTTTTGGTCTTTTGTGATTTTTAGGGGTTTTATAACAGATACTGGAATAAAAATGGTACTGAAGTTACAAAAACCAAAACAAACATACAGAAATTTTTATTGAATTTTTGGTGGTATTTTTATATTTTTTTGGTATTTTATCAAACAAACAGACACGTTTTTAGAGGTTTTTGTTTTTTATAAAATATCAAATAAAATCAAATAGTGTCACAAAAAATTACCAAAAATATTACACATTAGCATGAGCTAATGGTAATTTTTGGGAAATTTTGGGAATAGATTCAATAATGATTTGATTAAAAATGAAACACATTGCAGATAGGGACCTACTTGCAATTATTTAAAAATATAAGCCAATCTGTAACACAACAAAAGCCCAGTGCTAATATTGTAAAAATTATGTACACACACACGAAACATGTGTCTCAGGCTCAGAGGGGCATAAGTTAAATTATCAAAAAGATTTCATTCAAAGCATAACACTCATAAACCTTAGGGATATAACATGACAAACACTCAAAACATCACGTATCAGGCCACGTGCTACACCTAAGGAAGGACTGAAATGTAAAGACCAAACAATAAAAGGGTCCTTATGCAAAATATCCAAAATAAAAAGGACTATGACAAATATTTACAAGACTAACAAATAAATGCAAAACAATAAGGGCCTAAGTACAATTTACCCTTTATTATTAGCTATCCAACGGTCGAGAGCAACCACTTAACGGATGGACGGCTGAGATCTGATGGTATCACTTCGACGATAGATGGCTACTGGAGGATCCTCAGATGGATCGGACTGTCGAGGGCTCCCCGTAGATGGATGACTTGGATTAGAACTGGGGACGAGCTGATCGGACGGTTGGGATGATGCCTGGAAGAACACCGAAGAACTCGCCTCCAGCAAGCTTTGGTCGGCCAATACGCGTTGCAGGGACGCCCTCGCTAGCTGCTCGGATGGGGGAAAGGTAGATAGCGACGGTCCGCGTCTATGGAGATCCTAAGAAGATCCCAGAACATCAGGAGCGGTCCTAGCGAAGCGTGAAGCCTGGAGCTGTTGTGCTTGAATACCTCGACCTCCAGATGAGGTCCTTTCGTGTTCTTTCCTGCACAGATGAACCATGGGGTCGAGGGCAAAGTGCCTCAACCTGTTAAATCTCGAAAAGGGTGGTCGGCGAGTCATGGCGTGACCCTCAGACGACGCGATGGAGGAGGGTCCAAGTCTCGTTCCTAGGCGAACTGAGATGACTGGAGGGGCGAAAACCGTGAAGGGAAGTCTAGTGAAGATGGTAGAGTGCTCGAAACAATAAGAGGAGGCTCCGGCCAAGGTGACCGGAGCTCGGAAATGGAAGCTCGACTGCTACCTCAAGACACGAATTAAATGCAATAAAGTGCTAAATCTATGCTATCTGATGGACGTTGTCATCGATGCTGGAGGTCATGGACCTCTGAGGGTCATGGCCTCGATGGGTCGACATATCCAGTGGCTTATCTCACATCGCGCGGAGCACAACAGAGTATACACCGGATCAGAAGCTCGCGGCTCCAACACCTCGCTGCATGTTCCTCTCTCACGCGCTATCACTCACGGGAGATGGATGGAGCTCCTCGGATGAAGAGTGGTAGCCAAAGATAAAGAAGAAAATGGAGCTCTAGGATGTTATATAGTCTGCAGGGTCCGAGAAAGGTGGAGCAAGGGCACACGAACTGAGAGCCGGATCCCTAGGGATGACATTGGGCGTGGATCATGGATCTACCCTCAGTAATCAGAGCTCCAAATGGGAGGAGAAATTGATCAGATCAGGTCAAGAAAATTCGGCAAAAAGTGCAACAAACCAGGTCAGAGCGAAATGGAGTCCGGGGGGGGACCAGTTGACTTTGGTCAACAAATCTGATGTGGCCCAATCAGGAGGGGCCGAGGAAGAAGACATAATAGACTACATGACAAAATAGAGGGGAAATTAAAGATAAATAAATTTAAAATAATAAATGAATTTAAATTAAAAAATAAATAAAATAAAAAATGTTTCTTATTTTTCAAGGATTTTTTATGTGTATTTTAAATATTTTTATGAAAAATAAATTAATCTTTATACAATATAGTATATTTCATACAGGTATAATATGCGTATGTATTTTGTACAATTATTTATATTTTGTTATTTTCACATAAATACCCTAATTTTACATTTTATTTATTTACAACATATTTTTAGGAGTCTATAATAATTTTTATTTTATTTTTATCATTTATTTACATATATGTTACATAGAGAGTGAAAGATATATACATGTATTTTGCACAAGGGAGAGAGGATTTTTATTCTTTATTTTATTTTATTTTATTTTGATTTTTATTTTATTTTTAGGACTATATACAAGGAAGTAAAAAGAATATTTTATTTTTATTTTGTCCAAAATAATTATTTAATTACACAAATAACATGTATAACATAGAGTAGGCCTTATCTCTCTCTCTACTTTTTTTATTTGGCGATCAGGCCAACGCTTGACCTTCTCTTGGGTTCGGGTCACTCTGTTTTATTCTACATACCTCCTTCCTTTTTTTGTCCTTTATTCTTTTATTTTTTCACAAATACATGCTAATTATGTAGTATTAACAAATGCATGCATAATGCTAACTTATTGTATTTACATCTATTTACATGTTGCATTGCCAAGATAAATAGCTAAAATAAAAGAATAAAGAGTGATGATCAGGGATTCATCACCCCCTATACTTTACCTTTGCTGGTCCCTTAGGAAGCACTTATTTGAAAAAGAAGTGAAAAGAGAACGAAAACAAAAAGGAGAAATCAAGGTTGATTTTTAAACTTGTCTTCATTAAATTGGAGTATGGAGCTTAGTTAGACCATTGGATTATTAGTTTGTCAGAACCTTATTTGGACCTAGGTTTAAGACTCAACAACCTCTATGTTCCACCAATCTATGGTCAAGACTCCTAAATAATCCAGATAAGAACAAGTCTACATACACAAACTCTTATGACCATGAATCTTTTCTTGTATTGTGTAAGTGATATGTAGCTCTCCACCTCAGAAATGGCAAAGTAACAACCTCCCTCAACAAGGTAACTCCAATGCCCTAGTCTGGCAGCTCTTTCCTTGAGGAGCGGGGTATTCCCTTCTAAGTTCAAGTTCAACCGGCTCAAGAAGAGGGGAAAGAAGAGAATGGACTATGGCCAGCGTAGCCACGTATCCCTGGGAGCCCAACCAGTGTAGCTGAGTCTCCCTGCTGCAAGCTTCATGAGATGAGAATGGGTAACATAAGCTTTGCTTCATTCGACTACATACACTCTGGCAGGTATTTCATTTTCTATCAGACCTGCCACTTTTTTGCATATTTTTTTGATGTGCATATGTACAACATATCTACATGGTGCAGCATATATACATAAGGATTTTTTCCTCTTGAGTCTAAGACTATCCCTCTTTTGAAGCATTATTGCAACCCACAACTCCTGTCTTTAGACCTCAACACCGCCAGACCAAGTTGAGGCACACTTCCTTCCCTAAAAGAAGATGAGAGGTCTCGCCTAGAAGTACTACCCTCGTATGCTACCCCAAGCCAAAGGAAACTGCCTCCTCACCATCTCATCCGTAGAGAGCTATGTGTGAGGTGTTGGTGCAAGTAAAGCCATTGTCTGTGAGAGTCATGTGTGCGTTGTTAAATGTTCTACTTAGGCTCATCAAGACGACATGTGATCATTGCCTAGTGGACTCAAAGAATTAAGTCAGCAATGGACCTGAAAAGTCTCAACCCTAAATCCCATAAGGTTCCTCTTAGAATTAAGTGGATCAAGGTCTTAATCAAGCTCCATTTTCCAATTTAATTCCAGGCTAGTTTAAATGTCAACTATGATTCAGAAGAGTGTACAAGTATATATAAAACTCTTTTTATGCAAAAGTTTTAAAATGTGCAAAATTTTTTAAAAATGTTTGAATGTATGCATGGATGCAGAAGTTTTGGAAACTATTTACAAATATTTACACAAGGTTTTTTGCAAACTTTTATTTTTCAAACATTTTACAAAAATGTTGTAATATATACATAGTTTTGATACCAAAATATTTACAAACATTTTACAAACAAAACGATTTTACAAACATTTGTACAAAAATAGTTTTTATAAATAGCTATGTATGTGCACGGAAGAATTTTATGTACCAGAATTTTTTTTTAAATTTTTACGATTTTTAGATAGTTGATTTTTAGTAGCCATTTTATTTATTAACACACTCACACAAAGTACGAGTTATGGCTAATGTATTTATGCAACATATACGACATCCCCCTATACTTAGCTCGAACGATGTCCTCAGAGTAAACCAAGAGCGATGAAGAAGAAGACATAACTCGTGCTTAGTATAGGGAAGTGAAAAGGAATGCTATACTACAAACGAGTCAAAGAATAGAATGAAGAGGGCTCAGTGTTTTCCCCTATAGTTAGGATCAAGTAATCCTAAGTATAGGAGTCTGTGCATAAAGGGAAAACCGAGTGAAAGGATGTACAGGGTTTACCTCCCCTATACTTAGGGTAAAATATACCTAAGTATAGGAAGCAAAACAGAGGTAAGAAGAATCAAAAGAATAATCAAGAATCTGACAACCCCTATACTTAGGGTAAAGTGCACCCTAAGTATTGCATAATCACAAGAGGCAGATAGGGTGTTAGACTAAAGAATGAGATGATATGGACATCTGGATCTATACAAGTCGGAAGACAGTGATAATCAGGCATGAGATGCAACTGATGTGAGTTAAAGACCACATATCATGCAAAATGAATCGGGGCGACGTCAATGATCAGTGGCTCAAGATCTAGATATGGTCTGAGGCGTTGACCGTTAACACAAAGGATGGACTCAGATGACATCTCAGATATGTCGATACTACCATTATCATGCATCTTTCGGACCAGGTATGGTCCTTTCCACTTACTCCGCAATTTCCCTAGAAATAATCGAAGCTTGGCATCAAACAACCATACTCTCTGATTTGGCTCAAACTGCTTAAGGTTGATATGAGAATCATGCCATATCTTCACTCGCTCCTTATACTGTAGGCTGCTTGAAAAGGCTGTATCTCTAAGCTCCTCCAGGGCTACTATTGAAGCCAAAAATCGGTGGTCTTAAGTTCCACACTAGGTGGGAACTCAGTCGCTGAATCGACCACACGAAATCCGGACTTCAAACAACAATTAACCCACAACAAGAATCAAATAATGAAAAGCGATGCGGAGTTAAAATTTTTTATAACTCTACAACAAGATGTGTATAGGTGCAAGTAGTGTAGAGGTCGAACACAAGGAGCAGAAAGGATAGAACGAGGCAAATTGCACAAACCGTGAATGTGATCAAGTGTCTATTTATGCTATTTTTTGTGGGTTTTTCATTTTATATTTTTTTATTTTAATTTTTAATTTTATATTTTTATAATTGATTTTTAATTTCCGATTTTATATTTTCTTTTTATATTTTATATTTTTTTATATTTTTTTGATTTATAAAATAGAATATGAACAAAATAAGAAAAGAGAGGAATAAAGTATTTATAATAATAGGTAAAAATAGGGAAAATTCAGGAAATAAAATTTTTTTGGTCTTTTTATATTTTATAATATTTTTGTGATTTTTATATATTTTTCCTATTTTTTTGGTATTTTTAAAGGCCAAAAATACTGAAAACAGTGAATGCAATAAAAAGCTGAAATTAAAATGGAGAAATAAAATAGAAATCAGTAACAAAAATTCTCCAAATTAATTTTAAATAAAAGGTAATAAAATAAAGGAAATTAAGAAACAGAGTTTGTATTTTTATGATTTTCTTCTGGATTTTTAATATTTTTATGAAGATTTTTAGAGTTTTGTAATTTCTAGGAGTTTTGTTTTATATTTTTTTTAGTTTTTTGATTGAAGTTAAAACATACTAAAATAAGCAAAATATATTTTTTTGGAAATTTTCTAAGGTATTTTTATGTTTGTTATGGATTTTATAATACAAACAGTAGAGAAAATGCATATAATTGAATTTTTATAAATATTAAAATGCAATAAAAATGCAAAATAAAAATATGACGTGAAACAACAATCAACAGGAACCTATGGTATTTTTTGGTGATTTTTGGAGTTTTAGAGATGCATGCAATAAATAAGGGAAACAAAAAGAATATCAATCTAGCTGGGGCATTTCTGTAATATGCGAAATGTTTAGGGACCTCGGTGCAATTTTTCAAGAAAGTACATAACCAATTAACAACAATTTTGGGTCAATCACAAATCATGAAAAATCCGGGGATGTTCCTGCAAAAACGCCAAGCCCACGTGCCTTGGCACGAGCACCTAGCAGGGGCCTATACGCAATTATGCAGAACACCGGGGACTTAAATTCAACAATGTCGGAAATATATTACTGCAATTACCCGTGTATCCCTGCAAAATTGCCAAGTCAGTGCGTAAAGCACGTGACCTGGCAAGGACTAAAATGAAAGATGGCAAAAGTCAGGGGGCAATGTGCAAATTTTGCAAAAGTTTTGTAATGGCTGAGGAAAGTTTAAATGCTGCTAAAATATTACAAAAATATGCGAGGGTTTTAGCGCAAAATACCCTCGCAAAGGCACGATCGAACGGTGGGATCTTTCCCACTTAAGACACGTGGCGACGCTTGACGCACCGATACCGCTTTGTGGACTGACGTCCACAATTAAATCACGGATCCGATCTGATGGTCAGGGAAAGCACGGATCCTACGGCTACTGTAACGCCTGGGGTACCTTAAATATCCAACGGCGACGAGGCATCTTCGACGAACTGGGAAGAACTCGCGGAGATGCGAGCTTCCCCAACGCCGATCTCGCCCCTCGGCTGCTCGGTAAAGCCACAAAATGGTGCCCGAGGTTCTTGCAAGTATGCTCCAAGTCCTGGGGGTGTCTAAATGCTCCAGTGGAGCTCGGAGTGGCCGCGCGAGCCCGGCGGAGCTGGGAAGCTCCCCGCACCTCGGCCGGCCTTCAAAATTCCCCCAGAGACGCTCTTCGGCTCATGAACCTGCAAGGAAGAAGTGATAGGGTCAGGGGAAAATTGCCCCGACCCTGTAGGGAGGCAAAAAAAGGCGGTGGAGGTGAATTAGGAGCTCGCTAGAGCAAGCTCCGACGAGATGATGACGAAGGTGGTGAATTTGGGTGAAAAGCGAAATGAAGATGGGAATCGAATCTAAGGCTACATGCAAGTAAAAAAGGAAAGAAAATGAGAAGAAAGTGGACCTCAAGGGCAAGAATGCCCGAGATAAACCTCACGGGGGGAGGCCACCGGAGATGGGTAGAGACCTCCTCGGCCTTCGCTTGGCCTCGCGCGAAGAAGCTGGAGGAGGCCCTGTCACAGCCTCTGGTTCAGAGCTCCAAGGCGAGGATCCAATTCTGGAAAAAACATTTGTAAATTCAATAAAAAATAGAAAACAAATTAATAAATTTTTTGTTATTAAATAAAAAATATGTGTTGTTTATAAGGTATTTTAATATGATTTTTAATTATTTTTATGAGGTATAAAAATACAAGTTATCATTTATAGGCTATATAGGTATACATATCTATATATTTTATTATTTTATTTTTATTTTGTACATTTAATTTTATTTATTTTGTTTATTATTTTATATATTTATATAATATTTTTATACACCTAAATATATTTTTATTTTATTTTTCTGAAGTGTTTTGTACACTTAATAAAATAGAAGTAGTAATTATATAAGTATATTTATAGGTCTTATACCTATGTATTATATACATGTATTTTATTGAGTTTTTATTCTGATTTTAATGTACAAATATATTATTAAGTAATATTTACAAAATTACAAAAATATAAAAATATAAAAATAATGAATAAATAATAAAATGAATATTTTAATCTGATCAAACATACAATATGGGTCCAAAACTTAACTTTCAAACCATAGCTCCGCCAAATGCAAAACCACCTTCATTAAATAGCTTATTTAAAATTATATACAATTAAAGATGAGTTTGACACTTTTCGAGTTTTTATTTATGAGATACAGGTCTGGAAAGTTTGGATTTTAGAATTTTATTCAGATCATAACTTTTTATCTGTACATTATTTTTGAGTGAAATCAATTTTGTATTTTCTTTATTTAATTATCTAAATCTTTATGTACAAAGTTTTTTTATTTGAGGTATAAAAAGTGGAACCAAAAATAGGTCCCAAAATGAATAAAGAATGAATACAATTAGATGTATTTTTATTGGTATCCTGGCCCTTATCTCCCCCTACTTTATTCCTTGTCGACCTAGTCATCGAGATGCCTAGGTCTTGGGGTTTCGGGTCATAAAATATTTACAATATTTTATTCTTTTTCTTTTCTTTTCTTTATTCTATAATTTTGGCTTTAAAAACCACATTTTATACAATATTTACACAATGATGCATGAGTGCTAAAATGACTAAATTAAGCCTATTTACACACATTTACTAGGTTTTTAAGGCCAAAATGATAGAATAAAGATGATGAAACGTAGATTCATCATCCCCCTATACTTACCTTTGCTAGTCCCTAGCAAACACTTATGTAATAAGTGCAGAAAAAAACAAAGAAAAGAAAAAGAAGAAAGATGGATTAAGCTTAATTATCAAACTTATCTTCACAAAATCAAAGTTTGGAGCTTAAGTCGGACCTTTGGAATTTTAGTGCGGGTGGAACCTTAATGGGAATCGGATTTGAAATCCAACAGCCTTCGAGAATCCCAACACTCTGCTCAAGTCTCCTCAACAGCCAGGTCAGAAATATCTCAACTCATACGCAAACCCTTACGACTATGAATCTGACTCGTACAGTGTGAGTGATGGTGGCTCTCCCCAACTAGAATGACAAAGAGACTGACTTCTCCAGTATGATAACCCAATGATTCCCCAATCCAATAACTCTTTCCTTGAGGAGCGGGGTATTCCCTTCTATGTTCATGTGGCAACCGACTCAAGAGGAGGGGTGAAGAGAAGATTGGACGGTAGCCAGTGTAGATACCTATCCTAGGACGCAAGACCATTGTAGTCAAGACATGCAGCTGCAAGCTCACATATTTGACTTTGGAACTCAAGCTTGCTTATTTTCTGTACAACATATTCACATACTTTTGCAGGCATTTTATTTTTGTACAGGCCTGTCCATTTTTTTGAAATACTATTCAAAGCAACATTTACATAAGGAGTTTTTCCTCTTGAGCCAGTAGACTATCCCTCTTTTGAAGCCTTATTGCAACCCACACTCTCCTGTATTTAGAATTCCTCATCACTGGATGAGTTGGGGTGCACTCCTCTCCCTAGAGGAGGACAAGTGTTTCCACTTGTGTGCGTCTCATACCGGCAAATCCAATCCCCTCACCACCCCAACTGACTTGAGCCACGTGAAAGGTGCAGGTGTCCAAGTTAGATCATTATCAACAAGAGTCATGCGTGTGCACCGAAATACCCTACTTAGGCAGTCAAGAATCCATTGAACAAAGTCCCTGTGATCCTAAAAGAATTAAGTCATCTAGACCTGAAGTACCTCAATTCCAGTTCCTATAAGGTTCCTGTTATTAGGTAGATTTTAAGGTCCAATCAAGCTCCAATCTTCGGATTTTACTTAAACTAGTTCAACTTTCAAACTCAATCGAAAAATGCTTATGCTATGCAGAATGCAAAAAATATTTTTGTGATGCAATTTTCAAGATTTTGAACTTTTTATGGATTTTTGAAAATATGATGATGCACATGCATTTTTTGTATTTTCAAAAAGATTTTTCAAATGTTTTTGGATTTTAGTTTTGCAAATGTTTTTTGGATTTTTTGAAAAGAAAATATTTTGGCTAAAAACTAGGTACAATATTTACACGGGGATGCGTCTTATATTTACAAGAAGTGGATTTTAAGAATTTACAAGGGTAAGTGGTCAATTTTATACATATATATAGTGAACTTTGGTGATATGTATGTATTCCTCAAACTTATTTGAAAAGGTTTTCAAACAATTTTTTGAAAACTATAGTCCACAATAATTTTTACAAACACTTTACAAATATGTACACTCATTTGAAAATCATTGTGCAAAGGTTTTCCAAACAGTATATATATTTTTCACATATTTTTGCAACCATTTTTCAAACCATTTGCAAATCATTTTTCAAACATTTTATTTCACATAAAGAAAATATAATTTTACAAAGAATACATTTTTACAAAGGTTGAAAATATGTAACAAAACGTTTTCCAAATAGTTTTCAAAGGATTTTCACGAAGATTTTCAAACTATTTTTTAAACATTTTGCAAAAAATATTTTCACCTGATTTATTAATCAGTAAATACAAAAAGAATTTGAGAAATAATAACATCTTTTTATTAAGGTTTTTAATGAATTTTAAATAATTATTAGCCATATTATTAAGAAAATAAGAAAGTACGAGTTATGGCTAAAGTATATACGTGGTATATACGACCCCCCTATACTTAGCTTGAGCTATGTCCTCATAGATCAGAGAGAAAAAGAGAAGACATAACTCGTACTGAGTATAGGAAAATCTAAAGGATAAATAAAGGACTGAATAATCTAATGAGAAGTTGACCGTCCCCCCTATACTTAGGATCAAATAATCCTAAGTATAGCATACTGTACACAAAGTAGGGAGGGTCAAGGGTGGGAATGAACAGATCGTACTCGGATTGTCTCCCCCTATACTTAGGGTAAAATATCCCTAAGTATAGACAAGAAGAGGAGACAATGGAGAGGATCGAAAGAATAGAAAAACTCGGGGTGCACACCCCCCTATACTCAGGACAAAGTACGTCCTAAGTATAGAAGACTGTCTACAAGGGGCGACACCTTTTCGGTAGAAAAAGAGGATAGAAAAGGAAAAGAAGAAAAGAAGAAAAGAAAAAAAGAGATGAAAATGGAAACGAGATCAGAGGATGAAAGAAGATAGAGAATAGGATGTACACATCACTCCCCCTATACATAGGGTAAAAGAAGCCCTAAGTATAGGCGACAACAGGAGTAATGAAACGGAACGACGAATGAACACTCGGCTCATCGACCCCACTATACTTAGGACAAAGTACGTCCTAAGCAAGGCACACACGAGAATGGGGTAGATGAGCAAAACAGTAGAGGGACGGAGGTAAACAAAAGAGAATATACAACAAAGGTGGATGCACACATGATCAAGAAGGTAGAAAGCGAACCTTCTTGCGGGACCGTTGAGGGATAGATCTGGTATGGTGCTGGTCGACATCGGTGTCCACAGTGGACGGAAGCTGATCAGGGTCGACAGAGTGTATGTCCTCGGTGGTCCCATGGTGTGAAGGCACAGACGGGTGAGTGGAAGAACTATGGTCAGGTCTGGCCTTGGTCGTCTCGCTGATATCAAAGTGGAATGGGACGAACTCATCATCATCGAAAGTAGTGTAGTCAGTGTCGTCCTGCGAGGTCTCGTCCATGTCAAAACCAAAAGGAACGAACTCATCAGTGGAAGTAGTCGAACTATGTTCGTCTTTTATAATCTGAACCGTATCATCTTTCTCATCAAAAGGCCCGAATTCTCGAATAAAAGCAATCAAATCAAATTCGGCCTTGGTCTCATCTGAATCTAAATGGACAAGAGCGGACCCATTGGTGAAAGTAGTCGAGTCATGTCTGTCCTGTCTAGTATCCAAATCTGCCCTCTGCTCGATGGTATCGATCGTGTGAATCCCGCGGATGTCATAAACGCATCGCCAATCACAGGAAGTAGAAACTCCAAGGTCTATGCTTTTCGAGCTCTCCTCCTTGGAGAGGAATTCTCGGGTCTCATCATCGATCGCAAAGAAAGTCTCTCTGATATCCGCATAAAGGTCATGGGCCTCAGGGTCAGCCAGAATAGGTGTAGTCACATCAGGTGCAGGTCCCTGGTCAACTGTGGGTGCGGTGATCGACACATCACTCTCGTCAACAGGACGGAAGCGAATCTCTTCTGATCTGTAATCAATAAAGACCCTTGCAGAGGTGAGGAATGGTCGTTCCAAGATGATTGGAGAGTGCTCTCCTGTGGAGATCTCCATGGGCAACATGATGAAATCAACATTGTAGCTCATGCCCTCAATTGAAATGACAACGTTTTCAAGGATACCCTTCGGCCTCTTTATTGATCCATCGGCAAATTGTACGATCATCCTGGTCTTCTTGAGAGGCCCTAAGTGAAGAGACTGTACCAACGAGATGGGTAGAATGCTAATCGAAGCACTGCCGTCTAGGAGAGTGTGATCACAAGTGAAGTCAGAGATGGTGCAGCTAATGAAAGGTGTGGCAGTGTTCCTCTTCCTAGGAATGGGATGGTTTGTTATGGCGTGGGCAGTGGCCATGATCATAATGTGACACTCAGATTTGCTCCTCTGCTTTCTCTTCTTGGGAAAAGGAGCAGATAATTGGGTCATGGCCTATTGAAGTGGGGCACGGATGATCTCATGAATAGTGGCCACCACTTCGGGCTCAGTCAGCATATTTTTGAATTTTTGGACCTCCTCCATACAAGGGAGGAAGTCGGAATCATCGTATACACGAGTCATGCCAAGAGCAGTCTGTGCAGCGGCATCCTCGGGGTCAAAAGTGGGACAGTGTGTGAATGAATGTGTGGTTAAGGGATCTGGCATAGGTTCCCTCTCCTCGCAGTCTGAGTCGATCACGTGTCTCCCGAAATCTTTTTGGATTTTTAAAATTTTATCATTTTTTGTATTTTGGGCTATTGCAAGCTCTCATGGAAATCCTTGAATGAATCCATATCATCAAATGGTGGAATATCATGGTCGCTCTTAGTGAGGTTGTCAATCCTCTGTCTCATATGATCCATCATCTGGGTCAAGTGCTCAAGGGTGGACTTCGTGAAAGGTGACTCCAACAGGTCAGACTCGGGTGGATGTGAAGGTGGAAAATACGGAGGTGTGGTGGATGTGAGTAGAAATCTGAGGGATGATACTGTGGCTGAGGCGGATATGTACAAAAATCAGAAAAAGTAGGAGGAGTGTTCTCCTGATAGAAGGGAAGTGGACCGGCTGGAGTGAACGAGGGATCCGCAAAGTTCAGATAAAATACGCTCCAGGGGTCCATCTCGAAAACAAAAGGAAATGATCGGGAGAGCACGTGGGTCAAATCAAGAGAGTGAGAAAAAGGCGCAAATGCGAAGAAGTGATCTACAGTACACACGAGCAATCACAAGCAAAACTCACTCAAAACAAACCCTCAATTCACCTACTGAACTCGGTAGAGATCGCAAAGGAGCGGTCTTTTTATCTTGTCTGTTTTAGAGTTAGGTGAGAAGTCAAAATATTGCACAAACACTTAGGGGGTTGAAAATGGGATTTTGACTAATCCTTAGTGTATGCGCGAGCAATGTAAAACGAAGACAATGAGGGGATTACTCGCCCAAGAAAATTTTTCTTTTTGGTTGATTTTAGGGTCGAGTAATGTTAGCAGTCCCAATTTTATTTGTTATCACTTTTTTTGGTTTTTTAGTGAGAAATGCACGTGCCTAACGAGGAATCAATTCCTTTAAGTACCTAGGTTGGCAAAATCAGAGCGAGAGTCGAAAAAGCAATGCAAGAGCAAACTATGATGAACGCAAAAGCGTAAATGCTCACCTTGCCTCCATCACTCTACATGCAAAGATGCTCAGCAGAATTGAAACCTAGACTATATGCAGATGCAAGCCGATGAAATCGCCCTAGGATGAGAAGCTGCTATTAGCGTGAAGCATATTTTTCAAGATTTGACTAGATCCAAACAAGACTATATGCACAGGAAAATATATTAGGTGGTTGGACCTAATGCTATCGACAAGAAACTCCTACTGCTATGGCTCAATCACACAAAAGAAATAAAATAAAATCGGAAAATAAATAAAAAAATGCGAAGAAAACACGAGAAAACAGCGGTGAGCCCCCAAGTGTATAAACACTTGGAAATTAGGCCCGAATGTCCAAGTCCTGAGTACATGTATTATTACAACAAATAGTGGTCTCTCTCTCCCACAAAAATTACATAAGTAAATTAATACAAGAAAATAAAAAGAGCTCGGTCTTCAAAAATCTCTCTTCATCTCCTTGGTGTTAGGCTGGCAGATGCCGACTTCACGTGGGTACTCAAGCGCCTAAGGTGAAGCGCCTCCCTCGATCCGCGGTTCCTCACACAAATTCAATAAAAGAGGAGGTTAGATAGCTCAACAGATATATCAAAAATAAGGAAAATAAAATAAGCAAAAATAAAAGCCGTGAAAATAAACAAACAATCACAAACACAAGCAAAAACCCGAACTACGTGTCGTTGCTCCCCAGCAACGGTGCCATTTGTTGAAGCCAAAAATCGGCAGTCTTAAGTTCCACACAAGGCGGGGACTCAGTCGTTGAATTGACCACACGAAATCCGGACTTCAAACAACAATTAACCCACAACAAGAATCAAATAATGAAAAGCAGTGCGGAGTTAAAATTTATTATAACCCTACAACAAGATGTGTATAGGTGCAAGTAGTGTAGAGGTCGAACACAGGGAGCAGAAAGGATAGAACGGGGCAAATTGTACAAAACCGTGAATGTGTCCAAGTGTCTATTTATGCTAATTTTTGTGGGTTTTTAATTTTATATTTTTTATTTTAAATTTTAGTTTTATATTTTTATAATTGATTTTTAATTTCTACTTTTATATTTTCTTTTTATATTTTATATTTTTTTATTTATAAAAAAGAATATAAACAAAGTAAGAAAAGAGAGGAATAAAGTATTTATAAAAATAGGTAAAAATAGGGAAAATTTAGGAAATGAAATGTTTTCGGTCTTTTTATATTTTTATAATGTTTTTGTGATTTTTATGTATTTTCCTAAGTTTTTTTTGGTATTTTTAAAGGCCAAAAAAACTAAAAATAGTGAATGCAATAAAAAGCTGAAACTAAAATGGAGAAATAAAATAGAAATCAGTAACAAAAATTCTCCAAATTAATTTTAAATATAAGATAATAAAATAAAGGAAATTAAGAAACAGAGGTTGTATTCTTAAGATTTTTTTTGGATTTTTTAAATTTTTATGAAGATTTTTAGAGTTTTGTACTTTTTAGGAATTTTTTAATATTTTTTAGTAATTTTTAAATTAAAGTTAAAATAGTAAAATAAGCAAAATATATTTTTTGGGAATTTTCTAAGGTGTTTTTGTATTTTTTATGGATTTTATAATGCAAATAGTAGAGAAAATGCGTATTTTTGAATTTTTATAAATATTAAAATGCAATAAAAATGCAAAATAAAAATATGGCGCGAAACTACAATGCAACAGGAACCTATGGTATTTTTTTGGTGATTTTTGGAGTTTTATAGATGCATGCAATAAATAAGGGAAACAAAAAGAATAATCAATCTAGCAGGGGCATTTCTGTAATATGCGAAAAGTTTGGGGACCTCGACGCAATTTTTCCAGAAAGTATATAACTAATTAACAACAATTTTGGGCCAATCCCAAATCATGAAAAATCCGGGGATGTTCCTGCAAAAACGCCAAGCCCACGTGCGTTGGCATGCGCGCCTAGCAGGGGCCTATACACAATTATCCAAAATGCCAAGGACTTAAATGCAACAATGCTAGAAATATATTATTGTAATTAGAAGTTTTTGCACTAAATATTAAATATGAAAATTACCCGGGTATCCTTGCAAAATTGCCAAGTCACGTGCGTAAAGCACGCGACCTGACATGGACTAAAATGAAAGATGGCAAAAGACAGGGGGAAAAGTGCAAATTTCGCTAAAGTTTTGTAATGGCTGAGGAAAGTTAAATGCTGCTAAAATATTACAAAAAAGTACGAGGGTTTTAGCGCAAAATACCCTCGCAAAGGCGCGATCGAACAGTGGGATCTTTCCCACTTAAGACACGTGGCGACGCATGACGCACCGATACCGCTTCGTGGACCGACGTCCACGATTAAATCACGGATCCGATCTGATGGTCGAGGAAGGCGCGGATCCTACAGCTGCCGTAACGCCTAGGGTACCTTCAATATCCAATGGCGGCGAGGCGTCTTCGACGAACTGGGAAGAACTCGCGGAGATGCGAGCTTCCATAGCGCCGATCTCCCCCCTCTGCTGCTCGGTGAAGCCACAAAACGATGCCCGAGGTTCTTGCAAGTATGCTCCAAGTCCTGAGGATGTCAAAATGCTCCGGTGGAGCCCGGAGTGGCCGCGCGAGCCCGACGGAGCTGGGAATCTCCCCGCACCTCAGTCGGCCTTCAAAATTCCCCTAGAGACGCTCTTCGACTCCTGAACCTACAAGGAAGAAGTGATAGGGTTGGGGGAAAATTGCCCCGACCCCGTAGGGAGGCAAAAAATGGCGGTGGAGGCAAATTAGGAGCTCGTCGGAGCAAGCTCCGGCGAGATGATGACGAAGGTGGCGAATTTGGGCAAAAAGCGAAACGAAGATGGGAATCGAATCTAAGGCTATAGGCAAGTAAAAATTGCAAGAAAATGAGAAGAAAGTTGACCACGAGGGCAAGGATGCCCGAGATAAACCTCACGGCGGCGAGGCTGCCGGAGATGGGATGGAGACCTCCTCGGCCTTCGCTTGGCGTCGCGCAAAGAAGCTGGAGGATGCCCTGTCACAGCCTCCTGTCCAGAGCTCCAAGGCGAGGATCCAAACTTAGGTCAAAAGGGTTCAAAAAGGAAGGAGGTGATAGGGGTCATTTTGAATAGAATGGAGACGTGCCTCCCAAGATGGAGGCGCATAAGGCGGAGCAGAGATGCAATCCTCGAGGAGAGTCCTGGGCGTGCAAGACCACTCTTCGGGGACAAAAAATCATCAAGGGATCGACATCAAATGGTGAAAGCCCCGTCCTCAAAAAATCCGCAAACACGGGACAAAACCCATTCTGACAACCTACAAGAACTAGGGCTAGAGAGTTGACCCGAGGTCAACTCTCCAGACCTCCTGGTTGGTCCACGTGGACCAACCAGGAAAAATCATGGAAAAAACATTTATAAATTCAATTAAAAATAGAAAACAAATTAATTATTTTTTGGTTATTAAATAAAAAATATTTGTTATTTTATAAGGTATTTTAATAAGATTTTTAATTATTTTTATGAGGTATAAAAATACAAGTTACCATTTATAGGTTATATTGGTATACATATCTATATATTTTATTATTTTAGTTTTATTATGTACATTTAATTTTATTTATTTTGTTTATTATTTTATATATTTATAGAATATTTTTATATACTTAAATATATTTTTATTTTATTTTTCTGAAATGTTTTGTACACTTAATAAAATAGAAGTAGTAATTATGTAGGTATATTTATAGGTCTTATATCTATGTATTATATACATGTATTTTATTTTTGTATTTTTTTGAGGTTTTTATTCTGATTTTAATGTACAAATATATTATAAGTAATATTTAAAAAATTATAAAAATATAAAGTTATAAAAATAATGAATAAATAATAAAATGAATATTTTAATCTGTACAAATATACAATATGGGTCCAAAACTCAACTTTCAAACCGTAGCTCCGCCAAATGCGAAACCACCTTCATTAAATAGCTTATTTAAAATTATATACAATTAAAGTGAGTTTGACGCATTTTGAGTTTTTATTTGCGAGATATAGGTCTGGGAAGTTAAGATTCTGGAATTTTATTCAGATCATAACTTTTTATTTGTACATTATTTTTGAGTGAAATCAATTTTGTATTTTTCTTTATTTATTTATCTACATCTTTCATGTACAAAGTTTCTTTATTTGAGGTACAAAAAGTGGAACCAAAAATAGGTCCCAAAATGAATAAAGAATGAATAAAATTAAAGGTATTTTTATTGGTATCCTAGCCCTTATTTCCCCCTACTTTATTCCTTGTCGACCTAGTCATCGATATGCCTAGGTCTCGTTGTTTCGGGTCATAAATTATTTACAATATTTTATTCTTTTTCTTTTCTTTTCTTTATTCTATAATTTTGGCTTTAAAAACCACATTTTATACAATATTTACACAATGATGCATGAATGCTAAAATGACTAAATTAACCCTATTTACACGCATTTACTAGGGTTTTTAAGGCCAAAATGATAGAATAAAGATGATGAAACGTAGATTCGTCAGCTGCCAATTCTGTCTTCCTTTGATCACCTATACTCTCTGTATCCAATAATATATCAGTGACAACCCAAAGTGACTTGTGCCTAATCTCAACAAGTAAATGGCAGGGCTTGCCATAAACGAGATGAAAGGGAGATGTTCCCAAAGGAGTCTTGAAGGAAGTCTGATATGCCCACAAGATCTTTTCCAAAAGCTGTGACCAATCCTTTCGATCTGGGCGGACTACCTTCTGCAATATTAGCTTGATCTCCCTATTCGATACTTCAGCAAGACCATTGATCTGAGGATGATATCGAATGGCAATTCGATGGTCTATGCTGAACTCACTACCAAGGGTCTTTACCTCGTCGTTGATAAAGTGAGACCCCCCGTCAGATATCAATACTCTAGGCACCCCGAACCGTGAAATGATATTCTTCCTAAAAAATTTACAAACAATATTAGCATTTGTGGTTCGGGCAGGAATGGTCTCAACCCAATGACTCACATAATCCACAACCAACATAATGTACTCGAATCCCTGACTCTTATGTAATGGACCCATGAAATCGATGCCCCATGCGTCAAAAACCTCACAGAAGTGAATGGGATGCATCGACATCATATCATGCTGTCCACAAGTGCCCATCGTCTGACAGTCAGTACACCTCTTCACGAATTCATCAGAATCCTTGAAGAGGGTAGGCCACCATAGGCCGTATTGGTGCACTTTTTTTGTTGTTCTCCTCCCAGAATGATGTCCTCCAGTCTCAAGCTTGTGGGAATATGTGAGGACGCTACGGTGCTCCTCCTGAGGAATGCACCTACGCCAGACGCTATCCCCTCCTTCATGATAAAGGATGGGATCCTCCTAGTGGTAAAACTTGGCCTTAGTAAGAAAGGTCTCAAGTCGCTATCTGGGCCAACCTTGTGGAATTTTCTTGGCAACAAGATAGTTCACATAGTTGACGTACCATGGGAGCAAGGCGAGAGCAAGGACCGCCTCATATGGGAAGGTCTCAGAAATGGGATCAGTCTGCTCAGGTTCCTCGAGATTCTCTAATCAGGAGAGATGATTCGCCACCACATCCTTGACTCCAGGTTTAGCCTTAATCTCAATATCAAACTTCTGGAGTAGAAGGATCCATATAGTCAGTCTCGCTTTGGCATCCTTCTTAGCCATGAGGTACCTGATGGCGGTATGATCCGTAAAGATAGTCACTTTGGATCAAATAATATATGATATGAATTTTTCTAAGGCAAAAACTATGGTTAGCATCTCTTTCTCTGTGACGGTGTAGTTTCACTGCACGACATCTAATGTATGGCTAGCGTAGTGAATGGCAAAAGGTACTCCATCCCTCCTCTGTACTAGCACAGCCCCTACGGTAAAATCAGAGGCATCCATCATGATCTCGAATGGGAGAGACCAATCAAGAGGCTGAAAGACAGGAGCCTCAACAACTAGACTCTTGAGAGTCTCAAATGACAAAAGACACTTATCATATGCAATGAACTCGGTGTCTTTTGTCAGCAAATCAGTCAACAGTCAGGCAATCCTGCTGAAATCATGAATGAATTATCGGTAGAAACCAACATGCCTCAGAAAAGACCGTAGCTTTCGCAGGCTGGATAGTGGATTGAGTTTCCTGATGATATTCACCATGGCCGGATCAACCTCCATGCCCCTATTGGAAAATGATATGACCAGGCACCGTCCCTTGAGTCACCATGAAGTGACTCTTCTCTCAGGATAAAACAAGATGAACCTCAATACAACGTTGAAGGACGCGGTCTAGGAAGTCAAGACAAGAATCAAACCCATCACCATAGACTGAAAAGTCATCCATGAAGACCTCTAAATAGTCACCCACCATGTCCAATAAAATGGATAACATGCACCTTGGAATGTCGTCGGGGCATTACATAGACCAAAGGGCATCCGTCTGAAAGCATAAGTCTCGAACGGATAGGTGAATGCCATCTTGTCCTGGTCTTCGGGCGTAATGGCCACCTGGTTGTAGCCGGAGTACCTGTCAAGGAAGCAATAATGACTCTTCCCAGCTAGCCTCTCAATAATCTGATTAATGAAAGGTAGCGGGAAATAATCCTTCTTGGTGGCCTGATTCAATCGTCTGTACTCCACACAGACCCTCCAAGAAGTGGGTACCCAGGTAGCTATCTCCTCTCCAGACTCACTCACAACTGTAGTGATGCTCATCTTCTTGGGCACCACGTGTTATGGACTAACCCACTTAGAGTCGGAGATGGGGTAGATAAAATCGACGCTCCACCATTTCGAAATCTCCTTCATGACAACCTCTCGAAGATTCGGGTTCAGCCATCGCTAGAACTCATGTTATATCTTAGCATCCTCTTTGAGATAGATATGGTGGAAGCATAGGGCCGAACTTATCCCCTAGAGATCTGCTACGCTCCATCCTTTGATGAATCCATGATTCATTAACAAATCTATCGCATTTTGTCTTAAAACCCTTAACAAATGCATGTAAATATTCATTAATTCCTATCTATTAACAAATCCTCATTCATGAATATATATTCACTTTTAACCATCAAAATCATGTAAATAAATAAAGAACAAGAAAGAGAACAAAATGTAGATTGGATATATGTATATATGTACAATATGACTTAAAAATATAAATATAACTACAAGGTATATTTATAGCCTAACCCCCGAGACCAAGTCAGCCTGGATTGGTCGAAAAACCAAAAAAGTAGGGGGAGATAAGGAAAGAAAACTAAAAAAATAAATTCAGTCACACCTCATACACCTTTCACTATTTATAAAATAAATACAAAACTTCAAAGTTTTTTAATTAATTCATATGTACATATTTTTTCACCAAAATCTTTTCCTAAGTATTATTAAAAATGTATATAAAAATAAGTTAAAAATATTACATGTATATATGCCAAGAAACTCAGCCAATAAATTGTCAAAATCTCAACTTCCGAACATCATAACTTCCTCATACAAACTCCAATTTCACTCTACTCACCTTTAAGTTCATAAATAATATTCTCTAATTAATAAAGGTGGTTTCATCGAATTCGGAGTCCGTTTGCAAAAAGTCGGTTTTGTGACTAAAAGACAACAGGGTTTCTGGGCTATTTATTTTATGTAGAACACATTATTTATATTTTTCTTAATTTTATAATTTCTAATTATTTTTACGATCTTGTAATTTAACCCTAATTTATTTCATAATTTTTGGAGCTTATTTATTATTTTAATAAAATCAAAAACCCTAAATTATAGGTAAAAATGAACTATATCACTAATATCCATATTTATTAATATATGTAAATTAATTTATTAAAATCCCTAAAAATTTACACATTCTTTATTTATTGTTCTAATAATTAAGAAAATATAAATTTAATTTTTAGTTTTTTATTTATTAAAATAAAAATTCAAACCTATTTATATATATTTATTTATATAATAGAATATTTATATTTAAAATAATATTTATTATTTATAAAAAGTAATTATTTCATAAATTAGATAATTATTTTATTTACATTTCTTGTATTTATATTTATTTAAATAACCTTATTTAGTATTTATTATCAAATTTACAAGCAATTTTTTCCATCTGGGCCAACCAGGTGCTGACACGTGTCAGCACCTGGTTCATCTCCTCCAAGAAGCCGTTCAGCCTTTCTGTTCTGACCGGCCTCCTTCACTGATTTCTCAAGTGAGCCTCTTAACTCCTTCTGACTACCTAAGCCACTGGATCTCTTCATCTAACAACCCTCTCCTTCGCCCATCCTTGGATCAAGCTTGGGGAGCACGAAATCCATCTATATAAATCCCTAAAGACCCCTCATTCGCAACTAACTCTCCTGTATCCTTCCAACTACCCAGGACTGCCAAATCCAGTAGCCGACCCTTCCCTTTCTCGCCTTATTCCGGCCATCGGCGGTGGTGACAGAACCTAGGAGAGGCTTCCCGTGGAAGAAGGACATCGGAGGAGGAGTTCCAAGGTACTTCGCCACCTTGAATCGCAGCTCGTGCTGCGTTCCGCTCCGGCCAAGGTCGACCGTCGATCATCCTTCAAAGGTAGTACACCTTTGATACTCACAGACCTATTCCTCCATATTCGTGATTCTTTTTCTCGATATTCGCGCCACGATTAGCGTGGCTAATCCCGTGATTAGTTAGTTCATCCCTTAGACTTAGACACTCATCCAAAATCCCTCTTCATTTCGTTTTAAATCCACTTCGAATCACGTCTCATTTTATTGCCATTCTCACGCACCTCGACATTTCTTCTGGAAACTGTTGTTTTGATCTTGCAAAAACTAATCTTGTGGCCGATTTTATCATAAATCGAGCATAGAAATCTTTTATTTGCAGATCCATCTTGAATCTGGAGCAGTTTCACATCATCTTGGAGTTCTCATTTACACGGAAATCAATCTCAAACAAGGCGCGTCAGACTGCAATAACTGTTCCTCAGACCAGGCTGCAGAGGATCGCCACCTTAATCGCCTCTCCACCGCTGCTCGGAGACGCTTCCGACCACCTTCCATTGCGGGCGAGCTCGAGGGGTGGAGGAGCCACCTCTCTAGCCCCGCCGGAGAGCCAGATCAGCCCCGAACACCTGAGAGAAATCAGAGAAGACGCGAGCTTTGTCAGTTGCTCAACAGATTCAAGAACAGCAAGAATGCCCCAGGCGCATAGGCTCACGACACATGGCGCACGTAGGGACATCAGATCAGCGCCATATGTTTCTAATCCAAACCGTGCAAAGCGAATCGGTGGAAATTTTACAAATTAAACCCGCCGACTTCCAAAAATTAAAGTCTGCTCGAGAAGGTTTCCATTAATTACATATAGGTCCCTCCGCAGGGACCTAAATGTAAAACTTATTATTTTCTTTCACAGAACAGTCCCTGCGAGGATTCAGGTGCAACAATTTCTATAGTTTTTCTTGCACTTATACCCCTGGGCTATAGGGGATTATTTTTGGACCTCGTTTGACCTCATTTTTTGTTTATTTCTTTAGGGTAGTTACGCAACTACCCCAACAAGATTTTCAAGTATTTTTCTGTGTATTTTTCTCGTGTTTTAATTCTTCGAAAATTGACTCCGTTTTGTTTTGATTTCGTGTGTTTGTTCAAGCCCGTTTCTTGGCTTTTTACCTACTATACCGTATCATCTATATTTTACCTATATTCCACCTATTATATAATAAATAAATTTTGTGAAAAATATCACTTTGAAAAATAAATAAAAATAGGAAAATATTAAAATCAAATAAAAAGTTAAAATAAAAATTCAATAAAAAGTGTATGTTTCCTTTGATTGCTTTAAGAAGAGATAAAAATAAATCACAAAAATATTTCCTTAAAAAATCAAATAATCTATTCTGCCTCCTTGAGTTCGACCCAGGCACACTTACCTGGTAAAATAAATAGTGTAGGTTTTCTATAGAAAATCGAATTTGTTTGATCGGAGCTAGGATCCAGATTGCGGCTTTCTACATCGACAACTTTCTTTTAAAAGTTGTAGAGGAACTCTAGATTTACCGTTATCAAAATGGCGTCATTGCCGCGGAGGCGTTAGAGTATTTTGATTTTTTTTCATTTTTTTGTGATTTTATTTTCTCTCTTCTTTTTATTTGGTTTTTCGTAGCTTTTCGTACGGTTTTTCGTACGGCTTTTTCTCGTCTTGATCGTCTTCTTTTTATTTCGTTTTCGTAGTTTTCTTTTGTCTTTTCTTACGATTTTCTCAACTCATCTCTCAATTTTCTTTAAACCGCTAATTATTTTTTGCACGGTCTATAGGATCAACCGGGTTCTTAGGAAGCCAAATCAATTGAAAGATCAGAGGCCGGTTCCTTCTCTATGAATCGGCTGCAGAGGACAGACTTAGTTAGTATAATTTTGTAAAATAGAGAGAAAGGGAGAGAAACTGTAAAAAGGAGTAAACAACCCCCCCCCCCCATTTTTTGGGGTCTGATTCACCGGATACCGTGTATTCAGGGGATCGGGGCACCCACCACAGTTTTTCTCACCTTATCGGTTTTTCCGTAGCTTTTTAGATGCTTGCTTAGGTTTTTTTTCTATCTGATTGTGACTACGTAGTTAGTCTTAGGACTTGCAATCTAGGTGCATGATTTTAGGGTTTTATAAAAACAAAAAAATCGGTAGACGTTTGTTTGAAAAATCCAAAAAATTACAAAACCACAAAATAAAATCGGGACTGCTAAAAATACTTGACTTAAAAAACGTAACGATTCACTTGATTTGGGAGAGTAATCCCCGCACAACTTCTCAGAGTGCGCGAGCGAGAGTCGACCCATAAGGTTAGAGCCAAAACCCCGTATTTCCCGTGAAATACTACTCAGTTCATACACCTGATCACTATTCCTCAGCGGGTACTCTCGGGTAGTCGGAAATGGTCTGGATTTACTTAGCAGAGTGGGAGTTTAGAGGACATTGCGTAAAACTCCGTCCTTAAGTAACACGGGTAGCCGGAAATGGTCCGTAGGCTCCGTCCTTAAGTAACATGGGTAGCCGGAAACGGTCCGTACTTACTCCCATACTGTCTGAGTGCGAGTGATCTTCTGTAAGGACTCGGGCCAGTGTTTCGGAGAAAATATCGAGCACCTATCTGCTCGCTCAGCTCGCAATAACCGATCAGATTTTTTTGCTAATTACAACCCTAAAACTAACAAGATAAACGACCGAACTCTTATGGTCATCATCGGGTTGAGTTGGTGAAAACGGGATCTGCTTTGTGTTTGCTTGCGGGGCGTGAGTTACCGTGGCTTTCGCATTTATCCCTCTTATTTGAATCGTAAATCGTGCTCTCCCGATCAAATCTCTTGACATCGAAGATGACGCCTCGACGGCTTTTCTGCTCAGACTCCGTGAGCATTCGACCATCCACTGTCGAGCGTACTTCTTCACAAGCTCGGGATGACACTCTTCCCGAGCTGGTCCCATCTGATCTCGAGGAGAGTCAGACGTAGACTCCCTGTCCTCCTGGACAGAACATTGAGGCAGACCCTTACCTCAATACATCTAGATCTCCAGCCGATTTTTTGTTGAGTTCTTACGAGAGTTTCTCTTTCACAGACAATCAGATGGCTCACGACAAAGGACCAGCAGCAGACGAGAGGCCACCAGCTGGGGAGCATTACGAAGGAAGATCGGATCCAGCCACAGATGTTACTACTGGGATTCTCGATACACATCAACAGATGAACCTATAGATTCGAGAACAATTCAGAGTGCAGAATGAACTGCGGGCTGAAATAGACGCGCTGCGAGCAGGGGTCGGGAACCAGTTACCGCCTGCGGTTCCCTCTACTTTACGGGATGAGTATGACCTAGGCGCCAGAACGCTCCATCACTGGATTCGGCTACCGTCGAATCAAGGTCCATACGAGTTGAGATCGTCCTTCATTTCTTTGCTTCCCAAGTTCTATGGGAGCCGTTTACCTTCTTACAACAATTTGAGATGATTTGCAGTACGGCTTGTTATCTAGGAGTTATGCAGGAGGTTGTACATCTCAAGGCATTTCCCCTTTGCCTTAGCCGATAAGGCTCTTTACTGGCTGAGTCACTTGGGACGGGAAATCTCTACATGGACGATTTGAAGTCCACTTTCCTGAGTAAATATTTTTCTCTCGGGAGGACGAACATGATGAGGAGTCAGATCTCCAACTTCACGCAGCATCCGCATGAATCTTTCCATGAGGCATGGGATAGGTTCAAGGACCTTACAGAGAGATACCTACATCATGAGATACCGATGAAGGTGCTAGTTCAGAACTATTTTGGAGGACTCCAGCTGGATATATAGGGGCTCGTGAGTGCCGCATGTGGCGACAGCTACTTGAACAAGGACACTGAGTCAGTCTGGGCCATCTTTAAAGGGATGGTCGAGAATTTGAGAGTCGTGGACTCTACTCGGGCATTTCAGAAAGCCCCGCAGCCACCACATCACCGCGGTCACCATAAGGTGGCTAACATTTCAGACTCTGAATCAAACACCAATATGGGATACATTAGCGAGAAATTGACCTTGGTGGATGTGATTCAGAAGCAAGTCCAAGACTTACAGCCGCTGCGAGAATTGGAGAAACTCTCATCTCTACCTCAGCAGCTGAGTGATCTTTCGAAGAAGGTGTCTGAGCTCCAACTTCAGTATCAGCAGAGCCAGTCTTCTTCGACTGTACAACCAGCACGGAGGATCGCACCCGCTCCACCCACCTGTCAGATCCACTACGTTCAGAGCGATCCGAGATTCCGCAGATCGATTGGCATGAGGATCAGTCTCATGCCAATCCCGGCCAGATCACCAGCACTACAGAGATGGAGGTGGAGCCGAAAGCCACTCTCAAGATTAACGAGATTTGGTATACTCTGATTCAGCAGCCGAGTATACCGAATCAGCAGCAGTAGCTGTATGGTCATCCGCAGCATGGGCGTCCATATTTCCAGCACCGTCAGAGCTTCACGCAGCAGCAGTCTCACCCGAATGTCTATCATCAGAGACCACAATCATATCAGCATCTTGCTCACTATTCACATAATTATCCTTATCAGCAGCCACAACAGTCTTCCTCCACACCACATCGATACTCCCAGCCTTCCACCTCTCAGCAATACACGCCAAGGCAGGAGAGAGGAGCAAGTCAGGGCCACCACATCGAACCAGAGATGTCTTCACAGGCCCAGGCACTCAACCAGATCATGGACATGCTGAGTACGCTCCAGATTGCGCACAAGACTGAGATGGAGCAGGTTAACCGTCGTCTGGACGAGTTAACCGCACCAAAGACCACTCATCCAGCCCAGCCTCAGATGAACCCGAACAACAAGAGGAGGCATCCAGATCAGGTAGACACTACAGGTAAGATCTCATTTCCTGAATTTTTATCTAACTTCATTCATCTCAGGAGCAGTAGATCACTACGAGCACCTGCTGGAGTAGAAGAGAGGACACTTGATGAGGAGCACGAGAAAATCCATGAGCCGCAAGAATCTGATGCTGAGGAGGAGAACAAGCACGATGATGAGGACCACTTTTCAGATCCAAGAGACGGGAGTGATGCCGATACAGTAGAAATGGACACTGGTGAATTAGACGATGACACCATGCCAGATCAAGCAGAGAATCCCGAGAAAAACATTTCTTCCCCTGCCTTAGAGAGTTTTGTACATAATTCTGAAACTCTCGATGTACAAGCTGATTCCAAAATGAATTAAATTCTGATTTTCTGACTCCTGACTTTGTTCCTTCTCCCGATGCTTTGTTTGGAAAAGGAAAGAAAAATACCAAAAAGAATGTTGTTTCTCCAGAGACTGAACGTCTACTTAAAGATCACATATTTTTGAAGATCCTGCTTCATGATGCCTTAGATCATTTTCCTACGCTTAAGAATCAATTGAAAAACCAATTCACCACGCGTAGGAAAAAGAGATCCCGAACAGAGAAACATGTCTTGACTAAGGCTACATCTTGTGCCACACAGAATAAGTTACCGAAGAAGAAGAAAGACTCAGGTCACATTATGTTAGATGCGAGATCGCAAAAGCCGAATTCGACCGCACTCTATTAAATAATGGTTCCTCGATCAATCTGATACCCTCTTCCTTACTCGATAAGCTCGAGTTAGGTCCTCTTTATAAATCCCACGCGATCCTTCAGTTTGCTAATAGATCCGTAAAAATACCTAAGGGTATATTAAGGAACGTTATCGTAACCCTGCAGGGTCTGCAATTCCCAGTGGACTTTACGGTCCTGGACATGGATTGCCCTACATAATTACACCTTACCCCGATCATTCTCGAGAGGCCTTTCTTAGAGACCGCAAAGGCTCTATTTGATTATGATACAGGGAAGGTATCTTTTCGCGCCAAGGGCGAGAAGGTCCATACAGAGATGGAGAGAGAATCAAACACAGCCAGTGATGCATCTTCTGATTTTCTGAGTTCTTTAGCCTCCTGTGATTACATGGATGAGGTCCGTCTTGACAACCTCGAAAGATATCAAGTAGAGACCCAAGAGTGTTTAACAGAGGACAGGTCCGAGACTACAGGGGGCGATTCTTCAAAAGGAACTTTATATTTTAGTCTGGATGATGAGAAGCAAAGGGATCAGACTTCTGACAAATTTATTGCATACCTTTCAGATTCAGAGATTTTACAAAATTCCTCCATTTCAGATGATCTAGAGACAGAGTTTCATTTAGCTGAGTTATTTTCCTCTGATCATTCTGAGGAGTCGGATGATGTCTTAAACATCTTCTGTAGTCTAGCTCTAGAGCACATCGACATGGTGGATAATCAGAATGCCGAAAAATCCACAACCGATACGGATCCCAGTTCAAATATAGATGAGGTTTCAGCAGATCCAGATTCTACCTTACCAGAATTAAAAACTTTTCCACCAAACATGAAATATGCTTTCCTTGTGGGTCCACATCAACGGTTTCCGATCATTATCAGCTCATCATTGACCGACGATCAAGAATCTCGTCTAACGGAGATTCTAGAAAGAAACCGCAAGGCTATTGGGTGGACTGTATCCTATCTCCGCAGGATTAATCCTGCTTTGTGTTCGCATCATATCTATCTCGATCATGACAGCAAACCCTCTAGAGAGTTTCAACGTAGCCTGAATCCGATTTTATGAGAAGTTGTCTAGAAAGAGATTATGAAATGGTGTGACGTAGGTTAACCTATCCTATCTCAAACTCTAAATGGGTTAGCCCATTACATGTTGTCCCGAAGAAGTTGGGAATTCATATGGTTAAGAATGAGAGTGGAGAGGAGATTCCAAAGAGAGTAACCACATCGTGGCGGGTGTATGTTGATTATAGAAAATTAAACACCGCGACGAAGAGGGACCACTTCCCTTTGCCTTTTATAGACCAGGTCATAGAACGGTTGGTAGGGAAGGAGTACTTCTGTTTCCTTGACGGTTACTCCGGATACAACCAGGTATCAATTGCTCTTGAAGACCAGGAGAAAACCACCTTCACATGTCTGTTCGGCATGTATGCCTTTAGACGGATGCCCTTTGGATTGTGCAACGCTCCTGCTACTTTCCAGAGGTGCATGCTTGCTATTTTTGCAGACATGGTCGGTGATTTTCTAGAGGTTTTTATGGATGATTTTTCCGTCTATGGTGAGTCCTTTGACAATTGTTTAGCGCACCTAGACCAGGTTCTACATAAGTGCTGTGAGGTAGATCTCGTTCTGTCCTGGGAAAAGAGCCATTTTAATGGTTACACACGGGATCGTGTTGGGGCACGTCATCTCCCAGCGAGGCATGGAGGTTGACCCTGCCAAGGTGGATGTCATCAAAAAACTCGAACCACCATCCAACATCAAACAGTTACGGTCATTTCTGGGGCATGTCGGCTTTTACCGATGATTTATCCAAGACTTCTCCAAGATTGCCCGACCGTTAACCTGAATTGTTAGGCAAAGACATTGAATTCTTGTTATATGGTAAATGTCTTAATGCCTTCCTCACACTTACAGAGAAGATTATCAGTGCTCATGTCCTACAGCTACCTGATTGGTCTCTACCCCTTCGAGATCATGACGGATGCTTCAGATTTTGCGGTCGGGGCTGTATTAGGATAGAGGAGGAATGAACTTCCCATTGCCATCCACTATGCCAGCAGAACCTTAGACGATGCTCAGAGAAATTACACAGTGACAGAAAAGGAGATGTTGGCAGTAGTGTTTGCGTTAGATAAATTCCGATCCTATCTTCTTGGCTCAAAAATCACAGTTTACACAGATCATTCAGCTATCAGATTTTTAATGGAAAAGAAGGATGCTAAGGCACGCCTTCTTCGATGGATTCTATTACTTCAGGAATTCGATTTTGGACATCAAAGATAAACTTGGGGTAAAGAATCTGGTAGCAGAATACCTCTCCGATTACAGACAGATCAGACTTCAAATGAGTACATGCCAGAGATCGTAGAGAGATTTCCGGATGACAGCGTCTTTGTGGTTACCGAACTTCCATGATATGCAGATATAGTCAATTTTCTGGTCACACAAAAAAGTCCTCAGGGTTGGCCTAAGAACCGAGTTGATAAACTAGTTTCTGAGGCACGATACTACCATTGGGAGGATCCGATTCTTTTTCATTAAGGACCGGATTGTGTTTTCAGGCGATGTATTCCTCAGGAGGAATATAATAGTGTCCTCACTTTGTGTCATTATTTAGAGTGAGGAGGACATCATTCAGGGAAGAGGACAACGCATAAGGTACTTCAGAGTGGATTATGGTGGCCAACTCTTATTAGAGATGCCTGCACATTCGTGAAGAGTTCCCCAGATTGTCAGAGAGCTGTAGGGACAGTCAGTGCTAGAGATGTAATGCTGATGCGACCCATCATTATTTCCGAGATCTTTGATGCATGGGGTATAGATTTCATGGGATCGTTCCCTTCTAGCAGCAGCTCTGAGTACATTCTTCTCGATGTAGACTATGTTAGTAGATGGGTGGAGGCTATACCCGCATGAATCGCAGATAGTAAGATCGTTTGCAAGTTTCTAAGGGAACACATTATTTTGCAGTTCGGGATCCCACGTATTCTTATTTCTGATGGGGGTAGCCATTTCATTAATAAGGAGGTGAAAAAGCTAGTGAAGCAATACAACATTGATCACAGAGTAGCTTCTCCTTACCACCCACAACGAACGGCATGGCTGAAGTTTCAAATAGGGAGGTGACATCAATTCTCCAAAAATTAGTATGACCGAATAGGAAGAACTTGTCACTACTTTTAGATCAGGTTCTTTGGGCATATTGTACTGCATACAAAACTCCCTTAGGTACTTCACCATTCAGACTGGTTTATGGAAAGCCATGCCATTTGCCTGTAGAGATCATGCACAAATTCGAATGGGCAATTCGAGAAATCTTACTGGATGTAAAGAAAGCAGGATCCAAGAGAAAGATAGATCTGAATCAGCTGGTAGAGATTCAAAATCAAGCATACGAGAACACACTCATCTATAAGGACAAAGTGAAGAAATGGCATGACAGAGATATTCGGCATAAGACCTTTGTCCTGGGGCAGAAAGTCTAGTTATTCAATGCGAGATTGAGAATTTTTCCTGGCAAATTAAAAAGCAAGTGGGAAGGACCGTACATAGTCAGAATGGTGAACGACAATGGCAGTATAGAAATATCAGATGTGTCACCTAGTGCAGAGCCATTCGTGGTTAACGGGCAGATGCTGAAGCACTTCGTGGAGACTACTGATCATCTGGCTCGTACTGAAGTGATCTATTTTGTACAGGAATCATGATCATCCTTTCATTTCATCTCATCCTGTACAAATGCTTTTGAGCCTTTCGATTCTGGAGATCCACAACACTTGTATATTCTTCGTAGACCACAATCGTCCCCATTTTTGCTCGTCTTCTATGCTTAGGATACCAGATCCTAAGTATAGGGGGGACCGATTGTCCGCTGATTCACGTTTTATATTTTGTTCTAATTCTTTTGTATAGCCTTTTCTTTTTCACAAATCACTGGTCTCCGATTTTTGGCTACACTCTTTTCTATACTTAGGATGCCTTATCCTAAGTATAGGGGGGACCGAGTGATTTCGATGATTTCGTAGTCTTTTCCTTTTGATCTTTCATTATATATTCTTTTTACTCAGTCATCCCATTTTTGCTTTCCCATTATACTTACGATGACCTGATCGTAAGTATAAGGGGGTTGACTGACTTGTACCCTTTATTCTTCTTCACCCACTTTTACTTAGCACGAGTTGTGTCCTCCTTTTTCTCTTTTGACGCTATGAGGACATAGCACAAGCTAAGTATAGGGGGTGCATATATATTGCATATATACTTTTGTCCATATATATATATAATCCATAAAAAGTGGGTAAGGGTTAATTTAAAATTCACTTATATCTATTTATTATTTATAAAATCCTTGTAAATAAGTAAAATATGTTTAAAACTTGTAATTAAAATATGTATTTAAAATTTGTATTTAAAAGTTGTATAATACTTATTTAAAATCCTATTTATTAAAAAATGTGTAAAAATCATTCAATCCTTGTAAAATCCTTTGTAGATAAAATTTGTAAAATACATTAAATATTTGACTCAAATAAAATATATCTTGTAAAATACATGTATAACAAAACTTGTTCATAAAAACCATAAAATCCATAAAAATTACAAAGTCCTAAAATTCATAAAAATTACAAATGCCTTAAAATCCTTAAAAACGAGTAAAATCCAGAAAATATACCTCATAAAAACATGGTTGCATTTGCATTCACATTTTTCAAGAATAAGTTTGATTTCTGGAACTAAGGACTAAGTCTAGTCTAAAGGATGGAGCTTGATTATAGCTTTTAACTTTCGTTGTAAGGAGCCTGGTTAGGATCTGGAATTTAGACTCTTCAGGTCTTTTGACTTAAAATCTTTGGGTTCCATAAGACCATATTCGGGAAATCAAGTCATATGTGCTTAAGTAGACCATTTGGAGTCATCCGTACAACTCTACACCAGTGAACCAATCTTGAACACATGCACTCTACACTTAGCTCGACTCGCATGGAGTTACGAAGGGCAGTACATCTTAGTAATGTGTTTCTATCCTTATCTTTACGGCATTGACGGCTAAAGACGGGAGAGATTGGGGTTGCGATAGTTGCTTCGGATGAGGGAAAGATCTGCTGACACAATTTTTCTAAGACTTCAAAAAAGGGACAGAATAAAAAGATGCTATATCCGTCGAGGCACAAAAAGATGAATGCAGTGCAAGCAAATTACAAAGTCAACTCAAAGAAGAAGCCACCAAATAAGACCACAATGGTCCAAGCTTCCACCAAAAATGCCTGCACATCTTAGTAGAGACTCAGCTACACCGGTTGAGCTTCACAAGGAGATGCGTCTACACTGGTCGTGCTCAACTTCTTTTCTCATTCTTCTACTTTCTCTTTATACTTGATTGTGGACATAGCAGAACTGAACTCAGAAGGGAATACCTCCCTCCCCGAGGAAAGAGTAGCTGGATGAGGAAGCCATAGAAGTGTATAGCCAGGATGGACGATTTCTTCGGTTCTCTAAGCAGGAAGAGCTAAATCAATTCACAAGGTACAAGTTAACTTCAAGGATGATAGAGTTTGCGATATGAATAAGTGAGTCTGAACTAGCTGATGAAGCGATCTTGAGTAAGGATTTGTGGAATTTGAGGACCGTTGAGGATAAAATCCTAATCCTAGTTAAGGCTCCGACAAAATGCTTTTTTCAGGCCCGATCGAGCTCTGTCCTTTGTCTGTTCTCATGAATTGGTTTAGGAAAACAAATTCATTCTAACTTTCTTTCTTTTTCACTTACTTTTCAAATAAGTGTTTGCTAAGGGACTGGCAAAATTTAAGTATAGGGGGTTGATGAATCCATGTTTCATTAACTTTTCTGTCGCATTTTGTCTTAAAACCCTCAACAAATGCATGTAAATATTCATTAATTCCCATCTTTTAACAAATCCTCATTCATGAAAAATATTCACTTTTAACCATCAAAATCATGTAAATAAATAAAGAACAAGAAAAAGAACAAAAGGCAGATTGGATATACGTATATATGTACAATATGACTTAAAAATATAAATATAACTACAAGGTATATTTATAGCCAAACCACCGAGACCAAGTCAGCATGGATTGGTCGACAAACCAAAATAGTAGGGGGAGATAAGGAAAGAAAACTAAAAAAATAAATTCAGTCACACCTCATACACCTTTAACTATTTATAAAATAAATACAAAACTTCAAAGATGTTTAATTAATTCATATGTATATATTTTTCACAAAAATCTGTTCCTAAGTATTACTAAAAATATATATAAAAAATATAAAAATAAGTTAAAAATATTACCCTGTATATATGCCAAGAAACCCAGCCTATAAATTGTCAAAATCTCAACTTCCGAACATCATAACTTCCTCATACAAACTCCAATTCCACTCTACTCACCTTTAAAGTTTATAAAATAATATTCTCTAATTAATAAAGGTGGTTTCTTCTGGGCTATTAATTTTATGTAGAACAAATCATTTATATTTTTCTTAATTTTATAATTTATAATTATTTTCAGATCTTGTAATTTAACCCTAATTTATTTCATAATTTTTGGAAATTATTTATTATTTTAATAAAATCAAAAACCCTAAATTATAGGTAAAAATGAACTATATCACTAATATCCATATTTATTATATATGTAAATTAATTTATTAAAATCCCTAAAAATTTACACCTTCTTTATTTACTGTTCTAATAATCAAGAAAATATAAAATTAATTTTTAGTTATTTATTTATTAAAATAAAAATTGAAAACCTATTTATATATATTTATTTATTAATATAATAGTTATATTTCAAATAATATTTATTATTCATAAAAAGTAATTATTTCATAAATTAGATAATTAATTTATTTACATTTCTTGTATTTATACCTATTTAAAATAACCTTATTTAGTATTTATTATCGAATTTACAAGCATTTTTCCCATCTGGGCCAACCAGGTGCAGACACGTGTCAGCACCTGGTTCATCTCCTCCAAGAAGCCGTTCAGCCTTTCTGTTCTGACCGGCCTCCTTTACCGATTTCTCGAGTGAGCCTCTTAACTCCTTCCGACTACCTAAGCCATTAGATCTCTTCATCTAACAACCCTCTCCATCGCCCATCCTTGGATCAAGCTTAGGGAGCACAAAATCCATCTATATAAATCCCTAAAGACCCCCCATTCGCAACTAACTCTCCTGTATCCTTCCAACTACCCAGGACTGCCAAATCCAGCAGCCGACCCCTTCCCTTTCTCGCCTTATTTCGGCCATTGGAGGTGGTGACAACACCTAGGAGAGGCTTCGCGTGGAAGAAGGACGTCAGAGGAGGAGTTCCAAGGTGCTTCACCACCTTGAATCGCAGCTCGTGTCGCATTCTGCTCCGGCCAAGGTCGACCGTCGAGCATCCTTCAGAGGTAATACACCTTTGATACTCACAGACCTATTCCCCCATATTCGTGATTCTTTTTCTCGATATTCACACCACGATTAGCGTGGCTAAACCCGTGATTAGTTAGTTCATCCCTTAGGCTTAGACGCTCATCCAAATCCCTCTTCATTTCGTTTTAAATCCACTTTGAATCGCGTCTCATTTTATCGCCTTTCTCACACCTCGGACATTTCTTCAGGAAACCGTTGTTTTGATCTTGTAAAAACTAATCTTGTGGCTGATTTTATCATAAATCGAGCATAGAAATCTTTTATTTGCAGATCCATCTTAAATCTGGAGTAGTTTCACATCATCTAGAGTTCTCATTTATACGGAAATAAATCTCAAAGAAGGGGTGTCAGACTGCAATAACCGTTCCTCAGACCAGGCTGCAGAGGATCATCACCTTCATCACCTCTCCACTGCCACTCGGAGACGCTTCCGACCGCCTTCCATTGTGGGCGAGCTCGAGGGGTGGAGTAGCCACCCCTCTAGCCCAGCCGGAGAGCCAGATCATCCCCGAACGCCTGAGAGAAATCGGAGAAGACGCGAGCTTCGTCAGTTGCTCAAAAGATTCAAGAACTGCAAGAACGCCCCAGGCGCACAGGCTCGCGACACGTGGTGTGCGTAGGGACGTCAGATCAGTGCCATCGGTTTCTAATGCAGACCGTGCAAAGAGAATTGGTGGAATTTTTGCAAACTAAACCCGCCGACTTCCAGAAATTAAAGTCCGCTCCAGAAGGTTTCCATTAATTACATTTAGGTCCCTCTGTAGGGACCTAAATGTAAAACTTCTTATTTTCTTTCACAAAACAGTCCCTGCGAGGACCCAGTTGCAACAATTTCTATAGTTTTTCTTGCGCTTATACCCCTGGGTTGTAGGGGATTATTTTTGGACCGCGTTTGACCTCATTTTTTATCGATTTCTTTAGAGTAGCTACGCAACTACCCCAGCAAGATTTTCAAGTATTTTTCCGTGTATTTTTCTCTTGTTTTCATCATGTTTTAAAATTTTTCGAAAACCGACTCCGTTTTGTTTTGATTTCATGTGTTTATTCGAGCCCGTTGCTCGGCTTTTTACCTACTATACCGTATCATCTATATTTTACCTATATTCCACCTATTATATAATAAATAAATTTTTTGAAAAATATCACTTTGAAAAATAAATAAAAATTGGAAAAGATTAAAATCAAATTAAAAAATTAAAAATAAAAATTCAATAAAAAGTGTATCTTTCCTTTGATTGATTTAAGAAGAGATAAAAATAAATCACAAAAATATTTCCTTAAAAAATAAAAATAATCTATTCTGCCTCCTTGAGTTCGACCCAGGCACACTTACCTGGTAAAATAAATAGTGTAGGTTTTCTTTAGAAAACCGAATTTGTTTGATCGACTGAGATCTTTTCGCGGCTTTTCTACATCGACAATCTCTTCTCTAAAAAGCCGCGATCGGATTTTTAGCTTTATCAATTGCCTTGCAGTTCTTTTCAAGAATCTCTATCAAACATCTCATGCTCACCTGCAAGGAATCTATACTTCAGCAACTGTGGCAAAGGCTTCAGTTCTGGACAACTGGGAGTTGGCATCTCTGGCTTCTGAAATGTTTGAGTGAATGCAACCAGATCTATGTGTGAGAACTCTCGCTGATCATGAATATATGATGAAGCTGGCCCTACTGGTGTATCTATAATCTGTGTCAGCTCAGTCTCCACCCTCGCTGTTGGCTTTGTTGGAATCAGACAAGGTAACAAGTCATCAAATTCGGCCCAATCTATGTTTGAATCCAAGGGATCTGAATCTGAATCACAAGAAATGTACTCTGCCTCGCTATCTTGAACACGGTCTTCAGCCTTGAATGTGTCCTCTGCCAAGAGTGTGCTCTCCAAGCTCTCCTCTACTGAGATATGTGAATATGCAGTATCTGAAGGTGAGAGAATGGCTCGTGAAACGGGATCAGACCAAGCGGCTTCATCATCAATGATCACAAAGTCGCACTCCTGGTGGGCGTCTCGCTCGGCCTCTGTCATCTGCTCTACATCACTAGACTGCTCTGAGCAAGCTGAATCTCGTTCTCTAGTCTCATCGATCATCTCTATTTGTATACTCTCGCCCTTGACGCGAAAGTATACCTTCCTGCTATCATGGTCGGACACTGCCTTGGCTGTGGCCAAGAATGGACATCATAGAATGATGGAGATATCGATCACAGACTCAGGGATCTCCATGTCCAACACAACAAAGTCCACGGGGAATTTCAGGCCCTGAATTGTGACGACCACATCCTTCAACAACCCCTTCGTCTTCTTGACAGATCTATCAGCAAACTGAAGGACTGTCCTGCTCTGTCGAAGAGCGCTAAACTCGAATCGGTCGAGTAAGGCTACCGGAAGGAGGTTGATGGAAGACCGTTGTCTAATAGAGTTCGATTAAATCTTTGCTCATGAATATGGCATCTGACATAGGGAGCTCTTGCATCTGGCCTCTTGGCTAGCAGACGGTTCTGAATGGAGAAGTGGCACGAGTGAGGATATGGATCTCTGCATTATGGTTCCTCTTCTTCCTATGGATGGTGGTCTTCTCTCTCAAATTCTTCTGTAAGAGAGGGATGTGCTCAAGTTCCTCTGTAGAGTCGGCTGAATCTGAAATCTATCTATAATCTGCTAGTTGAACTCTAACTGCTGACCTTTTTTTGGATTTTCTTTTTTATTCCCCTTAACCAAGCGGAGTTCTTGAGGGAAGGGGATGGCTGGGCCCTCCTCAGATAGAGGGCTAGGAATGGGCTCCTGCTACTGAGAAGGAATAGAATCCATACAAGTATCACCATGCATCACATATGGACTCGAAGATGAAGAACCCTTTCCTTTATTAATTTTTTGGTATTTTCTGTAAAGTCCCGGGGTACAAAAACTGGAGAAAATACTACAGGAGTAGATGGGGTGGCCTCAGTACCACCCACGGCATCAGGAACTACGGCATCAACACCGCACTCTGGCTCAGCATCTGGATCTCTGGTGGCATCATTACCACCCTTTGCATCTGGGGACGCGATGGCCTCAATACCATCGGCCGTATCAACATCCTTGATGGCATCAGCACCACCGTCATCATCATCATGAGCGGTATCAGCAAGACTATCCCTATCGTCTGGCGCTCCTGCATCCTCGTGGTGTCGTCGCTCAGACGAGGTGCCGCCAGCTGGCATCCTACCACTCCAAAGTGTAACAAAGTCAGCATCAAATGTATATGAAGCAATGTCACCCAATAAATCACTTGGAGTGGTAACCTCTGTGAACTGTACCTGCTTAGATTTACTTTTTAAGTTATTCGAAATGGTCTTGATTTGAGCAGGTATGTCGGCCTTCCCTTTGATGATCTCTCTCATCTCTTGGCGAAACTCGTCTGTCTCCCACCTGAATGTGGTTTGTTGGTCGGAAAGAAGGCGGTCTAGATCATCGAGTGCTGGGTTCTCATAGGCTGGTCCATGAGAACCAGACAGGTTTCCTCTCTAAAAGTGAGGCTGCTGCTGGGAAGGATGAGGAGGAAACTGAGAATATTGCTGAGGTTGTTGCTGGTGTTGCCTCTACGGTTGTCCCTGCTGGTAGGGATGAGGACCCAATTGGTAATGTTGATGTTGTGGCTGGTGAGGGAACTGGGGCTGCTGCAGAGGCTGGTTGAACTGTCCACCCTAGCTGGAGGCTGCTTCTGGGATGAGGCACCTCCGGTCAACCACCTAAATCTGGGATGATCTCGGTGGATTCCGGGCTACTGTTGGTCGTACCAAATCCCATTGACTTCCATCAACGGCTCCTGCTTGAAGGGGGTGGAGGAAGGACTACCAGAGGATGATACTACTGGTGCACCACCATCTGAGTGTCCTGAGATGGTGGTGGTTGAAGGTACTTGTGTTACAGCTGCTGGAATGACTCCACTTGAACATGGTGGACCTGTTTGTACTGGGTAGGGTGCTGGGTCGAGATATTGCTGCTAGGTTCAGCCCGTGACCTGAGACAGGGCTGAGAAGCCCTCTATGCCTCCTACAAATACATGATCTGAGTCTTCAGGTCACTCAATGTCTGTGCCAACTGATCGATCTGAGTCATGCCCTGGCACTGCTTCTTCTAGATAATCTAGATACGGTCCAGCTTCTTGCTGATGATGCCCATATCAGCGGCCGACGACTCTACCTGTGCTACATCTACTGAAGAGGTGGATGGACCTGCATCGACTCGTGCTATCCTCTGATAGAACACGACATGGGGTCAGGGTTTCCCCTAAGTGTAGAGACGGGTATGGGATATAACGGTGTAGTTCTTGGCCATCTCCTTATATATGGCCCAGACTTGGTCTTCTTCTTTGGCAAAGTAAGATCCCCCATAAGAAGCATTCACAAGCCCCTGCAGCTCCGATGTCAGCCCACAAAAGAAACACTGAACTAAGTTGGGCTTGGAGATGTCATGGTGTGGACACCGGTCAATGAGCTCACGGAAGCGGTCCCATGCCTCATAGAATTTGCTCATTGGGAAGCATGGAGAAGTTGTTGATCAAAGCTCTAGCTGCATTCATCCGGCCGAGTGGATAGTACTTGTTCAAGTACTTGGTCTGGAGTTGTTCCCATGAAGTGACGTATCTCCCTAAATGTTTCAGTCAGTAAGCTGCTCTGTTTACCAGGGAGAACGGAAAAGCCATCATCCTGATGGTGTCCTCCTCCACGTATCTGTCGTGGACCGTGTTACATATTATCTCAAATTCCTGCAAATGCAGATGCAGCTCCTCAGTGGCAAGTCCATGGAACTTGGGCAACAACTGAATCATCTGAGGGGGAGCTTGAAATCTCCCAAGATCGTCAGAAGCTGAATCCTACGATGTGTAAGAGTTGCACCAAGGTTGTGCAACTCTCTCATCGGCCTGGCTGGTCGGACTGGCTCCTGTGGCTCCTATGGATGTGGTCTGCCTCCTCCTCCCAGCTCTGGTATCTCTCCACTATCTGGTCGATTCCGCTCTCTGTGGTCAGCTCGCATCTGGACCATCTCTCTGTGCATGTCTTCCATGAATGCCCCTGGTCTCTGATTTGTATCTGCATCGTTTCCATGGAGGCTAACAGGTTGATGGCGCCCTGATCTAGAGCGTAAGTGGTGGTCTAGGGCTGTCCATCAGTGCGCTCCTCGCTGCTGGCCATCTCGTGGGTCTCTACAAAGGCAAAAGACCCGAACTCAGGTACCGTCAAATGAATGAATATCTACTCCGGTCTCTACTCGGGCACCTCGGAACTGGAAGAAGGGTAGTCGAGGGGGAAGAGGGGGGAATCGAACTCGAGTTGGAGATCGGGTCTGGTCTTTCACGAACCAACCTAGATGAATGGGGCGGAGTGCTCGAAAGCGGTGCAACCAAAGGCTGCCTAAGGGACCTCCGAACCATCATCGCGATGAAAAAAAAGGCGGATGGGATCTGAAAACAAACAAGATCAGCAAACAAACCCCCAACTCAGCTACGCAACGTGGAGCTGATGACCGTGAAGGTTCGGTCGTTTATCTTGTCAATTTTATTTAGGTGAAAAATCAGTCTAGCAGGGCGATTAAGCGAGCTGGTAGGAACCCGATGCTCTCAGGAGACTGGCCCAATCCCAAAGATAGATCTTTCCCAGTCAGTACAAGTTGCGGACCGTTTACCGGCTACCCGATCAACTGGCTCTGTTAAGGATATCGCGGCCTGCTTTACTGGAGACCAGAGCAATCCTCATTGGAGAATGACTAGCCCCAAGACCAGTAGTTTGATGAGAGTTCAGGTATGTCTCTAGCCTAGTGTGAGGGTCACTCTCTCATGCAAGCAACAAACCAAACAATGAGGGGATTACTCTCCCAAGGGTCAAGTTTGTTCAGCATTCCCAATTTTATGTTTATCACTTTTTAAGGCATTTTTCAATAAGCAAACAAATGCCTAACGAATTTTTCGATCTCCTGATTATTTAAGATCCAAAAATGGGGGGAGAAGTCGAAAAAGCCGATGTGCGATCAAACACGATGATGCAGGCAAACTAAAAGATGTGTACCTGACTCCAGCACTCTACATGCAGGGTGATCAATGCATAAATTAAAAGACAGAAATCAAACTATCCTATATGATGCAAGAAGAAAATGACCTTAGATGAGAGATTTCTAATCGCGAAGAACTATAGTTAACTAGTCAGAGAGAGAGGTCGGAGTCCGGTCTCTGATGTCGATCAGTGTCTGCCACAACGGATCCTGCACGCACTGTATGCGACCTCTAGCAGCATGTGACCTCTCTAGCAACCAAGCCAAGTTAACTTTTTATTAATTGTTAATTAAGTAAATCCAATTAGGAACTATAGGCACATGCAAATAGTTAGGGATTGTGCCTTAATTAATTACGTTGCAATCAAGGAAATTCCTAAATCTAAGGGCCAAATTCTTCGAAAAATCAAAATAAGAGAAATGGCGAGAAAACCAAAACTGGCGAAAAACCGCGGTGAGGTCCCCCGAGCACAGAAGTGCTCAGCGAAACAGACCCCGATAAAAGCCAAGTCCAAAGTGTGCAAGGTCCCTGTATTATTACAACAATAGTAGAATGTGCTAAAAATAAACTAACTACTCTATCAAAGATAACTACGCTCCTCCTGTCCTCCAGCTCCTCTTCGGGCACGGATCCTCCAACCAAAAGCCAAAAACTCCTCAGGCACACCCTCGCACAGAATGTGAAACAGAAACAAGTCAGAAGACAACTATAACAAATAGAGGATAAAAATGAGGAAAAATAAAGCAAATAGAAAAAGGAAAACTGAAAACCAACTACTAAGCTGTGCTCCTCGGAAACAGCGCCATTCTGATGAGCGCTTTGGCTATCGAGGCTAAGTGATATCAAAGGTCACTGCGACCTCAACCACCTGAGTCGGGCTCAACAAGAAAAATAAGACCACAAATAAAATAATCTAAGCACGAAATCGAATGTAGCGATCACCACTATTTATTTAACCTGGTATAGCGACCAAGGTGGAACACAAGGAGCACGAGCTAAGCCTACGAAGTAGTCGAGAATCAAGAAATACAAGGCATATTTTTGTGGTTTTTAATTTGCAAATTTTTTATAATTTCTAATAAGAAAATGAGTAAAAAGATAAAGAAAATCAAACTTCAACAATTTTTATTAAGACTAAAAATGCCCAAAAATTCGAAACAAAAATATTTTTATATTTTTAAAATATGCAAGTGTTTTTGGTGATTTCATGAGGTTTCTCAGATTTTTATATAATTTTATAAAAATAAAATAAAAACAAAACAAAAGCACATTATTCAGTCGTGAACTAAAGGCACAATTAAAATGCCAAAATTACCTAAAAGTCCTGATGGCTATTTTTATGAAAAAATAGATAAAAAGGCCTAATCATAGAAATTGAAACCTATTTTTTATTTTTTTAGATTATTTTAAGAATTTTTATAAGATTTTTGGTCTTTTGTGATTTTTAGGGGTTTTATAATAGATACTGGAACAAAAATGATACTGTAGTTGGAAAAATGATAACAGACACACATAAATTTTTATCGAATTTATGGGGGTATTTTTATATTTTTTGGTATTTTATAAAACAAACAGACACATTTTTCAGGGGTTTTGATTTTTAAAAATATCAAACAAAATCAAATTGCATCATAAAAATTACTAATAATATTACACATTAGTAGGAGCTAATTGTACTTTTTGGGGAATTTTTGGAGTATATTCAATACTTATTTGATTAAAAATGAAACACACTATAGACAGGGACCTACTTGCAATTATTTAAAAAATACAAGCCAATCTGTAACATAACGAAAACCCAAGGCTAATATTGCAAAAATCCCAGGTAAAAAGGAACGAAACACGTGACTCAGGCTCGGAGGGTCATAAGTGAAATTCTCAAAAAGATTTCATTCAAAGAAAAACACTCATAAACCTCAGGGATATAACATGGAAATTACCCAAAACATCACGTGTCAGGCTACGTGCTACACCTAAGGAAGGAATTAAATGTAAACACTAAAAAGTACAGGGGTCCTTATGCAAAATATCCAAAATAAAAAGAACTATGACAAATATCTACATGTCTAATAAGTAAATGCAAAACAAGAAAGGGCCTAAGTGCAATTTACCCTTTATTATTAGCTATTCAATGGTCGAGAGCGTCCACTTAATGGATGGACGGCTGAGATCTGAAAGTACCGCTTTGACGATGGAAGGCTACTGGAGGATCCTCAGATGGATCGGACGGTCGAGGGCTCTCTGTAGATGGATGGCTTGGATTAGAACTGAGGACGAGCCTGATGGGATGCCTGGGACGATGCCTAGAAGAATGCTGAAGAACTCGCCTCTGGCAAGCTTTGGTCGGCCAATATGCATTGTAGGGATGTCCGCGCTAGCTACTCGGATGGGGGAAAGGTAGACGGTGACGATCTGCAACTATGGAGTAGCTCAGAAGATCCCAGGACCTCAGGAGCGGTCCCGGTGAAGCATGAAGCCTGGAGCTATTCTGCTTGAATACCTCGACCTCCAGATGTGGTCCTTTTGCATTATTTCCTGCATAGATGAACCATGGGGTCGAGGGCAAAGTGCCTTACCTCGTTAAATCTCAAAAAGGGTGGCTGGTGAGTCGTGGAGTGACCTCCGACGACGCAGCAGAGGAGGAGAGTCCAAGTCTCATTCCTGGGAGAACTGAGATGACTGGAGGGGCGAAGAACATGAAGGGAAGTCTGGTGAAGGTGGTCGGGTGCTCTAAACAACAAGAGCAGGCTCCGCCCAAGGTGAACGGAGCTCGGAAATGGAAGCTCGGCTGCTATCTCAAGACACGAATTAAATGCAGTAAAGGGCTAAATCTACGCTACCTGATGGACGCTGTCATCTATGGTGGAGGTCAGGGACCTCCGGGGGTCATGGCCTCGATGGGTCGACGGGACCAGAGGCTTAGCTCACCTCGCGATGAAGCATGGTGGAGTATACGCCAGATCAGAGGCTCGCGGCTCCAACACCTCGTTGCACGTTCCTCTCTCACGCATTGTCACTCACGAGAGATGGACGGAGCTCCTCGGACGAAGAGTGGCGGCCAAAGATAAAGAAGAAGATGGAGTTTCAAGAGGTTATATAGTCTGCAGGGTGCAATAAAGGTGGAGCAAGGGCGCGCGAATCGAGGACCGAATCCCTAGGAATGACATCGGGCGTGGATCATGGATCCACCTTTAGTAATCGGAGCTGCAAATTGGAGGAGAAATTGATCGGATCGGGTCAAGAAAATTCGGCAAAAAACGCAGCAAACCGGGTCCGAGTGAAAAGGAGTCTTGGGGGACCAGTTGACTTTGGTCAACAAATCTAACGTGGCCCAATCAAGAGGGTTCGAGGAAGAAGACAGAATAGACTACAGGATAAAATAGAGGGGAAAATTAAAAATAAATAAATAAATAAATGAATTTAAATTAAAAAAATGAATAAAAAAAAGGTTTATTATTTTTCAAGGAATTTTTCTATGATTTTTAATTATTTTTATGAAAAATAAATTAATCTATATACAGTATAGTGTATTATACACATGTATAATATACTTATGTTTTTGTACAATTATTTTTATTTTGTTATTTTCGCACAAATGCCCCAATTTTATATTTTATTTATTTACAACATGTTTTTGGGTGTCTAATATAATTTTCTTTTACTTTTTATCATTATTTACAGATAAATATTACATAGAGAGTGAAAGATATATACATGTATTTTGCACAAGGGAGAGAGAATTTTTATTTTTTATTTTATTTTATTTTTCTGATTTTTGTTTTATTTTTAGGACTATATACAAGGAGGTAAAAAGAATATTTTATTTTTATATTTTCAAAAATAATTCTTTAATTAAATAAATAATATGTATATCATAGAGTAGGCCATATCCCTCTCTACTTGTTTTATTTGGCGATCAGGCCAATGCTTGACCTTCTCTTGGGTTCGGGTCACTCCGTATTTATTCTAAATACCTCATTCCTTTATCTTCTCCTCTATTCTTTTATTTTTGCACAAATACATGCTAATTATGTAGTATTAACAAATGCATGCATAATGCTAACTTATTGTATTTTCATCTATTTACAAGATGCATTGCAAAGATAAATAGATAAAATAAAAGAATAAAGAGTGATGATCAGGGATTCATCACGTAGTCTAATTCCCCTCTGTTTGTGATGATGAGATTTTTGTTTATGTGCCAGAAGAGCTTATTGATAGCGACCTATCCTTAGCAGAGGAAGAGGAGATTATTTGCATATTTCTTTGAACAAGATTCTATCATTGAGAGTTTTTGTGGAGCACTGAGTTTAGAGATTGAAATGCCTATGGTAGACAACTTACAGTTGAATGATCCGACACCATAGCCGTGCACAGTTGCAGAAGTTGCCACTGATGTGATTCAGACCCCACCAAATCTCAAACCACTTCCAGCAAACATGATGTATGCCTTCCTTACGGGTGTATAGAATATGTTTCCTATTTTCATCAATTCCCAGCTGACCCAAGAACAACAATCTCGTTTTCTCGAGGTTCTAGAAAGAAACCACAAGGGCATAGGCTGGATAATTTCATATCTCCATGGGATTAATACATCATTGTGTTCCTATCACATCTACCTTGAGGAAGATAGCAAGCCATCATGCGAGTTCTAGTGAATATTGAATCTGAATCTCCATGACGTTGTTATGAATGAAATTACGAAATGGTGAGATGCAGGATTTATATATGCCATCACTGACTCAAAGTGGGTGAGCCCTCTACATGTTGTGCCCAAGAAATCAGGGATCACTGTGGTGAACAACAACAAAGGAGAGGAGATCGCAATCGGAGTTCCAACTTCTTAGCGCATCTGTGTGGATTACAGACGCATTAATCTAGTGGCCAAGAAGAATCATTTCCTTCTTCCCTTCATCGACCAAATAGTTGAAATACTTGCTGCGAAGGAGTATTTCTACTTCTTGGATGGATATTCTAATTACAATCAAGTTGCAATCATGCCTGAAGATCAAGAGAAAACCACCTTCACCTATCCATTTGGGACACATGCCTTCTGCACGATGCTGTTGAGGTTGTGCAATGCTCCGACGACATTTCAGCGATGTATGTTGGTCGTATTCATAGATAATGATAGTATCTTTATCTAGATATTTATGGACGATTTCTCGGTCTATGGTGATAGTTTTAATCAGTGCTTATCTTATCAAGACCGAGTGTTGAAAGATGCTGTGAAGTTAACTTGGTGCTCTCATAGGAAAAGAGTCACTTCATGGTGACTGAAGGGATTGTGCTAGGCCATATAATCTCAAAATGTGGTATGGAGGTGGACACTGCAAAGGTGGAAGTCATTTCAAAGCTTGAGACACCTATAAATTTGAAGCAAGTCTGGTCATTCATGAAGCATATGGGATTCCATCGCTGATTCATGAAAGATTTCAGAAAGATTGCCCGGCCGTTGATTAAGATTCTAGGAAAGGAGGCAGATTTCATTAGAGATGCCAGAGTCCTCCAAGCCTTCAATCAATTGAAAGATCTGAACACTCAAGACCATGTTCTCCAACCGTCAAATTGGTCTCTACCTTTTGAGATCATGACATATGCTTTAAATTATGCCATTGGAGCAGTTTTGTAAAAGAGAAGAGATCATTTACCATTTCATATTCACTATGCTAGCAAAACTCTTGACGAAACTCAAAAGAACTACACCATTACTGAAAAAGAGCTACTAGCAGTCGTCTTCACCCTGGAGAAGTTCAGATCTCACCTTCTTGGATGCAAAGTGATTGTCTATACAGACCATTCTTCCATCAAGTACTTGCAAGTCAAGAAGGATGCCAAACAAAGGATGATCAGATGGAACCTTCTACTCTTGGAGTTTGATCTTAAAATCAGAGATAAACCTTGAGTCAAAAATGTGGTGGCAGATCATCTACCAAGATTACCAGAGCCAGACACTCCTGAGCTGTGCCTAATGACGATCACAAAAACCTTTCCAAACCAGGCAATTTTGTTAGTCACCTCGCTCCTCTAGTTCGTTGTTATTGTGAACTGTCTTATTTCCAAGAGAACTCTGCAAGATTAACCGAAGCTGAAGGTTATTAATTTTTATCAGATATCTATTTCCATCAGTGGGATGATCCATATCTCTTTCATGAGGCGACAGATTGCATCTAGAGGATGTGTATTCCTCAGGAAGAAGTCCAAAACATCCTCGAGCATTGCCATGCTAGAGAATCAGGAGGACACCACTCTAGGAGACATGCAACAATGAAAGTGTTGCAATGCAACCTCTGGTGGCAGAATCTATTCAAAGATGGAGAAGATTTTGTGAAACATTGTACTGATTGTCAGAAATGGGTGGTACTATTGGAATGAGAGATATAATGTCCCTGAAGTACATTCGGGTTTCAGACGTATTTGATGTGTGGGGCATTGACTTCATGGGTTCATTTCCCAATAGTTAGGGATTTGAATATATTCTGCTCGTTGTCGATTATGTAAGTCGTTGGGTGGAGGCTATCCCAACTCGAGCCTCTGACAGTCGCACCATCTACCGGTTCCTGAAAGAACACATCATCGCAAGATTCGAGATTCTGAAAATTCTTATATCAGATGGCGGTAGCCATTTCATAAACAGAGAAGTGGAGAAGCTGACACAGGAAAAGTGCATTGAACATCGCGTCATTTCTCCGTACCGCCTACAATCCAATGACTTGGCAGGATGTTCAAATAGGAAGATTAAGATAATTCTTCGGAAGCTTGTATGTCAAGACTGAAAGAATTGGTCTCAATTGCTTGACTCGGTTCTCCGGGCCTATCGAACAATGTACAAGTCACCTTTGGGAATGTCCCCATAACTCCTAGTACACTGCAAGCCATGTCATTTTCCTGTGGAACTAATTCATAAATCTTTATGGGACATAAATGTCTGTAATCTAGATTCCAAGAAGGCGGGAAAGAACAAAAAGCTTGATTCGAACAAACTCCTTGAATTTAGAGACTATGCATATGATAATAGCCTGATGTACAAGGAGAAGGTCAAGAAGTGGTACGACAAGTATATCTGCCGCAAGACTTTCGAACTGGGTTAGAAGGTTTGGTTATTCGATGTAAAGTTAACACTTTTCCCAGGGAAGTTGAAGAGAAAGTGGAATGGGTCGTTCTGAGTGAAGCATGTGTGTGACAATGGAAGCACCGTGATATCTATTTTATCAGCTGAAGTACAGCCTTTCGTCCTCAACAGACAACTTCTGATACCATATCATGAGCATAATGCGTTCCTTTCTGTGGTTGACTCTATACAGGTGGTTTACGACGAAAAGCTTCAAGTTGCACATCAACAGATTCTGACAAGGCAATCTAAAACATTTTTTATTAGTTCATCGTTCTTCTTTTCTTCTTCTCATTTTTCATTCTTTCATTCTACCGAAGAAGTTCACTCTTTCCATTCATCATTGTTATACATAGGACATGCTTCATTCTAAGTATGGGGGGATGAGTGTATACCGATGTCCATTCTTTGATCCCTCTCGTGTCTCCTCATCGTTTGATATTTTGTCTATACTTAAGGATATTTTACCCTAAGTATAGGGGAGATAGGCAGAACTGATGATTTATTTATGCGTTCCTACCCTCGACCATCCCCGCTTTGTATACAGTCTGTCATACTTAAGATTACTTGATCCTAAGTATAGGGGGGATGGTCATCTTCCTATTCTTTATTCAGTCATTGTATTATAAACTTGGCTATAGTTAGTACAAGTTATGTCCTCCTTTTCTCACCGATCTATGAGTATATAGCTCAAGCTAGTTATAGAGGGGTCATATATATGTTGTATATATTTTAACCATAACTTATACTTTCATATTTGCAATAATATGGCTAAGTAATAGAAACTAATACACACATCAAAATTTTTGTAATTGCGGTTAATGAATCGGTTAAAAATGTTTTGCAAAATCTTTGCAAATTGGTTGAAAAATTCTTTGAAATCTTTTGTAAAACTGTTTGAAAAATATCATTTTCAAACCTTTGTAAAAATATTTTATTTATAAATAATTTGTTTTCTTTATCTAAAGAACATGTTTTGAAAATATATTGCAAATGGTTGGAAAATGATTGTGAAAATACTTTGAGAAATTTATACATATTATTTAAAAAACCTATACAAAATGGCTTTTAAATTTTATAAATGTTTGCAAAATTTATTTATCAAATTAATTTCAAAATAAAATTTTCAAAATGTTTGCAAAATTGTTTTGAGAACCATGTACATAATTCAAGCAAATAAAATTTCCTTACAAACTATGTGTATTGAAACCTATAAATAATGACTAACTAAACTTCTGTAAATTCTTGAATCCTAATTCTTGTAGATAATAAGATGCACTTCTGTGTAAATATTTGCACATATTTCTTTAATTAACTCCTTTGTTTTTCAAAAATCCCTAAAAATTGCAAAAACCAAAACCCATAAAAATTTAAAAAATGTTTCCAAAAATTGCATAAAATTTGCAAATCCTTTTCAAAAACTTCATAAAAAGTTCGAAATCGAAAAATGATTTAACAAAATGATTTCTTATATTTATTGCATAGCATTTGCATTTTTCAGATTGATAATCATAATTGAAAAAATCTAAATAAAATTTGAAGATGGGCGCTTGATTGGACCTCAATCCACTTAATCATAGTAAACCTAGAGGAACTAGAATTGAGGTGCTTCATGTCTACTAGGCTTAATTCTTCGAGACCACAAGACTAGGTTAAGTTTTGTCTTGACTTCCTGAGTAGAATATTTCGGAACACTTGCATGACTCTTGTCAACAGTGACCTAACTTGCACACCCGCATATTACACTTTCAACTCAGCTGAAGTAGTAAAGGGATGGATTTGCCAACATGAGACACAAGCGAATGGAAACATACGAAGTCACGATTCTGTGACCATTGTGCCCCAACACAATCCAGCAGCCATGAGGTCTTATGACAAGACGTTGTGTGTTGCAATAATGCTTCAAAAGAGGGATAACCTACTGTCTCAAGAGGAAAAAGTCCTTATGTAAATGTTGTATATAGTATTTAAAAATATGTGAAAATAAAAAACTCGAAAAAATAGACGAGCACACATCAAAGAAAAATCAATTCCTGTCAGAGCATGTATATAGCCAATAAGTAAGCTTGAGCTTCCAAGTCAAAGTATCTATGTGAGCCTGCAGTCGGATGACTTGGCTACACTGGTCAAGCATCCTAAGATAGGTAGCTATACTAGCTATCGTCCATTCTCTTCTCCACCTCCTCTTCTTGAGCCGGATGTACTTGAACATAGAAGGGAATACCCCGCTTCTCAAGGAAAGAGTTATTGGATTGGGGAATTGGGTTCACCATGTTGGAGAAGCCTAAATTTCACCGCTTCAACCGAGATGAGCTACATTTCAATGACACCATTCAAGATAGACTCATAGGCATAAGAGACTGTGTATTACATCAACTTGTTCTAACCTGGCTTTTGAGGAGACTTGGGTAGAGTTTTATGATTCTTAGACGTTGTTGTGTTTCATGTCTAGTTCCCAATAAGGTTTCGACCAAACTAAAAATCAAAAGGTCCGATTGAGCTCCAAACTTTGATATTACGAAGACAAATTTAAAAGTTAAAATCGATCCAAGATCTTTCTTTTTCTTTTCTTTATTTTGTTTTCTGCACTTATAGGAATAAGCGTTTACTAGGGAATTGCAAAGGAAGTATACGGGGGTGATGAATCTCCATTTCATCACCTTTATTATACCATGTTAGCATTAATCCTTAGTTAAATGCATGTATATATCATTAATTTGTCAAAATAAATACTCTATAAATTGTACAAAATACTATATAAAATATTGTATAATTAATGTATTTAATTCCAATATTAAAGAAAAGAGGAAGAAAAGAAAAAGAAATAAAATATCATAGGTTTTGAATGACCCTAGACCCTGAGATCCAATCATCATGATGACTCGATTGATAAGGAATAAAGTAGGGATAGATAGGGCAGAGAACTTGTAAAGAAAACACAATTAAAACCATAACTATTTTTTTTATCAATAACTGCTTTTTGGCAAATTTTATTATATTATTTTTACACATTAAATAGAAAACACTCTACAAGAATATTATAGATAAAAATACGAAGAAAAATAAAAAAAATGATTTCATTGAAAAATAATGCACAATGTACCAGAGACAAACAAAATAAAAAGCCAAACTAAAAAAACTTTAAGGACCTATATCTTCTCCATATTGTATCAAAATTGACCAAATTTAATTTATTTGTATATAAATTTTAATAAGTTATTTAATGAAGTGGTTTCTTCAATTTGTACCTAAGATGCAAAAAATAGGTTTTGGGCCCCTATTGTGTAATATACATGTATATTATATTCAATATATTTATTATTTATATTTTTCACTTTATCTTATTATTATAAAATTATAAATATTATTTGAAACATGTGTAGATAATTACAATAAAATAAAACCATTAACATAAAATCTAAATAAATCAATTTTTTAATACATAGGTAAAGTATACCTATATATACATATAATATATATGTACATATTTATTAAAGTGTACATATAAATTCAGAAAAATACTATAACAATACATAAATGTGTATTTAAATAAACTAAAAATATATAAAATATCTATATATAAAAAAAATTTTATAATACAAATTAAAAATAAAAATACTAAAATACAGGTATTTTTACCTATGTTTATACTTGTAAATATTGACTTATAATAATTAACCTTAAAAAATAAATAAAAATAGGTATAAAATACCACATTAAATTACAAACATTTTTCATGTTTTAATAAAAATTTAATTAATTCTTTTGTTATTTCTAATTCATTTTACAAGGTATTTCAGCCTTGGAATTTTCTTGTTGGTCTGTGTGGACCAACCAGAATCCTTCCTTTGTTGACTTGGGTCAACTGACCCCTCTCTCTTCCTCGAGTCGTGGACGTGTCAGAGCCCACACCTTTACCTAATTTTCTGCTCGATCTCATGATTTCCTGGCTTGGCGTGTTGAGCCTTTTATGGAGATTAGGTCTATACAATCCACGCCAATGTCCAAGATCTAGCCGATCTTCATCGAATAAATCAACAGTATCGATCGAAGACTCCTCCTCATACATCCTATAAAAAATCCTCCTCCACTCCGCCTCCAATTTCGTTCCCTCTCCCAAAGTTCTTGGCCCCTAAGTTCCACTGCATTTCCTTTACCTAGGTGACAGCTTTGGATTGGAAAGAACTATAGCGAGGAGGAGCATTGGAGGAGAAGATATACCCATCGTCGGAGGAGCTCTCCTGTTGGTTCAGCTTCCTTGACTGTCAGGCGAAGTCGATGCCTTTCGTTGCTGTTCTTAGGTAATATTTAGCTTCTGCATTTAATTTTCGCATTTAATTTCTTCTTTAATTACTCGATTAGGTTCAATTCAAAAATCCCCAAATTACTTGGATCTTGAGCTCCAGGTCAAATCATCATGAATCGAATGTTTCTCAGACCCGACCTTCATCCCACTTCGAGTCCTGATGAGTTATACATCAAACCCCCCATGTTTCCAACCCGAATCTTCCAACGTTTGGCAAATCGAGATTCCTTCCGCCACCCTTATCGGAATCTCCGCTCCATTCCATCTCCCTTGTTATTTTGAGGTATTTTTTTGGCCGAGATGACGCACCTCAAGACCCTGAGCTTTTTGGTGCAGGTCTTGCGTACCAAGGAGCCATTTGGAAGCCAATAATGCACCTGGAGCAGCTCTAGGTGTCATGGATCTCAATCGCCCTCCAGATCGAGCTAGAGGTCGTATGGACATCATCTAAAGGAACCTGCAAGTGTGGAGGGACAAGAACAAGCTCCAACAGCCATCAGTTGGATGAGAGGATGTTGGAGTCACATATAATCCGTGCTCGAAGTTCAACGATGATGAGTTCGTCAGCCATTCTTTTAGAGGCCCCCATAGTTGTTCGATAAAGAACACATCCCAGATCTAATCTAGGCAGTCCAATATCCACAAAGCATTTCGTCTCCTTCAACCATAAATCAGACACATGGTAGTTATGAGAAGGTTGGATGAAAGACATTTAAATGGTACAATTTGCAAACATCCCCCTTTTCCTTTTTGTATTTTGGAAAAAGTGTTGTAAATATTTAATTTAGTTCAAAACTATGGAAAAATTCCAAAAGAAACCTTCAAGCTTTTGAATGTTGTGGTTTAGTCCAGTGTCAGGCCACCTCACGTGGACCCCCACGTGAGAGGACATTTTGTAGGCGACTCCACTTAGGTTTTGTAATTATTATTTACTACATAAAAATCATGTTGTAGTTCAAAAACTTTGGTTATTTTGCATGTGACCCCTTGGCTATTATTTTATTTGCAAATATATCCCTACCGCTTGATTTTTTTGCATTTTTATTTTCTAAAAATAGTTTTGGTGCTCCAACAGTTGTGCAAAAATTGGTATAAGAGCTTGATTGGATGCTTGATCACACTACATATTTTATTTATCATTTTGCCTCATTTTCGTTTCATTAAAAATCATAATGAGCTATTTTATTCTCTATTTGACTCAAAAAATACAAAAAATATAAGACTTTTTCTGAAAACTTCAAAAAAATTACCTACTATTTATTAGCCTATTTTATCACTCCAGACTATGTATTAAATTAATTTTGAGATATTTTAAACCCATTTGCTATTTTAATTCTCAAATCAATTATGCCTAATTAAGAATTCCCTATTTAAGACCATTTCTGATTTTAAAAATATAAAAAAATAGCAAAAAAATTCAAAAATCTGAAAAACCGAAGAATATTTGAAAATACAAAAATATTTTATTTTGAAAATTTTAACTATTTTTATCTATATTTAAAACTATAATATCCTATGTAGCCTATATATATGTGTTATCATATATACATATTATTATTATTAATTATTATATATACTCTTAATATATCTAAAATTCTTTTAAAAAAATAAAAGGACTGTTCTTTGGGATATTTTCTATTTTTTTACATTTGTTATATATCTTTTACTATTTCTTACTTATATTATATGTATAACATTATATATCTATATATATACTCTTATTTATTTATTTGATATTAATGAAAAAGAAAGGGAAATTAAAATCAAAAAATCAAAACTAAAAAATATATAATTAAAAAAATAATAATAAACCCACAAAATCATTGACTACTCATTGTGCATACATATGCATACATACCCATATTATTTATTTATAGATAATATACTTGCTACGTCCCTTATTCCCTATGTTTGGCACCGTACCATACTTTTCCACTATACACATTTCATTGTAGGGTTTATAATAACTTTTGATCTCCACTTGTCTTCATTGCTTGATTATTTGTGTGGATTGATTGTTGAGATTGTCCATTGAGCTTCACGTCAGTCACTTCAGTGACTGAGGTCTGCCTTGTGTGTCCTCACGACTGCTCTGCACTACTCATTGGTCTCTTTTAGCAATCGAGTGACAAAATCCATAGAAATACTCTGCCACTTCCACTCAAGAATGGGGAGAGCCTGTAATATCCCTAGTGGTCTCCTATGCTCAGCCTTGACCATCTGACATGTCAAGCATCTGCTAACATGATGTGCCACATCACGCTTCATCTCGTCCCACCAAAAATGTTGGCGTAGATCATAATACATATTTCTGCTGCTAGGATGGATAGACAATCATGAACTATATGCCTCATCAAGAATGTCCTTGTATGATTACTCTGTGTTGGACACAATGACCCGACCAACTTTCAACAAAATGGATTCTACTACCACAAAATCATGACATTCGTCTGTGATAGTACACTTGTATCTGTCTTTGATCTAGGGATCTATCTTTTCTCCTTCTACCATGCGATCTCGTAAACTTTTAAATCTTGGAGGCACGGAAGTAGATATGGATGCACTCTCATGAGGATGCCAACCAGTCAAAGCTGCAAGCATACCCACATGTATAACCATTTTGTTGTACCCGCATCATGAGCTCTCATGCTAAGCACATCAGTGACCATGTTTCCCTTACCAGGAGATAAGAGATCGTGCAGTCGTAATCCTTCAATAGATCAAGCCACCTGCGGTATCTCATATTAAGCTCTTTCTAATCAAAAATATAATTCAGGCTCTTGTGATTCGTGAAAATCTCAAAAATCACCCCATAAAGATAGCGGTGCCAGATCTTCAAAGAGAGTAGAACTGCCTCCAATTCCAAGTCATGGGTGACATAATTTCACTGATGTGGCCTCAACTGATGTGTTGCGTATGCAATCACATGTCCTTGTTGTATTAGAGTCTCTCCTAAACCTTCTCCTGAGGTATCTGTATATACTGCATAATCCTGAGTGCCTGAAGGAATTGCGAGAATGGGAACAATAGTCAATCTTTACTTCTATGTCCTGAAGCTTGCTCACATGAATCATCCCAAATAAAAGGAACTCCCTTCTATGTCAATCATGTCAATGGAATAACTACTCGGGAAATCCCAATGACGAAACATCTATAATAGCCTGTTATTCTAAGAAAACTACGAATCCCAGTGACTGTCTTGGGATGCTCCCAAGACATAACGACCTCAATCTACGCAGGATCAACTACGATACATGTTCTAAAAATAACATTCCCATGAAATGAGACCTGGGATAACCAGAACTCACACTTGTTCAGCTTGACATATATCTTGTGCTTCTCAAAGTGTATCCAGGACTATCTATAGATCATTTGCATGATCCCATTCATTTCGAGAATATATCAGCACATCGTAAATGAACACAACCACAAAATTTTCCAAGTATGGACGGAATATCGTGTTTGTCATATCCATGAATGTTGCAGGGTATTTGTGAGACCAAACAACATTACAACAAACATGTAGTGCCCATATCGATTCCTAAAAGATGTCTTCATGATATCTGACTCTTGTATCCTCAACTGATGGTAGCCAGATTGAAGATCGATCTTTAAAAATAATGAAGATCCATATAGCTAATCAAACAAGTCGTCAATGTGTGGAAAAGGATAATGGTTCATCAGCATTCTCTTTTTCAGTTGTTGGTAATCAATGCATAATCTCATCGATCCATCCTTCTATCTGACAAAAAGAATGGGAGCACCCCAAGGTGAAGTGCTCGGCCTCACGAATCAAAAGTCAAGTAACTCTTGCAACTGCACCTTCAGCTCTCGCAACTCGACTAGCGCCATGTGGTAGGGAGCCATCAGGATGGGTTGTGTATCTGGTAGTAACGTGATCTCGAACTCAATATCTCTCTCTTAAGTTACCCTAGTAAATCATCAGGAAATACATCTAGGTAGTATGATACTACTCTGATGTTCTGGGTAATCAGCTATTTATTAGATGTCTCTTGAACAAAATCTAGGAATGTGGCACATCTTTGATCAACAAGTCTCTCTGCTCTCAAAACTCAAATGTACTTCATTTTGGAGTCATGTAATGTACCTCAAAAGTGAACTCAGGTAAGACTGAGATCATGAAGACAACTGTCTTCCAAAAACAATCAACCAGAGCATGATGAGCCGATAACCAATACATTCCCAAAATCAAGTCAAACTCATCAGGTGTAAGTAAAAGACAATCTACGATCATCTCATGACCCCCAGATTAATATTGTCAAACCTCTGACTATTAGGGAAATGATGCATAGTTGGCCACTGATGAATCTCCATTTCATCACTTTATTCTTTCATTTTGGCCTTTAAACCCTAGCTAAATGCATGTATATATCATTAATTTATCAAAATAAACATTCATTTATATGTACAGAATACTATGTAAAATATTGTACATTTAGTGTATTGATTGCCAAAACAAAAGAATGAAGAAAAAAAGAAAAAGAGTGAAGTGTCAAGGACACTAAAGTGACTCTAGACCTTGAGACACAGTAATAATGATGACTTAGTAGACAAGGAATAAAGTAAGGGGAGATCAGGTGGCGAATTATACAGAAAACACATTCAGAAAGCCCTAAAAAGGACAATAATTACTTTTTCGGACCTATTTTATTCTTTATTATTTATTCATCAAATCAAAAAACTTTGTAAATGAAAGTTGTAGATAAAAATACAAATAAAAATACAAAATTGATTTCAGATAAAATAATATACAGTGTGCTTTTTATACTATAAATAAAAAGCTAAAATTCCAAATTCCCAGACCCATATCTCCTAAATAAAAAATCAAAATATATTAAAATAATGTTTAATTATATACAATTTTAATAAGCTATTTAATGAAGTTGGTTTCCTATTTTTTGGATTGAAGGTGTGAAAGTTAGGTTTTGGACCTTTATTGTACAATATATCCGAATAAAATATTCAATTTATTTATTCGTTATTATTTCTATAATTTTGTATATTTATAATTTGAAAATATCAATCATAGTATATGTACATATTTATAATTCATTAACACCATAAATAATATACTAAAATAAAATAAGAACATAAAATGCATATATGAATATATAATACTTATACATATATAATATACATCCCTATTTATTTAAATGTATATGTTATATCAAAAAATAAAATAAAAATATATTCATGGATATAAAAATAAGTTATAATTTTATAAAATTAGAAAATAAAATAATAAAATCAAAAATACAAATTAAAAATATAATAACTAAGACATAGGTAAAATATACCTATATATAGAACCCTAAAAATTTACTTGTAATAAAACACATCATAAAAATAAATAAAAATAAGCATTAAATTCTACATAAAATTAGAAATATTTTTATTTTATAACCTAAAAATAATAAATTCATTTAATATTTATTTTATATTTTCCAAGGCTTTTCTGCCTCAAAATTTTCTGGTTGGTCCACAAGGTGTGTGCTTGTTGGCCAAATGGTCAACTGTCCGCCCCGCTTCTGACTTTTGTTAGAGAGTCATGGGAAACTCCTCTTCTCCTCATTTCTACGCCTCCTCCTTACACCCTGATGAATACCCATTCATCACTCTTTATTCTTATATTTTAGCTACAAAAACCTATGCAAATGCATGTAGATATGTGTAAATAGGATTAATTAGTAAAAGCATGCATGTTTGTAAAAATAGATAATTAGCATGTTTCTGTGCAAAAATAAAAGAATAAAGAGTAAAAAGAAAAAGAGGGAAATATTTAGAATAAATATTGAGCAACCTAACCCAAGGGATGGCTCAGCATGGGCCTGACCGCATAAAAGCCACAAGTAGAGGGAGATAGGGGCTCACATGTATATATTTATGTAAATAAATAAATAATATTTTCCTCACCCAAAAATATACTTGTATATATTTTGCATATATTTAAAAGCTATTAAAAACAAAATAAAAAGTAAAAATTAAAAATACCAAAAAGAACCCTTCATCATGTACATAGACCACCATCCTTTACCTATTTTCACCTTGTAAATAAAGCTATTTATTTTGAAATCTTTTTGTAAATATTTCTTTTTATGTTTGGTAAATAAAATCAATAAAAAGAATTAAAACAAAAAGCAAATAAAAATTACAAAATTAAAAATACAAAAAAACACATTGTATAAATACCATGTGTATAATTGTATATAACCATTTATTTCACCCTTGTATATAAGTGATAAAAATAAAATAAAAATATTCTTTTATTCCTCATTTTATCTTGTAAATAAATAAAATACAAAAGGAGCATAAAAGTACATAAAAATAACAAATAAAAAAAATCAAAAATAAAAATCCATATAGTGTACATATACCTATATATATAGCTACCCTATTTTTATTTCCAAAAATTAATTAAAAATCACCAAAAAATAGAAAAAAATAAAAGAAAAATATTTCATGTTTTGAGTTTTCTTTAATTCGGCCTATTTCTACCTTAAAATAAATAAACAAAAATTAAATACACGTGGCAGCTTCTGATTAGTCCACGGGGGACTGTTGACTCCGGTCAGCTCCCCCGCGGACTCCTTCCTTTTCTGGAAGATGCGCGCCACCCCGTCTTCTCCGATTTTCCCACGCGTCTCCAGGCTGTCTCCCACGCAAATCCCATGCCCGGATTCTTCGCCGATCACCCATCATCCTCGCCCGATCTTCCGCCATGAAATCAACGCCTTCCATCGCTGTCACCACTCAACCCTAATCGCCCCTGTCACCTTATATATTCTCACCTCCGCCGCCTCCGCGCCCCATCTTTGGACCTTCTCCTTCTTCCCAGTGACCTCCAGAGGCATCGCGAGAGTGACAGCAAGTGATTGCCCTTGTTGCAGCGAGGCGAGGAGGCGAATCCACTGATCCGGCGTTCTTCGCCGCCGCTGCTCCGCCACCCGCGTCGAGCATCGAGCCTCAGGCCTTGACGCCCTTCGAGGCTACGACCAGGAGTTAGCCACACTCCAGCACAGTCTTCCGCTCCACCCAGGTAGTCGATTAGCTCTTTTATTTCTTCCAATTTCCAATTTCGCCCAATTCGTATCTCCGACGCATTTCTCCGATTCCGACCATTTCGCGTATCATCTCGACCATCCGACCCGACCATCATCTCCGCCAGACCTCTCCGCACCTTCTTCACCCCTTCACACAACCCAGATCGCACAGGATCTGGGAATCGAGCTCCTCCGCCGACCACCCTCGCCGGAGCTCGCCATTTCGACCCACACGTCACCTTCACGCCGCCTAACCGGGTCGAGGTACTTTGCCCTCGACCCGCGAGTCTTCTGGTGCACTTTGCAGGTCAAAAGGAGGCCATCTGAGGCCCTTCGCCATTCAGCCAGGAGACCCAGCTCCGCCGGCCTTGCTCGAGCTCCTCGGAGCTCGGTTTGCCCGTCGGAGACCACCGGCAGACGCGTGAGCCTTCCGCGATTCTTCTCCGACCTCCAGAAGGCTCACCGGAGGACCCTAGCGCACGTACGAGCCCGGCGAGTTTCGCCGGGGACCTGTTCTTCGAGGACCCTCCTTCGCCGTCAGATCACCCTCCTCGCTCCAGATCGGATCTGAACCATCCATCTACGGAGTACCTCCACCATCCGATCGTCCCGAGGGTTGATCTTGACCGTTCGAGCAGAGAGAGAGGCACCAGCTAGCCTCAACCGTCAGATCTGCCACGTGGGATACTCTCCACCGTTCGATCAGGCCAGCACTTCCATAGTTAAAGTCGCCTCCGTTCTCCACCGTCCGATAGTCCACGTGGCGCACATCAGGCCGTCGATAATAATAAAAGGGGTAAATTTATCTTAGGCCCCTCTGTTTGTTTTATTTCATTTTAGTCCTGTAACATTTAAATTCAGTTGTTTATTTTCTGGGACATTTGCATAGAGACCCTCATGCTTATTTTTATTTGCATTTCTACCCCTGCCAGTTGAGAGCCACGTGCTTCGTCACGTGTTATATTGGGTTATTTGCAATATAAGCCCCTGTAGTTCTGGATGTTCTTTAATGAATGAAATATTTTCTATAATTGCATTTATACCCCTGTGCGTGAATTAATTCCCCATGTGCGATATTTCTTGGGTTATTTACAGATAAGCCCCTGGACTTTTGATACTTGTTATCAATAAGCCCTCGGAACTTATTTTTCTTGCATTTAGGTCCCTGTGTGCCCCTGGCACGCGCCTCGCGCGTGATTTCTTGGGTATTTTGCACCAGGACCCCAGAACTTTTGGGTATTTGCACTTAGGTCCCTGTGCACAGTGCCCCTCCTTTATTTTTGAATAAAATATCAAACGACCTCCAAATCCAATGAAATTTTGACACATGGCTCCTGCCATGGTGTAGGAATTTCTATGATTTTTGAGGACATTTCTGATTTCATTTGCTATTTTTAAAAATTCAAAAACCTCTATTTTTGCCACTGTTTGACTTTAAAAACACCAAAAAAATATAAAATCACCTTTAAAAATTCTAAAAAAACTAGGTATTGTTGTTTGTGTGTTGTTTGATTTTCCAGCCATTTTTGGTGCTTTTTCACCTCTTAAAAACCTTAAAAATTGAAAAACCCCTAAAAACCCATAAAAATTATAAAAATTAATTTAAAAATCCAAAAATAATAATTAGGGTGCCTTAATTTTCCTTACTCTTCATAGTTTATAGGAAAATTACCTACAGGGCTGGTTGAGACTCTTAAATATTTTATTTTTGAGTTTCTAGCCCTGCTGGACAGTACCTTCATTGTTCTGCCTTGTTTGATTTTTAATAAATAATTTAGCCATTAGAAAAAATCCAAAAATTCACCAAAAACAGTAAAAAACCTCAAACATAAAAACCATTTTTCCTTAATTTTTGCACTATTTTTGGTGTGTTTAATAAATTGTTGTAGTTGTCCTTCTTTCCTTTTCTTTTATTTTCTTAACCTTTTAAAAATCCTAAAAAATATAAAAATTAACAAAAAACCACTAAAAATCACTTTTCCTTTATTTTATCTTATTTTTACTACTTCGTAGGCCTAGGCCAATCCGTTCTCCTTGTGTTCGACCCTGGGAGCTATACCAGGTTAATCCTATAGCAGGACCACTTCTCTGTGTTTCATTGATTTATTTTCAATTGTGGTTCATTTTTCTTGATTGACACGTTCTGAGTGACTGAGGTCGCAACGACCTATTTTCTATACCTTCTACCTTAGTTGCTTGGGTTTTCGTGTCTCCACACCCTCTCCCTCGAATCGCTCCACATCTGCATGGCCTAATCATCCATGACCCGTACTTCTCCACCTACCACCTCTAATCTTCATGCAATCGTCCATCAAAAATCTCCCAAATCTCGCTAATAAAAATACCTCCATCGCCAGCTTTTGATTTTTTAATCGATCTTCAACATGTCTTGGCCCCTCAGATCTCTTCAACCACTGTCATCTTGGTGACAGGAAGCATCACCTGTTGATCTGCAGCGAGGAGGACGGTCGTAGAGGCAGATCCACCATCTTTGACGGAGCACTGCCGTGAGGTTCTGCTAATGAGCTTCAAACTCATTTGAGCCCATTTCCTTGCTATTACAGGTAATATTCATAGCCTAGATCTCAATTTAATAGTTAGTTTTATGTTTAATCTAGTAGAATTAGCATAATATATAGATCTTTGGCGTCCTAGAGCTTGATCTCCATGTCTGATTCATTGTGATCTCCCCACTATTCCGACGCAGACACTACCCCTTTCCTGCCCTCATCATATTCTCTGCTAAATGCCCTCTATTTAACCATTGATTCAGTCTGAATCGAAGCATACCGAAACTCATCCATCATCCCAGCTTCGAGCTTCATCGCCTTATTCATCTGCGTAGCTTCTTGCTGCTTTTTTATGCTGAGGATCATTGCCTTGAGACACATCACCTTGCTCTATAGGAACCCTTCTCAAAGGAGAACCTGGAGGCATGAATCGAGGATCTAAAGACCTCCCCAGGTCACTTGGAATTAAAGAAAACCCAGATCTAGATTGGTGAGACCTTGGATCAGGTGATGGTTTCCTGCTAACGTGGAAGGGAGCCAGGAAGACAAAGCACCCACCGAAGTTGTTATCGATGCTCGGATCTGCAAGGAATCAAAGTCGAGGGAAGTTTGTTCTTCCCCAATTCATCCAACCCCTTCCATGACCGTCGGATGAAGAACATGGCCCAGATCTAATATAGGCCATCCAATTCAATCGAAGGGGTACATGTAGAGAGACGTATGATCATCCACGTGATGGCACCGGAGCGACTGGATCAAGGCGTTAAGTGGGTATATTTCTAAGTCCTCCCTCTACCTTTTTGTAATTATTAAGTAGACATGTAAATATTTTATTCTATCTAAATTATAGTGGACTAATTGCATATGCCCATTTGCACATCTTTATTATTATAGTTTAGTCCCTGTCAAAGTCGTGTGCGTGCGCACATTTTATATCGTGAATATCGCTTATAGACTCTTGTGGGTTATTTTAATTGTTGTTTAATATAGCAAGTTTGGATATTAGCGTTTAATGTTAGGTTAAATTGCACTATGACCCTCGCAATTAATTTTATTTGTAATTTATCCCTACCATGTCAATATTTTTTGTATTTTATTTCTAATTTATTAAAAGTACCCATCATGCTCTAAAAATTCAACAAAAATAGGATTAGGTACCTGGATGCATGTTTGTTCACTACATATAGTTATATTTCTTATTTTATAAAAATAAAAAATAGCATAAATATCTCATGTTAAAATATAAAATAATTTTGAAAAAATCCCAAAAAATATATTTTTTCTATTTAAGTATTTTTAACCTTCTGATCAAAAATCATTAAAAATAGAAAAAGAAAGTACCTAAAAATCAAAAGACCCAAAATGATTTATAAAATTTAAAAAAAATCCCAAAAATTCCAAAAATCTTATTTTCTATTTTATAATTTTCTATATACTATCATTTATCTATTAAATTGATTTGGAAAATTTTGGACATTATTTGATATTTTTAATTTCCATTAGAATTCTTCCTACTTATGTAGTCCTTGATTTGGTGTATTTTTGTCTTCAAAAATCATATAAATTAACAAAAATCCTTAAAAATCACAAAAATAATAAAAAATATATTTAAAACACAGAAAAGTATTTAATTATGCAATTTAGTTTTTAGTTTTATTTATATCTATATTATTTTATATTGTATATACAGCCTTATATATTTTTATACATCTTTTATATAAATAAAAAGAAATTAAATATCAGTAAATAGAAAGAGAAAATAAAAAAATATAAATTCTAAAAAAACAATATCAACTATTATTTTATTTAATTGAAAACCCACATACTTTGGTTATTATTGTGCATATCTATATACATACATAGTTTGTATAATTCATCCATAATTTATTGATAAATAATATAGAAGTGTTACATCGTGTGTTCCCTGTGTTCAACACCCTACTCTGCTTGTCACTATTTTGTAGGATTTATAATAAATTTTGATTCACATCTGCTTATTCATTGCTTGATTTACATTGTTTGGGTTGATTGTTGAGATGACCACTTGGGCTTTGCGAGGGGTTTGTTCAGCAACTTCGCTCTTGCCTTCTGTGGAGCGTACGACTCTCTTCTCGGTTTGGTTGGTCAATTTCAAATGGTGCCATTGATGGGGAGCAATATATTGTAGCACATCTTTGTATATATAGTTGTTCATTATTCACCTACATTTTTCTATTATTTATTCTTTGATAATTATTTGACTATTCTAATCTATTTTTCTTGTTTATCTTTCTCGCGAGGGACCGCTTGGCGAGGTTATCACTTAGGAGGCGGGTGCACCCAAGACGAGTGGAGGTCAGCCTTCTCTTTGTTAGCCGACTAGAAGAAATCAGGAGAGAAGAGCAAGGAAGGAGGAAAAGAGGAGACTTTCGCATAACATTTTCTATTTTTTGTGAGAGAGAGAATTAAATTTATGGAAAATAATTTGTAATTAATTCGGACACTACTCTCTCCACCAGATATCCAGTGCCCAGGTGTTTATTCAACCGGAATTTTCGTGTTTTGTTGCCTTTATTTTATTTTGTTTCACATGTTTTGATCTTTCTGCCTTTGTTTATATTTGTTTTATGTGAGTGAGCCCTTAGACATTAGGTTGCTTGACTCGTTATCTAGGTCCAAAGCCCTAATAATATTGTATACACCTATAGTGATACATGCTTGGACTTAGTAAAAATCAATTGTTGGTTATTTGGATTTGAGATCGAGCGCCGAGAGAAGTCCCATATAACTCTTGCAGGATCCGATGTGGCAGACATTGATGCACTTCAGAGACTGGACTTTTAGATCTCACTTCTATGTAATTAGCATTTGGTTCTTACTGATGATAGTAGTTATTGTCTAGGATGTTTTCTCGCTTTTGCATATTGCCATATAGTGTAATTATTTCAATTCTACCTTGCACCGTCATGGTGAGAGCTGGGAAGCAATGTAAGTAATTCTATCTTTTCATGCATCATTAGTCACTAAGGTGAAATCTCCACCTTAGTGAAAACTTGCACGGCTTTTTCTATCCTCTCAAATGTGTTTATATCACTTAGGACATAAAGGGAAAATACAAAAAAATGTTAAGCGGATTACTCTGAAAAATACTCAAAAAATTGAAAATCCAAAAATTAAAAAAGGGACTACTAAATAAACTTGACCCTAATTAAAAATCGTAATGAACCATTCATTGTTTGGGGTTCATTAAGCCCACATTGTTTTCAAGTACATTCCAGATAGAGTGAGGCATGACTCGCTAAGTATAAGAGCCCAAATCTTGATCTGTGGAGACTTGATTATTACCTTGGTTGGCGAAGTATTGATGATTTTATCGTACGTGACCGAGTAGGGCCTCATCGAGCATGGTGTTCCCACCTTGTGTGGAGCATTCGACTTGGTCTGAACTACTAAGCTTAGGCCACACCCTCACGGGTGTGTCTGTCTCATCAGTTTGCGTAAGAGTAGATCCTTGCACACTCACGGGTGAATCTGTTGCGAGTGAGGTCCGAAGTATTGGTTTTGCCTATCGTCTTCCCCTCTATATTTCTTTGACTGAGTAGATGCCTAGGCACGATATCAAGGACATTTCAGTGTGCAGATCACAGGTTACAAAGGATGTGGAAGAAGTAAGGGGCGCTTTCCTGGCAGTACCCATGCTCCTATAGGGTTAGCGTACTTAAGAGCTTGTTATAAGATTGCCTGAAAATAACGATAAAAATGAAAATATTAAAATACTTGATCTCTTACAGCTTCACATGTGTTGAGTGGGTGAATCCACCCTTATTTTGTGTTTGTTTGAATTAGATTAACATTCAAAGATCAGTCATGCACATTGTGTGCCTTTTTCACTTTCTTATATTTGATTTCTCCTTTGACCCCATGCTCATTCGGAGCCTTCTACTGTTTTACATTCCCTTTATTCCTTGTTTTACCCCTGTATCATTCCTCCAAATCAATCTTCCTCTTAACCTTCGAGATGGTGACACATGGATGGTTTTGTTGGGACTCCGTTGACACCAACATTGATTCCATAAGCTCGTCACGTCCAATTATTTGGGGCGATTTCCGAGAACCCGATTTAGACTCTGTGAGCCAATCTCCAGAATCCCCATCTTCACCAATAAACCAGGATCACTTGCTCCCGAAATCTACCCATTTTGGATGGCAATTGATTTCGCTCCTTACACTTTGTCATCCCTAATGAAGTTTTGTGTTGATCTTAACACAAACCGATTCATTACATATGGTGCTTCAATTTAGACTGATCCAGGCATCATTCCATGTGCAAATCACGAGCCCAATCTGGATCCAGAAATTCTCTTGAATTCATAATCAGAAACAAACACAGAGATGTCTCTCGGAGGAAAAGGGAAGGGACCACAACACCCACCGCAACCACAGCCAGAACATGGCCAGCCATACCAAAATGTCATGAATGCTTAGCTCCTCACCTCCATCCAGGTGATACAGCAACAACTCACTAACTAGGCATTAGCCCTGGTCGCCTTCCAGGATATGCTTAATGACATGAGGAGAAGAACAGGAATCCCCGGGGAAGAGAAGGAGAAGAAGAAGGAGCAAGTAGAGGTCGTGGAGGCCCAGCAGATGAGCCCAGAGGAGAGCGGCCCAGGTGGACTCTCAAAAAGACATACAACCCTGGATTTAGTCAAGTCACATAGTGGATCCAAATTCCAGTGTTCCACGCACTCATCGCGTTTAAGCCTCAACTCTTAGCACTTCTACCCAGCTTACATGGAAATGCAAATGAAGAATCATATATCCACCTGCAACAGTTCAGACGCATTTGTGGTACAACGCAACACCCTAACATACTGTTAGGAGTAGTCAAGATGATGGCATTCCCATTCAGTCTCCACAACAAGGCCCTTCATTGGATCAACCGCTTGGGGAAGGTCGTCACTACATCGGAAGAGCTTAAGACTGCCTTTTTGCACAAATACTATCATCTTAGGTGACTTAATTAGATCTTTGCTCGCATAGCAAACTTCACCAAGCCACACATGAATCCATCCATGAGACTTGGGAGAGGCTTACTAAATTACAAGAGGAATGTCCCCATCATGACATTCCTAGGACCAACCTGGTCCAACATTTTTTTGGGGGACTGACATTTGAGATCCAGAAGCTCGTAGATGTCATGTGTGGCATCTCACATTTAAACAAAGATGAGGACGTCCTATGGTGGATCTTCGAGGAAATGGCCGAAGGAGAGGCCGCCTTGTCATTGTTCCGTGACTATCAGCGCCAGCCCTACGCTCTTTAGAAGCCAGTTCATATGGCATCTTCTCACGAGCCAGACAGGGATGAGGAGATATCATAGAGAAACGATCACAGGACCTGGAGAAACTTTCTATGATCAAATAGAGGACTCAGCATCAAGACAGATTAGATCAGATCACCAAGAAGATGGAGTTGCTGGTCAGCACAATCAGCTCCTACAATTATATGTCTGTATCAGCCCCAACTCCAGCTGATACGAAGGAGCAAACATGACCACAACCTTCTCAGTAGAGTCAAACCCAGTTAGCGGTACAACACATGTACTACGTGCGAATGAAATCGCCTCATACACCCTTGTTAATTTAATCAAATTATCGATCAAATTTAAAAGTTAGGTTCGTTGTAGTCGGGTAATCAAGACTTCATCAAATATACCACTTCAATTAATATTTAATTAAATGCGAGCGACAGCTGTCTCCTTAGGTAAATTTTTAGTTAATTTAGAGGTCAGATTTTCAGAAGAATATTTTTGGACTTTTTAGCAATTTTTATGCAATAAAGGAAAAACAATGCAATTTCAAGCCAATTTTTCAAGTTAATCCAGAAAGATGATCAATTAAAGTCCAAAAATTATATAAATTGGCCAGAATATGGAATGCTATGAACCTAGGTGTCTACAGATTTTTAGAATTTTTAGACTATGTATGAATTTAATATGAATTAAAGATGAATGTAGGGTGATTTTTATAAAATTAATTTTAATAAATACCAAAACACATTATTTCCAGATATAAAAATTATCCTAGATGGATCTAAGTATGATGTTTAAAGGAAAATTAATAAACCTAAAATTCTATGTGAATTTGACCTATTAAAAATCAATTAAGCAAATCATTGTTTGATTTATTCAGTCCTCGTAATGCATGTAAATGCAATGATTTTTTGGCACAGTGTAGAGTAATTTATCCTAGGTCTAATGTGATTTTATGGTGATTTATGGAGCAACAAGGAATTTAATAATAATAAAAAGGCTTAAAAAGGATAAAATATAGAAATTTTCACCAATTTAATATTATTAAATTCTAGATGACTCACAAAAATTAGACAAGTGTCACACAAGATAGAGGACAAGTTAAACTACAACACGTAATTTTTAGAATTTAAAAATGATTAAATATGGACACCTAAATATGCGTGCAAAGACAAGGACCAAAATGCAATACAGAAAATAAAAGTTGCTAAAATAAAACGTGCTGACAGGGACTTAAATGCAATTACCTATAATGTAGAGGGGGTAGATGCAAAATTCCCACAAAGACACGCGCTCCTCGCATGACGCGCCTGGTAGGGACTGATTTGCAATTTCAGAAATCTTCAGGGGCCTCTGTGTAATTTACATAGCCCTCACATGAGAAACACGTGCAAGACTAGGCTCGGATGGGTTGGAGGATCGGGCAGAGGCTCAGATGGCTCAGGAGGCTCGGATAAGCTTCAGGATAGCTTTGATCACTCCGAGCCTAGGGTCGGGGAAGAGGCTCGGAGGGTGTGACGTGGTGCGCCAGGGAATGTCGAATCTAGTCAGATCGAACGGTTGCTCATGCCTCTTGGGATGAAGCAACGTGGCTATCTGAGATCCGTCAGATCACGATGTATCTAATAACGGCCGATGTAGATGGCATGGCATGTTGCGAGACGTCAGATCCTCGTGTGATCGGACGACATCTGGAGCTCAATGGCGCGGGCGACGTGGCAGAGCAGTGGCCGTTGGATCCTCCTGATCCAACGATGGAGGGGCGCGGGCGATGTATCTAGACAAGAACCGTCTAATCGAGAGGATCGGATGGCAGCTGCTCTTCGTGTTCCTCCGGTATGCCGCCTCCTGCGGTGGACTTGGCAGAACTCCGGTGAAGGTGGTCTTGCTCCGCCGACCTCCCACTTCCTCAATGAAGCTCGCTAGACACTCCTGGAGGGCTCGGATCGATCGTGGAGACGTGGTGGAGCGTCCATGGGTCTTGTATGAAGCGGGGGCAGTCTGGAAGCCGGAGATGTCGAAGCTCGAATGGAGCTCCGGCGAAGTTCCGTTCAGTGAAGAAGGGGCTCCTGTAAGGTTAGCTGATACCAAAAGTGGAAGCTCGTGCTCGTGGGAGTGCATACGTGTGCGGTGACAGGCCTGGGGCGGAGTGGAAGTGGTTTGGTGGTCCTCCTCCGTCGTGGCGGCGGAGCCTTGGTCGGAGTGAGGTGCGAGGTGTTGTCAGAAGGGATGGACTAGCGCACAAAGATGGGAGCTCCAAGGTGGAGCTCGGTGGATGGTCGGAGAAGCAGAGCGATGATCAATGGGGCAAAATAAATTACGAGAAAGGCAGAGAAGAAGAAGATGAAGATCGGAGGAGTTGATGGAGGAGTCTACATGGGGTCAGAAGCTCGGAGAAGAACTTCTTGGTCTTCGCACAAGGGCTGGTAGCGTCCCGAGCTCTAGCAGCTCGTCGGAGGAGCTGCGACACGGCGGAGTTTTGTCGTGGATCTCCTCGAAGGAATATCACCGTCGTCACTCGATTTCGCCCTCAGTTTCTGTCACCAATCAAGAGCTAAGATCTCTGGGGAACCTCCTTCTATGGCGGATGGGGTGAAAAGAGGTCGGAGGTGATGGTTTTATAGAGAGAAGGTGGAGGTGGCAGTGATGGGAGGCGAGGTTTCGTGGGGGTTGTGGAGTGATGTGGGCGAGATTCATGGAGGACATGGAGGTCGGCGAGGAAGAGGGAAGTATGGGCTCCGTCATGGAGGTGTCGATGGGCAGAGAAGGTGGTTGTAGTGGCGCCAAAATAAGGAAGAGGAAGAAGGTGATGCGAGGTGGGCGACGTGCGCGAGGAGGGCAGCTGGAGGTGGAAGATGACTTCCCAACCGTTGGATCTTGTGATCCAACGGTTGAGAGGTGGATTCTCACAAGTGGCTCGGATTAGATCAATGGAAGGACGATCAAGGGTTGAGGGCGAGACACTTGGCAAGATGCTACGCGGGCGGAAGCGGACGGTTACGATGCAATGAGGAGTAGGATCGGGTGGTGGAGAAATGAGCAGAAATGAGCAGCGCGGATGGAGGTATCCAGACCATGATCGTGCGGTTGTGAACGAGACACGTGGCGAGAGTAGGTGAGGGCGCTAAAGGACGGACCAGATGTGATCTAGATCATTATCCAAGGGCCGAGAAATGAGGCAGATTGAACGGTGGTGATCTGGTCCTTAAGACGATGATCCAATGGCCACGAGCGTGCCATATGGGGGTCTATGGATGAGGCGGCCGTTAACGACCGAGATGGGATCTGGGGGAGCGATCGAACGGCTATGGAGAGTTACGAGATTGGAGGGCCCAGATTTGGAGAGAGGATGCCTAATCGGACGGCTTAGAAAAGGGGCGCGTGGCGGGCAATGGAGTGGGCCACGCGGCGTAATCAGAGGGCACCACGTGGCCTGATCTGGATGGCTGAAAGAAAATGTGAGATAAAGGAGAGAAGATGGCCGAATATAGAAAAAAAACTTAAAACATGAAAGTTGTAGATCTCGATGAGATCTATAAGTTCCATGCTGACCAAAAACAGAAATGAGGTCAAATAAAGTACTAAAATACAAGAGTACAATTGTACATACATATAGTGTACAATAGGGTTCCAAAACCCAAGTTTTGCATAAAAGCTCCAATTTAAATTAAATTGGTCTCATTTTGAAGGTCTCTGAATGTGTATTAATTTAAAAGTGAGTAGACCTAGATCGGAGGTTGTATGAGAGAGATATGTGCATTCTAAGGTCAAAGGTCTCCAACTGAGTTTGGGGTTTTATTGGATAATTATTTAAGTTAGAAATTTTTGGTATTTTCCTTGTATTATTTGCCAGTAATAAATATAGTATGGAGTTGATTTTATTGTATTTGGAGTTAGTATAAAGTATATACAAATAGGTGAAATAAGGTGAATATATAGGTGATTTTTACAAATGAATTGGGCTTCCTGTTTATTGCAAATATGAATGCTAAATTGCAGATATTATTTATGCACGCATGAATGTTAATTATGTAATATAAGTGGAAATATGCAACTAATTACTCGGAAACAAAGCTCTATTTTAAACTTTTAGAGTAATGAATCACATATTCATCAACCTCCTATACTTAAACCTTGCTCGTCCCTGAGCAACTAAAATGAAATGCAAGAGTGAAATAATTTTGGGTTCCATACCAAGGTCATGAACAAAAGTTGAAAATGGAGCTTGACTCGACCTTTGGATTAATTGTGTGGCGCAATCTTATTGGGATATGAATTTAAGACCTAACAGACTTGAAGTTCCACAAGTCTTCCATTCAAGACGCCTCAACAGTCAGGTCAGAACAAATCCTCATACGCAAATTTCTGATGACTATGATTCTTACTTGTACTGTGTAAGTGTAAAATAGCTCTCCACATCAGAAATGGCCAAGAAGCAGCCTCCTCTAATAAGGTAACTCTAATTCCCCGGTCCAGTAACTCTTTCCTCAAGGAGCGGGGTATTCCCTTCTAAGTTCAAGTGCGGCCAGCTCAAGAGGAGAGGGTGGAGAAAAGAATGGACGGTTGCTAGTGTAGCTACCTATCCCAGGATGCCTGACTAGTGCAACCAAGTCATCCAACTGCAAACTTACTCCGACAGGTATTTTATTTTTTATCTGGCCTGTCTACTCTTTTTTTGGAGTTCTTGCATTTTTTTATTTTCTCTCTCTCTCTATCTCTCTCTCTCTCTCTCTGAACTATATACAAGGTGCAGCATGTGCATCAGGAGTTTTTCCTCTTGAGTCAGTAGACTATCCTTCTTTTGAAGCATTATTGCAACCCACAGCGTCCCGTCTTTAGATGTCAACGCCACCAGACTACGTTGAGATGCACTACCCTCCCTAGAGGAGGATCGATGTTTCCACCCGTGTGCTAATCCAAGCTAAAGTATTCTACCTCCTCACCACCTCATCAATGAAGATCTATGTGCATGGTGCTTGTCCAAGATAGGTCACTGTCTGTCGATTCAAAAAACATCATCAACGTCATTTCCTCTTAGGTTTGAACCCTGTTAACTTGTACCCTTCTTTCTAGTTCATTGTGATTTTTGGGGACCTTGTTCGGTCCACACATTGGGGTCATTAATATTTTATTTCTTTTTTATGATCATAGCAGATGTTCTTGGGTTTACTTAACAAAGGGATGACAAGAGATTAATGAGATTATCAAAGCCTTTTTTCCATTTCATCAAAACTTCCTTCTCCGCTTGTATTTAGATTATACGGATCGATAAGGCACTTAAATTTACTCAACATGATTTGGTGTCATTTTTTTACTCTCGGAGACCTATTCATCAGACGTGTAACTCACATACCTCTCAGTGGAATGGGGTAGCTGAGTGGAAACTTCGTGACCTTCTTGGCATTTCCCAGTCATTACACACTCACATGAAGGTCCCCAAGACCTATAAGAGAATGCCATCCGTACGACTATACTCCTTATATTTAGGGTACCATCATTTGTTCTTAAGTGAGTCACTCCTTACTCCATTCTTTATCCTAGTGAGACCATTTCCTTTACCATTGTGTGCATTTGGATACATCGCATTTGTTCGTAGTTTCCATACTGCATATAAATTGTCTCCATGTGCAATTAAGTGTATTTTTCTTGGGTATTTCACATCCAAAAAGGGTACATGTGCTATGATCCAGCTGCACATCGATACTACATATATGTTGATGTCACCTTTGTTGAACAAATAATCTACCTCACATAAAATTTTAGTAACATACCCTTGGAGTTACCACCACCACATATCGTCTACATAAGAAAACATACTGGTTACTCGGATATTATTCCACTATTTGTTCCTTATTTGCGATAGGGGGTTCCTTATTCAAGTGTCCCTACCACCGCTAGTTCGAATGCCCTGTCAGATCTCCCTATTGCACTAAGGAGAACAAAAAGGCAATGTATTATGAATCCTACCTCATCTTTTACTTTTACTAATAGTCTTTCCAATTGTGACAAACGTTTTACAGATGCACTGATGGATATCAATATACCTCATGATCATCATAGTGCTTTACGTGACCATGGTTGAAATGGGCCATGTACATGGAGATGGATGTTCTTACCTCTAGGGGGACCTAAGATCTTGTGCCTTATCTGCCTGGTGTGAAGCCAGTTGCCTACTGATGGATCTTCATGGCTAAATAGTCTTTATATGGTACTATTGGCAATTTGAAGGCCAAACTTATGGACAAGGAATTCACTCGGATCTATGGAATGGATTACATTGAGACCTTCTCACCCGTATATAGATTAGGTTCGATTTGCACTATTCTTTCATATCAGTCAACAAGAACTGGCCCATATTCCAACTTGATGTAAAAAATGCATTCCCTTATGGTGATCTGGAGGAATATGTTTACATAATGTAGCCCGCGGGGTACTCCATCGAGGGGGAGTATGCATGTCGACTTCATAAGACCTTCTGTGGCCTAAAGTAGAGTTCATGAGCTTGGTTTGACTAGCTCACCACTAAGATTGGATCCCTTGGATTTTACAAGATGACATATGATTACTCTATTATTGTCAGACGACGTCCTACTGACATTATCGTATTGGCTATATATGGTGATGATATGGTGGTGACTAGTGAAGATAAAGCAGGAATTGTTGTGAACAAGGCATTCCTCCAGAAGGTGTTTGTTACCAAGCACCATGATCATTTTCGACATTTTGTGGGAATAGAGGTGATACACACTACAAAAGTGTTATGCTTGTCATAGTGGAAGTATTACATGGGCATTCTTACAGAGGCAGCTTTGCTTGGATGCAAGACATTTGGCATACCTGCAGAGGCACGGAGGCACACTATCTACTGATCCTGTGATTAAGGATCCTACATGATGTATAAGCTTAGTAAGTAAACTACTTTATCTTATTATCACTAGGCCTAATTGATGAATATGTGATTCGTCACACTAATCCAATGAAAATAGAGCTTTGTCCTGAGTAATTCGGTGCATTCACATATTTATATCACATAGTTAACATTCGTGCACTTGTAAATAATTTGCATATATTAGCATTTCATGTTGTATTTATATCCACGTGTAAATTTTCACCAAAATTCACCCATTTTTAATTAATTCATCCTAACTCCAAATGACACAAAATTAACTTCAATGTGTACATATCACTAACATGAAAAATCCTGGAAAAAATACAAACTTGTACATTTGTGAAATTAACCTAAGCCATATTTCCAGGACAAAAGGTTGTAAAAACTAATATCTCTCACATATAATGTCTAATTTCACTATACTCACTTTTGAATTAATGTACATTTAATTATATACAAAGCATGATCAAATTCAAAAGAGTCTGAGGCCATTTGTGGAATTTGAGTTTTGGGACCTAACTATATTTTGTACATAATCACTTATTTAGACGTGTCATTTCATGTACATATTTGACTCTTTTTGAGTTATTTCTTTTCTATTTCTTTATTTCATCTCGTGGTTTAACTAATTACATAAAAGTAAAAATCCAAAATAATCAGAAAAGCAAAGAAAAATACAAATTCTGACTTAAGCACATTGACCTAATCCACCTATATATAATCGATTTCATCCATTTATTTTGACTTTACTTAAGTCATAAAATCCAAAAAATGCATTTTTATCCATTGTATTATTTCACCTCATGTTTTAATTTTTTTCATGTTTTTATGGATTTTTTAATAAAAGAGATATAATTAATTAAAACAAATATGATGCATGAATTTTATAAATATTTTATGCAAGAAAGTGATGTTATGAAATGCATAAGAATAAATAAATGCATTTTTTATATTTTAAATAACAAGTGAATGCGTGACGATAAATGCAAGAGCAGGCAATCCAAGTAAGAAAATGTAGTCAACAAGCCCTCCCCATGATTAATTTCATAGAACAAATGACCAATTAATGTCAACTTAATAATAATCTCAATTTTCTACAATTTATACTATCAATAAAGGTCAGTGAAAGAGAATAAATGTGCTCAAAATAATTAAATAATTCATCAAATTCCTTGATTTCCAAAATGTCTCTTAAAAAAATAATTAAGGGTTTCAAATGTTAAAGATTTAAACAACTACAAAACGATACCAAGTTCATAAAAAATGGATAAATATTTCTCAAGATATAAATAATGCAAGTCCATGGGTATGAATTCAATTAAAAGTAATAAAAATAACTCAAGTTAGGCCTTCTCAGGGGTATCCTTGCCTTTTCTTTTAGTTGACAAGGGTTTTCGCAATATTTCCTTACACGAGGACATGTGCAGGAAATCCTAGATGCAGGGGTCTTATCTAAAGTTTGACTACAATCACGTGTGTGGGCTCACATGAAGGAAGGGGCTCATCTGGAATTCCTGGACAGCAGAGGCTCTCAAGCACAAAACTTCCACAGCACATGCTGCCAAGCACACAAGGTCAATCTCAAAGAATCAAGGCGGCTCGAATGCCCAAGGCTAGTGTGGGATGATTGCTTTGGATTCATTCGAGACTGGAAGGCTTAGGTGGCGATCGAACGATGTGGATATGGACTCTACTGCTTGGATTGGAAGAGGATGATGCGCTCTTGATTGACGGTTCAGATTGAGGGGCTCCTTCAAATTGATTGTATCTGCTATGCATGGGGTCCTCCTCCTCTTCCTTGATCCTCCTCTGTGGAGGATGAAATTCTCATCGATGGTTCATCCTTCTTCGTGAGCGGACATATTGCCAAGAAGTGTCAAAGAAGCTACTGTTTGTTGGGGTTTGATGAATCTCAATTTCATCACCTTTATTCTTTTATTTTGGCCTTAAATACCTAGCTAAATGCATGCATATATCATTAATTTGTCAAAATAAACACTCTATAATTTATACAAAATAATGGATAAAATATTGTTTATTTATTATATTAAATTCCAAAATCAAAGAATAAAGGAAGAAAAGAAAAAGAAATGAAACACCATAGGTGGTGAGTGACCCTAGAACTCTAGACACCGTCATCACGATGACTTGGTCGACAAGGAAAAAAGTAGGAGGAGATAGGGCAGAAAAACTGTACAAAGATACACAGAAAACCATACATAAAACCCTAATTTTAATTAAACTATAATCGAGTTTTGGGGGATATTTTATTTTATTATTTTTTCACTTCAAATAATAAAACTCTCAACATGAAATTTATAGATAAAAATATATAGAAAAATAAAAAGTTTATTTCACACAAAAATAATGCATATTGTTCTACACTCAGCATAAAAATCCAAAATCCTAAATTCCCAAGCATGTATCTTCTCCATATGAATCCAAAATTCATCAAAATCACCATTAATTGTATATAACTTTTTATTCGCTATTTAATTAAGGTTGATTCATTTAATTCAGTGCCAAGATGCAAAAGTTAGGTTTTGGACCCCTATTGCACAATATACATGAATAAAATATTTGCTTTATTTACTCTTTATATTTTCACGATTTTATATTTAAAAAAATTTGTAAATAGTATTTATAGTATATGTACATAACTAAAATAACATAAAACCATTAAAATAAAATAAAATAAAACTAAATAAACATTAAAAATATATAAATAAATTACATATACATATACCTATAAAATAAATACATCTATTTAATTAAGTGTACATATAATATCAAAAAAATTGAATAAAAATATATTTATGTGAATTTAAATAAGTTATAAATATATACATTATTAAAATTAAAATAAAAAATATAAATAAAATATTCAAAACATAGGTCAATATACATATAATTATAGTTGTAAAAAGAAACCTATAACAAATTAACTTGAAAAAATAAATAAAAATCATAAAATACTAAATAAAATAATAAACAATTTTTATATTATAAATTTTAATTAATTAATTCAATTATTGTTTTATTTTAAATTATTTATCAGTTACCAACCTATTTTGTCTTTTAGTGGTCCAGTTGGACCAATGGGAGCCCTCTAGCCGTTGACGCTAGGTCAACTCTTCAGACCTCAGTCGTAGACCCGTTAGACTGCGGACCATGCCTTCTTCTCGACTTTTCCTTCATGATCCATTGCCCAAGGCCCTTCAATTTCTTGATGAAAAGTCTTCTCTGCACATCGACCCATCACGCAAGACCTTCCTCTTCCTCGTACAACTCTTGATTCGTGTGAAAACCCTCGGTCAACTCACCCATGTATATAGTTTCTACACTCCACCATTTTTGAGTGGTTCCCTTTTCTACTGAGCCTTATCTCCTAAGATCGCACGGAAGGAGTTCAACTTGTGACATGAGTGTTTCTCTACTGATTTGCAGCGAAGAGGGAGGAGAAGGAGGTGATCCCACTCCTCATCGGAGCTTCTCTCCCGGCGACTATGCTCCTTGGCCTTCCGGCCAAGTCGAGCTGCCTTTTCCCATTTTCCATGTAGTTTTTCTTCTTGCATTTCAATTCCGCACTTTATTTTGTATTTGTACTTCAATTTTAGTGTATATTTAGGTCAAATAGAGTATGCTGGAGCTTTAGAAGCCCCGTCCAGTGTTCGTCCTTCCCTGCATATTCTGAGCCATCTGACCACTGCCTCATCTTTCCCCACCATTTCTCCACCTATTCGACCCATCATCTTACACAGATCTCCTTAAATCCAGTCCACTAGTGCTCCATCATCAGCCCCTTGTCAGAGCACCCACATTCCATCTTGCTAGTCCTCGATCGACCACCAATAATAGCTAGGACCTATCGCCAGAGCTCCGCCTTGTTTTCTATCTAACTTGCAGATCCTAAAGAGAGTCGGCCGAACACAGATTTTGTGCCTCCAGGTTCTCCAGGTTCCATGCCATGCCAGGACCCCATCGATGGTTCTTGGAGCTTCTAAGCACCACCAGTAGCTGCGAAAGGCATGCAAAAATGTTTCCCCCATCTCGACAGCAAAGGAGGAGATCGAAGATGTGAGAGAGCAGATCCAAGCCACCTGGAGCGGTGTTCTTCGCATGTTCTTCCAATATCCTCCAGGGTCGTCCAATCAAGATCAAGTCCCCAGGTACAACAATTGACATCGGAATTGAAAGGCCTCCACCATTAGATCTCATTTGAGATCTAACCTTCGACGTTGAAGCTGAACCAATATCCGACGTCTTAATCCAGCCACGTATCCAAGTTATCGATCAAGAGCCGCTAAATCATGCGCCAATTGGGGGTAAATTTCACATATACCCCTGCTTTTTGTTGTATTTTTATTTAGTCCTATAAATAATTGAAACTCTATATATTTTCTGTAATACATGTTAAAGGACCCTTGAACGTAGTGCATATTACATCTAGGTCCTTGCCAGCTCTGCTCACGTGGCCCACCATGTGAGCTAGGAATTTGGTAGTTATAACCTTGTGAGCTTTTGTAATTATAGTTTAATTTATAAAATTTGTATTTTTGTTATAATTTTTTAGGAAATTTACATATTAGACCTTGCCTTTTATTTTATTTTCAAATATTGTGCATATTTCTCATTTTCTATAAATACCATCCATGCTCCAAAAATTATGGAAAAATAGTATAATGTTCCTGATGTAGTGTTCCGCTATAATTTTTATTTTGCATTTTACGTATTTTCCTATTTATTGAATATCAAAAAGTGCACGATTATTCCCTGTTTGACTTAAGATCCAAAAAACTAAAAAATCATTTTTAAAAATTCAAAAAAATCATAATAATCTACTATTGTATTTTGTACCTCCAGATCAAACATCCCTAAAAATAGACAAAGAAAATCACAAAAAAACTAAGAATCTCTAATATTCTAATAAAAATTATAAAAACTCTTCAAAAATACCAAAATATTAATTTCTATTTTTGTAATATTTTATATACTATTATTACATACTAAATTTAATTTTAAGAAATTTTGACTTAATTTCATATTTTAAAATCTCAAAACGATCCAGTTCATTTAAAAGTCCTTGATTTTGCATATTTTGGACTTTAAAAATACCAAAAAAATTACAAAAATCATAAAATCACAAAATATTAGAAAAATACTAAAAACACAAAAATATTTTATTTGAGAAATTTTGATTATTTGTATCTCTATTTATAAATATAATACCCTATATTATATAATACACCTATATATAGTTATATATAATTAATATTAATATTAATTGCTTTGAATACCTTGAAAATATTTAAATTCCCTTAAAAAATAAAAAGGACTGTACTTACTAGTATTTCCAGATAGTATATGTTTTATGTTATATACTCCCTTTATTAGACATATTATATATAGTATATGCATTATATTATATACATAAAAAAGGAAAGGAAATTAAAAATCATAAATTATAAAATTAAAATTATAATTACAAATTTATAAATAAAAACATATATAAATATAAAATAATAAAAAGAGAATCACTTTATTTAATTGAAAACCCATAAAACATTAATTAATTGATTTTATTTATTGAGTGAATATTATACAAATATGTATATTATTTAATCAGTATTTTTTATCAATAATATACATGCTACACCGACTTGTTCCTGTGTTCGACACCCATATTGCTTATCTACTATACACATTTATTTCTGGGTTATAACAAATTTTGATTCACACATTTGCGTTTATTGATTGATTCTATTATTGTATGGGTTAATTGTCGCTTAGTTCATTGGTCTTTGAGAGTTGTCATCACAACGACATAGTGGTCCCTCCTTGTATGGACCACAAGACAGTTCCTCTGATTAACTGGGCTGAACAAATGGCGTCGTTGCTAGGGAGAAACAGAGTGTAACATTTCTGCACATTTTAGCTATTTATTTTTGCTATTTATTTGACTATTCTAACCACCTCTTTCTGTGTTGATTTTTTCTTGTAAGGTATTGGACGGTAACAACGACTTCTTAGGAGGTTGACGCACCCGAGTCAACTAGGAGCAAGCAGGAGAAAGAGGCAAAGAGAGAAGAAGGAAGAGCAGCCTCTTTTAGTTTTTTGTTTTATTTTGTGAGAGAGTATTTTATTTTTATTTTTGTAAAATTTAATTATCATATTTTGGACATTAGGTATTCACACATCAGAGGTCCATTGCCCGGGTGTCTGTTCACTTGGGGACCTCGTCAGATTTTTCGATGTTTTCATTGCTTTTCTTTGTCTTTATTTCACGAGTTTTGATTTCTTTTGCCTTTCTTTTTATTTGATTTGTGTGATTGAGCCCAAGTTTAGTATTTTCTTGATTGATAGATTAAGGTCCAAAGCCCTAATTGAATTGCATGTACCTACAGTTTCACACTTGGATCTAGTCAAATTAAATTGCTGATTATTTGGATTCGAAATCACATGCCACGAGAGACTTTACACAACACTTATAGGAAGGACCCTTTGTGGCGGGCACCAAGGAGTCTCCAAGACTGGACCTTTGGTTTCTTTTCTAGATAGTCGGTTCTTGTTCTTAACGATAATAGCATCTCTTGTTCTAAGACACTTTCATCAGCTTGCATTGCATATAGAGTAGGTTTTGAAACATGTTTAGCATCCTGCACCAAGAGAGCTGGAGGTAAGGTGGGCACCATCTATCTTAGCACGCATCATTGATTTACGCTTGCATTGCTTTTTGGACTCTCTCCCTTTGATTTTGACCACATAGGATACTAAAGGAATTGGAACATCGTTAGGATTCGTGCATTCAAAAAAATATCTAAAAAAGTGATAACCAATAAAATTGGGACAGCTAATTCTACTCGACCCTAAAATAAATGTAAAGGACAAATCATTATTTTGGGGAGAGTAACTCCCTCCTTGTACACAAGTTTCGAATCAGACTGGGTGAGGCACATACACCTAAGGAATAGAGTCCCCATCCCTGGACTTGTGTCATAAGTTCTTGGGTCGGTTCTTGGGCTATGTTATTGCCGGAAGCACTTGCCTCAGACATTAGACGAAGTGGTCTCGGTGTTTTAGTAGGTGTGCACCGTCGACTAGAACACAACCACTCTAGATGATCGCACCTGAGAGCTTGTAAATATTTTGTTTTCTCACCTAACTCTGAAATTTAACAAGATAAAAAGATCGAACTTTCACGGTCTTCACGGTGTTGAGTTGGTGAATTTAGGGGTTTGTTTGTTTATATTTGTGACTGTTTATGTGCATACTCGATCCACTCTATGCATTTGTGCCTTTTCTTGCATATTTTGACTTAACCTTCATGATCTCCCGATCCCCATCTTTTATTTCAGAGATCGCTGACTGAGCTTATTTTTATCCGGACTTTGCGGATCCTTCTTACTCTCCAACCGGTCCACCTTCATTTTATCCGAAGGACTTTACTCCTGACTTTTGTTTTTTACATATCCGCCATATCCATAGTTTCAAGCATCGGATTTTGATTTTTACCCACCACCACCATTACATTGCCCATCATCTCACCTACCCAATATTGTGTTGTTCGAGTCACCTCTTATGAATACTGCTCCTGAGTACATGACGCAGGTAGTGGAGCAAATGAAGTAGAGGAAAGATGACCTCACTAGTATAAATAAGAGCCATATCATCACTTCACTATATGGATTCATGGATTCACTAGAGGACACCCATGAGAGCTTGCAATCGCTCAAAATACAAAATATGAGAAAAATTTGAAAATACTAAAAGATTCTGGGAGACACCTAGTCGAGCCAGGTTGTGAGGAGAGGACACCAATGCCAGATCATATGACCACGCACACATTCACCACACTTCCCACCTTTTCCCCTAAAGATGACACTGTACAGATTGATCTTAGTCATCCTTGTGTAGATGATGGTTTTAATCTCTTTCCTTGTATGGAAGAGATAGAAAATCTTAAAAATTGTTGACTCTTCCTGAAGTGGCGGCAGCTATTTATGATACCTCTGAGGCCCCACTTCAAAAGGCCATGAACAGATTATATGCACCCCCACACAAGAAAAGAAAGCTACGAAGAATATCCGAGAGACGCCTTCTCACCATGGCCACTGCCTATGCCATCACCCACTCTATAGGAAAGGGTACACTAGTACACCCCCTCGTGAGACGTGTCATTTCTGACTATTCTTGTAAACATACTTACCTTAACGACAATGCATCGATTAATATAACACCATTCTCATTGGTACAGTGTCTTCATCTTGGGCCTCTCAAGAAAACCAGAAGATTTGTCAATTTGTTAATGGATCAATAAAGAGGCTGGAGGGTATTCTTGAGAACTTTATCATGCAGATCCATGGCATGAGATCCACGGTAGATTTCATTGTATTGCCTATGGAGACCTCCACCCCCTGTGGAGCACTCTCCAATCATCCTGGGATGCCCCTTCCTCACCTCTATGAGAACCGTTATTGATTATGGATATGGAGAGATATGCTTTAATTCTGACAACGAGAGCATCTTGATCACTGCAACCACCACAGACCAGAAACTGACATCTGATGAGAGTATACCAGTGTCAGCCAACCTCGAGGACTATGACCTATTTTCTAATATCAGAGAGGTTTGCGTTATCATATATGATATTGAAATCCGAGAATTACTCTTTAGGGAGGAAGACTCGGATAGCATAGAACTTGGAGTTCCCTCTTCTTGTGCATGTTGATGTGTTGATGACATCTGCGGTATTTACACCATAGACACCTTAAGAGAAAGGTAGACTTAGGGGGTACTGTGAAGGACGAACTTGACCTCACTCCTTCCATTGATGAGTTTGTGCCTTCTTGTTTTGAGATTCTCGAGACTTCCTAGGTAGAAGCTGGCCACATTACTTACATTAACCAGTTCGTGCATTTTCGCTTGACACTACTGAGGATCTACACCATGTCAATCCTGATCAGGTTGAGTCAGATGATGACTCCAATATCGACTTGCACCTTGTTAGATCCATTCCTCAACGATAACACAAGAAGGTATGCTTTCTACCTTCTTAATCTCTATATAGCCTCTACTTTGTATATCTGCTTTCATTTTCTTCCATCCATCTATTGTTTTTCTCATCCACCTCATTCTTTATGTTTGCCATGCTTAGGACATACTTTGTCCTAAGTATTGGGGTGTGGATGAGCCGAGTATTCTTTCTTCATTCTGTTTGATCACTTCTGTTGTTGTTTATACTTAGGGCTCTTTTACCCTAGGTATGGGGGGTGATGCGTACATTCTCCCATCGTATTTTTTTCCTTTTTATCAGTTTCTTTTTCTTGATCTCCTCAACTGTCTCCTCTCATGTTGATATTTCTATCTATACTTAGGTATATCTTACCTCAAGTATATGGGGAGACAAACTGAATTGTGATATGTTCATTCCCACCCTCGACCCTCCCTGTATGTAGATACAGTCCGTTATACTTAGGATTAACTTATGCTAAGTATAGGACGACGGTCGACTTCTCACTCTTCATTCTTTCATTATTCTTTGGTCATTGTAGTATAGGCTCATCTATACTCAGTATGAGTTATGTCTTCTCTTTTTATCTATGGTCTATGATGACATAGCTCAAGGTAAGTATAGGGGGGTCATGTATACATTGTATATATTTTAGCCATAACTTGTACTTGTGTATTTTTAATAAGATAGATAATTAATAAAAAAATAAAATACATATTCAATTCGTCGTATATATTTAGTAATAATCTGGTTAAAAATGCTTGAAAAGTGATTGGAAAATCTATTTGAAAAATCTTTTGAAAACTATTTGAAAAATATTTGTAAAGTGTTTTCAACCTCTCTGTAAAAATGTTTGTTTGTAAAATTTATTTCTTTTGTTTGAATAAAATATTTTAAAAATCTACTTACACATGGTTTGGAAAATTGTTGCAAAAATAGTTTGAAAAATCTATACATATTGTTTGAAAAATCTTTGCAAAATGATTTTCAAATTCTGTAAATGTTTATAAAAATTATTGTCAAATTATTCTTCAAAAACAAAGTTTTCAAAATAGCTGTCAAAATCTTTATAAATTATTTTGAGGACCATAGAAATTCTTTACAAACCTTATACATCAAACCTGCAAATACCTGTTGTAAATTCTTCATCTAGAATTCTTGTAAATAGCACTCCCATGTAAATATCTGCTTATAACTATTTGCCAAAACTTTTTTTTTAAAAAAAATCACTATAAATTTACAAAATTAAAGACCCATAAAATTTGCAAAATGCTTTCAAAATTGCATAGACTTTCAAAACTTTTAAAAAATCCATAATAAGTTCAAAATCAGAAATTGCATCACAAAAATATTTTCTACATCATGCATAGCATTTGCATTCTTCAGATTGATGATGATAATTGAACAAGTTTAAATAAAATCTGAAAATTGAAGCTTGGTTTAACCTTAATCCAATTAATCACAGGAATCATATAAAACTGGAACTGAGATACTTCAGGTCCCCTAGACTTAATTCTTTAAGATCACAAGACTTAGTTCAATGTCGTCTTGACTGCCTATGTAGAATTTTTCGAAACACACGCATGACTCTTGTTGACAGTGACCTAACTTGCACACATGTACCTTGCACTTTGCTCAACTCAGTTGAAGTGGTAGAGGGTTGGATTTGTCGACATGATACGCAAGCCAATGATAACATTGGAAGTAACACATTTGTGGCCATTGTACCCCAACCCGATCCAGTAGCCATGAGGCCTTATGACATAAGTTGTGGGTTGCAATAATACTTCAAAGGAGGGATAGTCTACTAGCTCAAGAGGAAAAATCCCTTATGTAAATGTTGTTGTGCATTGTATTTAAAAACTTCAAAACCAAAAACTCCAAAAAGAAAGATAGGAAAAATCCAAGAAAAAATCAATTACCATCGAAGTATGTATATAGTCAATAAGAAATCTTGAGCTTTAAAGTCAAATGTATGTGAGCCTGCAACCAGATGACTTGGCTACACTGGTCAAGCATCCTAGGATATGTAGCTACACTGGCTACCATGCATTCTCTTCTCCACCTCCTCTTCTTAAGCTGGTTGTACTTGAACTTAGAAGAGAACACCCCGCTTCTTGAGGAAAGAGCTGTTGGATTGGGGGATTAGGGTCACCATGTTGGAGAAGACTAACTTTTACCGCTTTCAGCCGGGAGGAGCTACATCACACACATTGTACAAGATAGACTCATAGTCAAAAGGGACTGCATTTGATGTCTAAAAGTTCTGAACTAGCTTTTGTGGAGACTTGGGCAGGATTTTGTAATTCTCAGAGGCTATCATGTTGCAAGTATGGTTCCCAGTAAGGTTCCGACCATACCTACAATCCAAAGGTCCAATTGAGCTCCAAACTTCGATTTTATGAGGACAAGTTCAAAAGTAAAAACCAATTCAAGTTCTTTCTTTTTCATTTCTTTATTTCTTTTCTGCACTTATAGACATAAATGTTTGCCAGGGACTACCATTTCATCAACTTTATTCTTTCATTTTGGCCTTAACTCCCCAGCCAAATGCATGTATATATCATTACTTTGTCAAAATAAAAACTCTATAATTTGTATAAATTACTGAATAAAATATTTTTTATTTATTGTATTTAATTTCAAAATAAAAGAATAAAGGAAGAAAATAAAAAGAAATGAAACGTCATAGGTGTTGAGTGACCCTAGACCCCGAGACCCAGTCATCATGATGACTTGATCGACAAGGAATAGAGTAGGGGGAGATAGGGCAGAAGATACACAGAACTGTACAAAGATACACAGAAAACCGTACAAAAAATCCTAATTTAATTCAACTATATTCAATTTTTGGGATCTATTTTGTTTTATTCTTTTTACATCTAAAATAATAAAACCCTTAACATGAAAGTTGTAGTTAAAAATATATAGAAAAATACAAAATTTATTTCACACAAAAATAATGCATAGTTGCTCTGTACACTCCGAATAAAAATCCAAAATCCAAACTTCCTATGCATGTATCTCCTCCATATAACTCAAAATTCATGAAAATCACCTTTAAACTTTTTATTAGCTATTTAATGAAGGTGGTCTCATTTAATTTGGATTCAAGATGCAAAAGTTAGGGTTTTGGACCCATATTGTACAATATACTTGAAAAAATGTTCATTTTATTTACCCTTTATATTTTTCACGATTTTATATATAATTTTGTAAATATTATTTATAGTAAATGTAAATAATTAAAATAACATAAAACTATTAAAATAAAAAAAATAACACATTGAAAATGAATACATGAATTACCTATACATATACCTATAGAATAAATACATATAATTAATTAAGTATACATGTAATATCAGAAAAAAATAAAAAGATATTTATGTAGATTTAAATAAGTTATAAATATAAAATAATAAAATTTAATTTGAAAATATATATAAAAATTCAAAACATAGGTCAATATACCTATAATTATACCTGTAAAAAGGAACCTATAATAAATTAACTTGAAAAAATAAAGAAAACCCATAATAAAATATTAAATAAAATAATAAGATTTTTATATTATAAGTTTTATTTAATTAATTCACTTATTATTTTATTTTTAATTATTTATCATTTACAAGCTTGTTTTGTCTTTTAGTTGACCAGTTCGACCAATAGGAGCCCTCCAGCCATTGACTCTGGGTCAACTCTTCAAACCTCAGCTGTAGCCCTGTCAGACTACGAACCATGCCTTCTTCTCGACTTTTTATCGCATGATCCATTGTCTGAGGCCCTTCAATTTCTTGTTGAAAAGTCTTCTCAGCACATCGACCCATCACGTTGACCCTTCCTCTTCCTCATACTACTCTTAATTCACATGAAAACCCTTGGTCAACTCACCCATGTATATAGTTTCTCCACTCTGCCATTTTCGAGTGGTGCCCTTTCTACTCAGCCTTAGCCTGTCAGATCACACGCAAAGGAGTTTCACTGGTGACAGGAGTGTTTCTCCATCGATCACAACAAGGAGGGAGGAGCAGGAGGTGATCCCACCCCTCATCGGAGCTTCTCTCTCGACAACTCTACTCCTTGGCCTTCCGACCAAGTAGAGCAGCCTTTTTCCCATTTTCCATGTAGTTTTTCTTCTTGCCTTTCAATTTTGCATTTTATTATGTATTTTTACTTCGATTTTATTGTAGATTTAGGTCAAATAGATTATACCAAAGCTTTAGAAGCTCCAGCCAGTGTTCGTCGTTCCCCGCCTGTTCCGAGCCATTCGACCACTGCCTCATCTTTCCCCACCATTTCTCCACCAATTCGACCCATTATCTTACCCATTTCTCCATGGATCTGGTCCACTGATGCTCCATCCTCGGCCCCTTATCGGAGCACCATGTTTCATCTCGCTAGTCCTTGATGGAGAACCAATAATAGCCAGGACCTATCGCAAGATCTTCGCCTTGCTTTCTATCCCACTTGCAGGTCCTGAAGGGCTCATCTGAGGGTTGATCGAATACAAATTTCTCCAGGTGCTCCAGGTTCCATGTGATGCCAAACCCCATAGATGGGTCCTAGAGCTTCTAAGAACCAACACTATGTGCGGAAGGTGTGCAAGAATGTTTCCCCCATCTCGACAGCGAAGGAGGAGATAGTAGACATGAGAGAGAGGAGATCCGAACCATCTAGAGCGGTGTTCTTCGGGTCTTCTTCCAAGATCCTCCAGGTTCGTCCGATCAAGATCAAGACCCATGTATAATAGTTAACGTTGGATCTGAAGAGGCCTCCACCTTTAGATCTCATCTGAGATTTAATCTCAAAGGTTAAAGTCGAACCGGTATCCGTTGTCCTGATCTAGCCACATATCCAAGTGATCGATCAAGAGTCGCTGGACCGGGTGCACTTTGGGGGTAAATTTCTATATACCCCTAGTATTTGTTGCATTTTTATTTAGTCCTATAAATAATTAAAACCTATATATATTTTCTGTAAAATTTTCTAAAGGTCCCTCGAACATAATGCATATTACATCTAGGTCCTTGCCAACTCAGCTCAAGTGGCCCCCATGTAAGCTGGACATTTTGTAATTATACCCTTACAGGTTTTTGTAATTATAGTTTAATTTATAAAATTTGAATCTTAGTTATAAACTTGTGGGTAATTTGCATATTAGTCCTTGCCTTTGATGGTTCAATTATTTTTGTGCATATTTTTCATTTTCTAAAAATGTCATCCATACTCTAAAATTATGGGAAAATTGGATAATGTAATTGATGCAGTGTTCTTTCATACTATATATTTTATTTTACATTTTACGCATTTTCCAATTTATTAGAAATAAGAAAAAGTGCATTATTAATCTTTGTTTGACTTAAAAATCAAAAAATACAAAATCATATATAAAAATTCCAAAAAATAGTAATTATCTATTATTGTATTTTGTACCTCTAGATCAAAAATACCTAAAAATAGAAAAATAAAATCACAAAAAATTAAAATGCTCCAAAATCCTGATAAAAATTATAAAAACTCTTTAAAAATGCAAAAAATATTAGTTTCTATTTTGTAAAACTATATACACCTATTATTACATATTAAAAATATCTTTTTAGTATTTTTGACTTTATTTAGTATTTTTAAATCAAAAAATAATCCAGCTCATTTAAAAACTCCATGATTTGCATATTTTTGGACTTTAAAAATACTTAAAATTAGCAAAAATCCTTGAAAATTCACAAGAACATTAGAAGATATTTAAAACATAAAATTACTTTATTTGGAAAATTTAGATTATTTATATTCCTATTTATAAATATAATATCCTAAATTGTATAATACACCTATATATAGTTATACATAATTAATATTACTATTAATTTCTAAATACCTTATAAATGGTTTAATTCCATTTAAAAGTAAAAAAGACTGTACTTACTAGTATTTCCTAATATTATATATTTTATACTATATACTCGATATTATACATATTATATATAGTATATATACTTATATTATACAGTAAAAACAAAAAGAAATTAAAAATCAAAAAATTATAAAAATAAAATTATAATTATAAAATTTAAAATAAAGACATATATAAATATAAAATAAAAAAAAGAGAATTATTTTATTTAAAAAAAACCCAACAAAACATTAATTAATTGATTGATTTATAGAGTGAATATTGTAAACATAAATATATTATTTATTCACTATTTATTTATATATAATATACCTGCTACATCGACTTGTTCCTTGTGTTCGACACCCAGATTGCTTGTCCACTATATACATTTATTTCTGGATTTATAGTAAATTTTGATTGACACACATTTGCATTTATTGATTGATTCTATTATTGTGTGGGTTAATTGTTACTTAGCCCATTGGTCTTTGAGAGTTGTCATCATAGAGACTCAGTGATCCCTCCTTGTATGGACCACAAGACAGTTCCTCGGATTATCTAGGCTAAATAGTGTTCACCTACAAGAGATAGGGTCTCAAACATTTATGGCTTGGTCAATGGTGTTAAGGCTCTAAAAGAAGTGGGCGAATGGTTCCTTGTCGAGCTGAAGGAGGTAGGAACCTATACTCTCCAGCCACGACTTGGCTGGAGTTGGAGAAGTTGTGTGAGGTAGACATGGAAGGCGTCGAGGTTTTGAAAGTTGAGGGTGATTATGTTGAGGGTTGAAGTAATTTAGGGTTACAGATCAAAAGGGGGATCATGGGTATTCGGGTAAGAAAGATTGAGAATACAAAGATGAAAAAGGAAATGTTGTAGCAGAGAGATGAAAGAGAGATCGAAATAAGAAGAAGAAGGATAAGAATAGAGGGAATTACCTAGATGTCCGCAAAAGGGTTGGAGCGATGATGGTCAACTCATGGTCGCGGATCGAGTTCCTTGGCGGAAAGGAATGAGCTTAGCTTCCCGTTTTTATTGTCACTAAGACCTTGTCTTCATTATTTCATCTTTTTGCACAACTAGTGAAAAGACGAAAGTTTAGAAGTTGTGTTATTGTTTACTGTTGAATAAATAAAAAATATAAATCCCTTCTTTATATCACAACTTTTTGAATAAAATACAAGAGAGATACATTGAATTCAACACCTCATCTAAACAAAGTTTAAGAAAAGAGAAATGATCCTTTGGCTTTAGTAAAATACATGAGAGATACATTGAACCAAACACTGCCTCTAAACAAAGTTTAACAGAAAGGAGAGTTAAGTAATCTTTTAGTTTCAGATAAAAAGGGTCAAAGTAAAAAAGGAGTAACAACACTTTAAGTTTGGGAGAGATAAGTCTTTTTTATAATAACAAAAAGAAGGAGTAAAAGGAGTAAACTATTTCATGTTCATCATTTTTATATAGGTATCCAAGTTGTGGATTCATTTCTCAGTGAAAGATAAAATATTCCTTTGGGAGTTGTCGAAGTAAGAGTACAAGTTGTACGAGAGGTTGTTACCTTCATTTTAAAGTAGCGTTGGAATAGTGGAAACATGCTTCACCGAGAGAGTAAAGGGAAAATCCTAGAATTGGGTTATGGGTCGTGGTTTTCACTCGCTTGGGTTTCTACATAAAAATCATTGTGTACGTTGTGGTTTGTTATTATTCTATCTATTTGGTTTGTGAATATTTTTTAATTGGACATTTTTATTGTGATAAATGTATATAACACAATTCACCACTCCCCCTTATGTCGGACTCAAACAAATTTTATTATGCTTTCTGATTATGAACACCGAAGGAGTGTTATAGCTTTTTGGACCAAATACTTATGCTTAGAACTTCTTAGATCAAATACCAAGGAAACCATCAGACTTGGATTAGACACCAAAGATCATGACCTTGGATCAAACACTATGATAACTAGTAAAATTGGATCAAACACCAAGTCTACTTACAAGGTTATGTAGAAAGAGATACATACTACACATATAGGGAAAATGAATATGCTCCCTAGGAGCATACAACTTACATGCTCCCGCCCTTTTTCCATGTATATTTTTTATTTCTTTGAAATGAAACCAGGAGAAATTTAGATCACAATATATCACCATGGTGTTATTCAAAATTCAACTTAATTGAGAATTATATCCCATCCATCAAGAATTTAGATTTTAACGGTCTCAAGATTGCTAAAATTGACCCTTTTCAGATGGGCATGTTAAGAACGTATCTTTTCCACAAAATTTGAAACAAATATTCTGCTTATTATTATAAGCAAATCCTCTGTGGCTTTTATTCAGAAAAAATAAAAAGAAAGAGGAAAGGGTAGGAGCATGCTCTTTTATTCTACTAGAGAGCATATACATTTAACCTCCACACATATACAATGATCCTTCTATAGGTTCACCTATGGAAACCTTGTTACAACTTAACCACGAAGCTGATGGCTAAGTGTTGTGCACAAAACAATATACCTAAGTCGATTTCCATATGGGACACCATTCTTCCTCACTACACCGTAGAACCAAGGGCATAATGATCGGTACTCACCGATAAAGAGTTTGACCTCAGAACTGTGGCAGGGCTTTGGGTTGGCAGGTTGGGATATATATTGTGGGGGGATCGATGCGACACAAGGTTGGATCTTAGTGGATCGTGGCATCAAGGTCACTGTCCCACTTACAATGCTCAGTCGCATACTTAAGTCGTCTACAAAGGATCATGTCTGTCCCCATATCAAAATTGTGTTACTAGTTTGATCCTTCACCGCAAACAGCATGACCAATGTCTAGGGGGCATGGGGGTGCAAGAACCCCTATTAAGGGTCAGCTATCAAGGGACAAGCAATGGTATCACATAATTAGCTTGGATTCTGACTTAGAGGCATTCAGCCATAATCCAACACATGGTAGCTTCGCACCACTAGCTTTTCATCCAAATTTGATGACCAAATGTGTGAATCAACGATTCCTCTCGTACTAGGTTGAATTACTATTGCAATACGTTCATCAATCGGGTAAAACTAATCTATCTCACGATGGTCTAAACCTAGCTCATGTTCCCTTTTGGTGGGTGAACAATTCAACACTTGGTGTATTCTACTTCACAATGATAGGTATCACTATGAAACAAATCGACTTGGGCAACACTTTTCACATGGTCATTTTAGGAATGTTAGTTTTCCACAAAATTTAAAATGCATATTCTACTTATTATTCTAATCAAATCATCCATGGATTTCATTTAAAAAAGGAAAAGAAAGAGGAAAGAAGGGTGGGAGGATGCTCTTATATGCTCCCAGGAGATATACATTTACTCCCCCCCACAGACATACAGATGTTTCAAAAAAAAACTAAGGGTGTGTGTGTGCATGCGTGTGTACGTGCATGCATGTGCATGTATGGATGCATGTATGCATGTATATTTATTCACAGATGCATGCATGTGTGTGGAGTGCGAGTGTGTGTGTGTGTGCATGCATGTATGTACGTGCACGTACACATGCGTCCATCATGCGTGTGTGTGCGTGTGCGTGTGTGCATGTGTGCACGCGTGCATGTGTGTGTGTGTGTGTGTGCGTGTGCGTGTGTGCGCGTGTACGTGTGGGTGCATGTGAGTGTGCGCACGCACACGTGTGTGTGTGCGTGTGCGTGCATGCATGGGCGGGTGGGGGTAGTTAGGTACCTATGTATGTATGTACATACGTACGCTCATACATATGTATGTATGCATGCATGTATGTATATATGTATGTATGTATGCATGTATGTTATGTATGCATGCATGTATGTAAGTATGTATGTATGCATGCATGCATGTATGAATGTATACATGCTTGCATGCATGTATGTATGAATGAATGAATGTATACATGCGTGTATGCATGCATGGATGAATGTATGGATGTTTGTATGTATATGTAGACATGCACGCATGCATGTATATATGAATATATGCTTGCATGGATGGATGGATGCATGCATGCATGCATACATGTATGTATGCATAAATGCAGGCATGCAGGTATGTATGTATGTATGTATGCATAAATGCATGCATGTATGTATGTATGTATGTGTGCATGTATAATGAGGTTCCTAAAATTGAAAACTAGAAGAATAATTAAACACGCATACCTTGTCCAATTAGGTTGAGGGTAGTTTGAGGGTGGTAAGAACACCTAGAGGGTATGTATTCCATGTGTCAAAGAAGTCTAACAAAATTCAGGCTTCATATGATGAAGATTATGAGGACCATAATATGGAGAGATGGATGTTAGCAATAAAGTCTAAAGTATACTTCATGCACAAGTGTTGCATATGGACCCTCGAAGATCCACCTATATGGTTCACACCCTTTGGATGTAAACGGATCTTCAAGAGAAAGAGGGAACCTGATGAGAAGATAGAGACCTTCAAAGCATGGTTCGTAGACAGAGAGAAGACATCGCTTGTAGTGATTTGTTCTCCAATGACCACGCTTATACTCATCAGAATATTGCTAGTTGTAGATACACAACTTGACTGTGACATCTAGAAGATCGAATTCAATGTTGCATTCCTCTATGAGTACCTCAATGAGGATATTCATATGAAGTAGCCCCATGGCTTGAGAGGAAGGTACAGTGTGAAAGCTAAGGAACTCCATCTATGAGCTCGAACAAGCTTCTTATAGTTGGAACATCAAATTTGATGAAATTATAAAGGTTATAATGTCATAATAGAATGTTTATGAACCGTGTGAAGCTTAGTGGGAGTGACATTGTGTTCACAGTGCTAAATGTAGATAAAATCCTAATCATTTGAAATGATATAAGGATGATAATAAGTTTTATTAATCTGATTGTCCCATACTTTTGAGATAAAGGATCTCAAGGATGCCTCTTAGATCCTAGTTCTGAAGTTGTTCATAATCAAGGAGAAGAGGACATTGGGGCCATCACATCGAGGGTACTACTTGGACTGATCCTACATGGAAAATTTCAAGAGAAGGCTTCTTCCTTTAAGATATGGTACTAACCTATCTAAAGAGATAACACCTCAAAGTTATGAGGATGTTAACGCTAAAGTTGCATGTCCTTTGTCCATTAGCTATAGGAAGCCTGGTGTATGCCAGATGTGTACAAAAGCCAGATGCCTGACATATAGTGATAGTGGTAAACTATTACCGATCCTATTGAGGAGATAGAACTCTTAATTGCATAAATAATAAAAACATATTCAAAGAGATGATGAATCTCGGATACATCATATTAAAATCCATTTATTATACTCTTAACTCAAAGAAATCAATAAAAACAACAATTAATTCATTAATATTAACTTCATTAACCCAGTATATATTATGTGTATATTACTAACCCTAATATTTTGTATTAATTACTATCTTTTCTTTATTATTTTAATCTATTAAAAATCTCTAAAAATTAGATTAAATATTGTATATGTTTATCTGGGCTTTAAAAAGAAATTAAAAACACGCAAAAATAACAAAACCATTAAAATCGATGTTTTTACCTATTAAAAATACTACCAAAAATTGTGCTTTGTATAGTTGACCTTTTTTTGACTTTTTATTCAACATAACACTTGTAGATTTCATCATGATCTACAACTTTCATGTTTTGACTTTTCATTAGTTCTCCTTTCTTGTATTTCTTTTTTATTTTCCAATACTTTTTTAGTTTCTGAATATTCTGGTGCAGCCACATGGTGCCCTCTAGGTCGCCCACATGGCCGCTTCCCCCTCTCGCCACGCGCGCTCCTCCCTTGGACCTTGGATCACATCTCCCAGCCTCCATCTTGATCGTCCACCCTCGCCCCTCTCTTGGCCCTTCGATCTTTTTCGTGGATGATATCCTACCACTCCCTTCTGCCCTAATCTGACCACATAATCACCACCCATCCAATGGCTCTGCTCATGCCACATCATCCCCTCCTCCTTAGCCATTAGATGAAACCCTGCCATGATCTCCACAGCAGACTCGTGCCCCATTACTCATCGTGCGATCATATCATTTGATCTGTTGTCGAATGGTCACCTGTGCCTTCGTCTTGACCATTGGATCACAAGTTCCAACGGTCCAGGCCCATTCTTCCTCCTCTATCTTCTCCCCGTCTGTTACACTTGGAAACACTCCGCCCCTTCCATTTCTAGATGTTGCCTCGATCCCCCTCTCCTCGATTCAACACCTCTCCAACGTAGCCATAGGATCCTCATGTGGTCTACAATGAGCCCCCCATCACTCCCTGGCCTCAAGACAGTTGTTACAAAACCCTCCGCCAACTCTCTCATAACCACCATCGCCTCCTATAAATTCAATCGCTCTGCCCCCATCACACCTCTTCAACCATTCCATGAGGGTGTGCCTAGACCTACTTCCCCTCCCCATAACAGGGGGAGTCAGAATTGAGGGCCAATAATAGCCGGTGCCCTCAGGTGTTGACCAATGGTCATCTGACCATGTCTGAGCAAGGACCAGGGCTTAATCTGAAGCCCAACCCAAGCCAATTTCTCTGCCTGCGTTCTTCTTCAGATCTCCAGGTATCCCTATGCATTTTCTCTATAATCATGCACGCACGCGCCACTTCACCCCGATCCGATCACACCCAAAGCATCGTCAAACCTCCCTTATCTTCGCGGGAGGCCCATATCATCTTCCTCCTCCCCAAAACCCATCATTGAGTCACCCCATTTCTTCTGCCTTCATGGCGTAGGAACCCACTAGGTCCCCGCCTTCTCCGCCACCTGGACCTCCATTCCTCTCACCTCACTCGCTTACACCGCGCACATAGCTTCGACTATATAACGTATGTATGTGATATTTTTCAATGAACGAAGCTTGTATCATGTCTTCGATCTCGAGCTCTGTCTCTGGTGATGCTTCGTCGACCTCCATCTCTAGCTACTCTCATGGCTTCTCCACCCGTCCACCTTCACTGCCAGGAGCTCACAGAGCTCCCAGGATCTTCTACGAGCTCGAACGAAGGCAGTGGAGCTCTGGCAGTCTCGTCAAAGCTCCAAATGCATTGCCACTCCTACAGCAAAGGACGAAGTACATGTGTCGTTGGATGGCACCCTTACGGTGGCCATCCAACGGTCAAGATAAGGCCACGTCGCACCTTCGACCTTGCAGGCTCATGGGATCTGAGCCACTCATCCGAAGCTCCTGAGCCTGCCGCGTGCCCACCGAAGTAGCTACCCCACCGAACCTAGACCCATATGCCTCGCACATGTAGGGTTGGGCTAATTACAAAGAAGCCCCTAGGCCTTTAAAAATTTCTTCCAGGTCCTCAAACACGTGCCTCACGTGTGTGCCTATGGTATTTTACATGAAGGCCCCATCGGCTTTTAAAAATTACAAAAAGCCCTCATGTACATGGAAAATAACAGGGAGGCCCCTCTGACTTTTGCAAATTGCAAACAGGTCCCTCAAGGACCTGTGACTTGTTTGTAATTCTTTTTCAATTTATTCCCATGATTTTCTTGCATTTATGCCCTTGCATTCCATTTATCATATCTTGAGCATGTGGACACTAATTTAGTCCATTTCAGTTTTATTTTATTTTTGTTTTATTCTCTATTTAATGGCATGGTCTATTTCATGTTTTGACACTTAATTAAATGTAATAATTTTTGACATCTTTAGTGTTTCCTTCCCTATAATTTAAATGTCGTTAATTATCCTTATTGCTCTGAAATCGATCCTTATTATATTGCTCTTTGGTATAGTTATTTTGGGAATTTTTGTATATTATTATTTGCATATCCATATGTTGCATATCATATACATAACATCTCTTTTTAACATGCATAAAAGCAAACTAAAATGCATGCATCATATTTATGTGCCATTCAGTTTGCATTGTATTTTGTGCATTTAAATTTGCATATGAAGACCTAGATTTGCAATTTAATCACTTATATTTAATCAATAATTTTTGATGAATAGACTAGGAGTCTCATGTCCCTGTGTTCAACCTTGGTACACTTACCTAGTAAAATAATTTCCACATATTCGATGTCGTGGTCTTTGCTGAATCGAAATCCGTCTCATGTACTACAATAATACGACCTTATTAAAGAGACAAATTTTCACGGTTCATCAAATGACGTTATTGTCGGGGACTTGGCTCATTCTATTTATTTATTGAATTTTATTATATTATTTTTATGTGATTATTTTCAGAAATTATGGTCATCGCACTGTGTTTGTTCTTGCATCATTTGTTGATTATTTTTCGTGATATTTATCTGCCATTTTCTTTTATGGGAGGTCCCATGGAGATCGAGGACGCTTGAGAACCATGAAGGTGTGGAGTTGGGAGCTCCCTCTGCGAGGAGCCACAGAAGAAACCCATAAGAATTAAAGGAGCTGAGTCAACATTTTGTTCATACATTCCATGTTTTAAGTAATTGTACTCATAGCATTTCTAGTGGTCCTTTTTCAAGGGATTGTTGTGTTAAAAAAATGAACAAGGTATGTAGTGTGTGAAGTTTCATCCCAGTTTGGGTGAGGCTTCACTTGAGTGTCGACCTAGGACTAGGCACACAGCTCTCCGAGCTCTTTCATTTCCTATCTTTTGTGCTTGCTTTGTAGGTAGGACACACTTAATCACAATACGCATGTACATCGCTTCGCTTGGCCAAATTAACTTGAGTTCTTCCCTGCAAATAGAAGCATGTTTAGGGTGTGGTTTCTTCGACTTGCCTGCACGTAGCATAAAATTTCAATTTCAGTCTTGCATATACATGAAGAAGGCCAGAGGCACTGTAAGTATCTTTCTCAAGCATGCATCATAGTTTTCATGAATGCATTGGCTTTTCTCGATCTTCCCCCAATTTGTTACTTAAGGATATTAAAGGAATTTGAGACTAACTGACCGACGATGCGTGTTTGACTTGTATTCACAATAACTTCAGTGATAACCTAAAGCTAAAATTGGGATTGATAATGCAAGTTGATGAAATAAAAATCATTCTTGGATTATGGAGAGCAAACCCCATTAGTGTATGCAGGTTGTTTTGAATGTTGAGAGGTGAGGACGTATCCCTAGGATAGTGCCCAAAACCTAGCCCTAAAACCCTACGTAATGGACTTCAAATTTGTATGATCACCAATAAAACTGGCAAGATAACCATCACTTGTTGGTATTCATGTGTGTGTTGGTGAAACATGGGATATTGTCTGCTTGGTTGAGCCTGATTGTGTCTTCTCCCAACGCTCTAGATGATCTACCCCCTCCCACTCTCCGCCCATTCATCTGTATAAATCCACTCCCTAACCTTAACAGATCTCTGGTTCCCTAGCCTGAAATCCACATCCAAATACTTAGGCTATTTTTTAGCCTATGTATATGGGAAACCTTGTATATAATTGTGGTTATTCACCTAGGGTCTCCCCATCCTCATTGCATATCCAGTACTTTGGCTATTTTCATCCTAAGTATAGGAGGGACCTGAGTCATTCATTCTTCCCTCTTCTTATCTTCTTATAATTAGGTCATTTTGACCTAAGTATGGGGGGGCATTCGAGTCAGTTCTGCTATATCACCTTGTGTTTCACCTGAGCTATGTCTTCATATCACTTTGTGCTATGAGGACATAGAAAAAGTTAAGTATAGGGTGGTATACCATATATATTGTATATATACTTTAGCCATAGCTTGTATTTTGAATTTTTCGAAACTTTTTTGTGATAGGGTTTAAGTATTCTTTTGAACTGATTTTTGTAAAATTATTGGAAAATTGAGGGACTAACTTCTTGTAAATACAATTAACCTTATTAAAAAAATCTCATAAAAACTGAAAAATTAAAATCTTTCTTGAGCAGCAATTCTGACTACTAAGCTTAAAATGAATAGCCATTTTTCAGTGAGGGGCCAAGGTCTCCCTTAGCATAGTAGGTGGTCAAAAGACAATGCAAATGGCACCATCTTGAAGTAACACGGGTAGCCATTTAACAGTCCGTACTTACACCCATACTGGCTGGAAATAGATGCAACTATTCATATGAGCTTGGGTCAGCCATTATTTCTCAGTCAAAAAATAGGTATCGTAAAAATTGTAAAACTTAAAAAATCACAAAAATCACACTAACTCTGGAGTTGGTGTATTCGTGACACATTCACTAACACTCAAGGCTTGAGGAGCTGAGGACATATGGTTTCTGAGATCTTGAGAGGCTGAATTAACATGCCTTAGTCATTAGGGTTTGAAACTTAATAATCTACACTTCCCTAGTTTGAAAGATTTGAGCGCTATATTGCACTCTTCATCTCTACCTTCTAAAGAATAAGATTAGCACATCACTTTCACAACTGCAAGATTGATGAGATGAGTTGAGTTATCACTTGAGGAACTAAGACTGGAGATTTGAGTCTAGGCTCGATTTAATGATGCTCGAGGATGGGATAAAGTCAATGAAGGCTTCAAGAAACATGAGTGTCAAGAAAATTCTAACCAGTATGTGAACAAGTTTGCATGCTATCATTTGATATTTACTTATGTGCTAGGGTGTGATGAAATTAAATAATTGTTGATCATTGTGTGCCAACTCTTGGTAAAAGCAATGGAGCTAACCAAACGTCAATGGAATAAAATTCGAGAGAAGTTCTCTCATACAAAGAAAAGCTCTATCATTACAAGTACAAATTCGAAGAGCTTCCACCAAAGGCGAGCGCTCCCAACCATTTCGAAGTGTCCACTTGGACCAAATTCTATTAGGAACTAGGATTCAGGCTAGTGACTAGCCCTCGTCTACCCTTGTTAATTCGAGCGAGTTAACGGTCAAAATGTTAAGTTCGTTGTAGTCGGGTAATCGAGACTTCGTCAAAAACACCATTCAGACTTAAATGAATGTCAAGTTTAAGAGGCAGATTTATTTTACTTGGGAAAGCCCAAGGTCGAACTCAGGGAGGCAGCTGACTCCTTAGGGAAATTTTCAATTAATTTTTAGGTCAGATTTTCAGAAGAATATTTTTTGTCTTTTCTAGAAATTTTTGTGCAATAAAGGAAAAACAATGCAATTTCATGCCAAATTTACAAGTAAAATGACAATGATGATCAAATAAAGTCCAAAATTTTGAAACTTGGCCAGATGATGGAATGTTAGGAAACCAAATGTCTACAATTTTTTTGGATTTTTCAGACTCTAGATGAATTAACTATGAATAAAATATGAATGCAGGGCAGTTTTTGTAAAATTAATTTTAATAAATACCAAGAAACAATTTTTTAGATATAAAAACTATCCTAGATATGTCTAGGTAAGATGAATCCAGGAAAATTAATAGACCTAAAAATCTGTGATTTGGACCTACTAAAAATCAATTAAGTAAATCACTGTCTGATTTATTCAGGCCTCGTGATGCATGTAAATGCAATGAATTTTGGGCACAAGGTAGAGTAATTTATCCTAGGTCTAATGTGTCTTTACGGGAATTTTTGGATCAACAAAGTATTTAATATTAATTAAAAGGCACACAGTAGGCAAAATATATCAAATGGAACCAAAATAATATTATTAAAATTAAGGTGGCTCACAAAAATAAGTCATGTGTCACACAAGGTAGAGGACAAGTTAAACTACAACATGCAATTTTTAGAAATTAAAAATGATGATAAATGGACACATAAATATGTGTGTAAAGACAAGGGCAAAAATGTAATAGAGAAATTAAAATTACTGAAAATAAAACATGCGTACAGGTAATCAAGTGCAAATACCTATAATGATGGGGGCGTGAGTGCAAAATTCTCTCTGAGAACATGTGCTCCTCATGTGGCGCGCTTGACAGGGACCATAATGCAAATTCAAAAACTTTCCCGGGCCTCTGTCCAAATTACCTAGCCCTCACGTGAGAGATACGCGAGAGGGATAGGCTCGGACAACGTTGAAGGCTCGGGTAGAGGCTCAGATGGCTCATAAGGTTCGAACCAGCTTCAGGATAGCTTCGATCACCCCGAGCCTAGGGTCGGGGAGGAGGCTCGGAGGGTGTGACGTGGTGCGCCAGGAACCGTCAGATCAAGTTAGATCGAACAGTGGCTGATGGCTCCTGGGGTGAGGCGACGTATCTATCTGAGAACTGTCAAATCAAGATATATCTAACGGTGGCCGATGAGGACGACGTGGCGTGGTGCGAGGCGTCAGATCCTCGCGAGATCGAACGGTGGTTAAAGGTCGAAGGCGATGCCGATGTGGCAGTGTAATGGACGTTGGATCCTCCTGATCCAACGGTGGCAGGAAGCTGGTCCATGTGTCGAGGCGAGAATTGTTTGATCAGGAAGATTCAACGGTAGATGGAAGCCTTCTTCTCCGGTCTGCCGCCTCTTGCGACGGACTTAGCGGGGATCCAACGACGATGCTCTAGCTCCGTCGCGCTCACCTGAGGACGTGGAAGCTTGACGGCGACCCCTTGATGGTTCAGGTTGATCGTGGGAATGTTAGGAGTCTGCCAGAGGGTCTGGAGGCGGCAGGAGTCTATCGAAGGCCGGTGGAGATGAAGCTCGAAGCGGCTCCAGCGTGGGGTCCGGCCAATGAAGATGAGGGTACCTGCAGGGTTAGTCTATGCAAGGAAACATGTGCAATGTGCTCATGAGGTGAATGTGAGTGCAGTGAGGACATGAGGGTGAAGTGAGGGGGTGCTGATGGTCCTCCTCTGCCGTGGCATAGGAGCTTTGGTCGGAGGGGGGTGCGAAGTGTTGTAGGAGTAAAAGGAGTAGCGTGTGAAGATGGGAGCTCCAAGGTAGAGCTCGGGGAATGGTCGGAGAAGCGGGATGATGATCAAAGGAGCGGAATATATTATGAGAAAAACTGAGAAGAAGAAGATGGAGATCGTAGATTAAGATGGAGGAGTGCTACCTGGGCCATGAGTCTCTTGGTGGAGACTCGGGTCGTCTCTCGAGGGCCGGTAGCTACCCGAGCTCGAGCAGCTCGTCGGAGGAGCTGCTACACGGCGAAGAAACGTCACGGATCTCGCCGGAGGTATATCACCGTCGTCGCTCGATTTCGTGTCTTATCGATGTCATCGATTAGGGGAAGAGAGCTCTGGGCTTCCTCCTGCTAGGACGGATGATCATGAAAGTGGGCGGAAGCGGGGTATTTAAAGGAAGACAGTGGAGGTCAGGCGATGGATGCGTGGTGTTCATGGGGTTTTTGGAGTGATGTGGGCGAGTTTCATGGAGGTCATGGAGGTAAGCAAGGAAGAGGGAATCATTGGCTACGTCGTGGAGGTGATAGAGGGCGAAGATGGTGACTGGAGTGGTGCCAGAAAAACAAAGGGGGCAGAGCCGTCGTGAGGTGGATATCGTGGGAAAGAGAGAGGAACGGAGGTAGGAGACAATGCCCCAACCGTTGGATCTAGTGATCCAATGGCTAGGAGATGGGTGTGAGGAGATGGACCAGATCAAATTGGAGCGATGCGATCGGAGGGATGTGATGTAGCCACGTGGCATCATGAGAGCGTGGTGCTGAAGAATGGTGGGGATCAGATCTGGCGTGGGATCGAAGGATTGTGATTGAGCGGTAGCGAGTGGGTGAGATCTAATCATTAAGGCGAAGATCCAATGGCCACAAGCGTGATACGTGGAGAGCGGAGAGCAAGGCGCTGACGTGCGGTCTTGATGAGGTCTGTGGATGGCAATGAAGTGGGCCGCATGGCTCAACCAGAGGGCGACACGGGGCCCAATTTGGCTGGCTGAAAGAAAATGTGAGATAAGAGGGAGAAGATGGTCGAATTTGAAAAAACTCAAAACATGAAAGTTGTAGATCTCGATGAGATCTATAAGTTTCATGTTGACCAAAAATGGAAACGAGGTCAAATAAAGTAATAAAATACAAGTGTACAAATATGCATACATATAGTGTACAATAGGGTCCTAAAACCCAAGTTTTGCATACGAGCTTCGATTTAAATGAAACTGGTCTCATTTTAAAGGTCTCTAAATATGTATTAATTTAAAAGTGAGTAGACCTAGAGTGGAGGCTGTATGAGAGAGATATGTGCATTTTAAGGCTCCTACTTTCAAACTTGGATTGAGGTTTTATTGGTCAATTTACAAGCTAGTATTTTTTGATATTTTTCTTTAATTAGTGTTAGTAATATATACAATGTAGACTTTATTTTATTGGATTTGGAGTTAATATAGAATATATATATAGATAGGGTGAATTTTACAAGTGATGTGGGCTTCTCATTTAATGTAGATGCAAATGCTAAGATGCAAATGTTACCAATGCATGCATGAATGATAATTATGCGATTTTTGTGGAAATATGCTCCTAATTGCTTGGGAACAAGTCTCTATTTTCAACTTTAAGAGTGATGAATCACAGATTCATCAACCCCCTATACTTAAACCTTGCTCATCCCCGAGCAACTAAAATGAAATGCAAGAGTGAAATGAGATTGGGTTCCATACCAAGGTCATGAACAAAATTTGAAAATGGAGCTTGACTCGACCTTTGGATTAATTATGTGGCGGAACCTTATTGGGATCTGAACTTAAGGCCTAACAGACTTCAAGTTCCACAAGTATTCTAATCAAGGTGCCTTAATAGTCAGGTCAGAACAAATCCTCAAACGTAAATTTCTGATGACTATGATTCTTACTTGTACTGTGTAAGTGAAATGTAACTCTCCACATCAGATATGCTAAGAAGCAGCCTCCTCTAACAAGGTATATCCCCAACAACAGCACCATTTTGAAAAGCCCTCGTCTATCCTTGTTAATTTGAGCGAGTTAACAGTCAATATAAATGTTAAGTTCACTGCAGTCGGGTAATCGAGACTTTGTCAAAAACACCACTCAGACTTAAATGAATGTCAAGTTTAAGCAACAAATTTATTTTACTTGGGCAAGCCCAAGGTCGAACTCAGGGAGGCAGCTGTCTCCTTAAGGAAATTTTCAGTTAAGTTTGAGGTCAGATTTTCAGAAGAATATTTTTGGTCTTTTTTTAGAAATTTTTGTGCAATAAAGGAAAAAAATGCAATTTCAGGCCAAATTTAGAAGTTAAATGACAAAGATGATTGATGAATCCACGATTCATCGCCTTTATTCTTTTATTTTAGCATCTTTTCCTTAGCCAAATACCTGTAAATACCATTAATTCCATAAAATTACCATTTCACATGCATTTGTTAATTATTCATTTTTAACACTTTTTGTAAATAAATAAAAGAATAAAGGAGAAAAGAAAAAGAAAAGGAGGTATTTATGCAATAAATACAGACTGACCCAAACCCCGAGAGAAGGTCAAGACTTGACCTGATCGACCAGGAATAAAGTAGGGGGAGATAAGGTTGTCTGTCAGAAAATCCAAAAATATCTTGTACATATTTGTCATGTATATTTGTATAAAACTTACATTATTTTATTTGTACATAATTTGACCTCAAACCACTTACTTTTGTAAATAAAAGTTGTGAATAAAATTGTGTTATAAATAATAAAAATATTTGTAAAATAAAAAAAAATTGTATATATTGTAAATAATTACACCCAGAAAAAGCCGTAATGCGATAATTGAAACATCAATTCCGGCTCCATACAAGCTCAAATCGAACCAAACTCACTTCCATAATACTATAAATTAAATTATCTTTCAAATGGCTGTGGTTTTGTATTTTTTGGAGTTACGGTTAAAAAGTCGATTTTCTGGGGGTGTATTGTGCAGTTTACCCATTTATTTGTGTATATAATTATTAATATTTATTTTTACTTAATATATATTTTATAAATATTATTTTCAATAAAAATAAAAATTAAAATAAAATTAAAATAAAAAAAAATCTTGTATACAAATTGTTTCCTTATTTGCACCTATGTACATTATATCATATGTATATAATACATGTATGCCACTAACTTCCATTTATAAAATCCACCAAAAAAATTAATTTCCTAACATTAATTAATTCATTTTATTTAATTTCGAATTTTGTATTTAATCATTTGATTTTATTTGATTTATGTGACTTAATAACCTACCATATATACATGATTTGATTTCGTACCTTTAATGGCCACCATTAAGGTGGCCAATTAATTTTCAATTAATTTATTAATTAATTTAATTAATTTATTTCGAATTTCGTAATTATTTATTTATTTAATTTATTAATTTAATTATTTTATTAATTTTTCCAATAAACACATTCCTTTTTTGTAAACATTTTCCTTTTTTGTTTTTTTTTTGCCTCTTTTTAATGGGCTCCTCCTCCCTCATTCAAACTTGATCGATCTTTGGCGGAGAGGAGCCCATTTTCCGAGAGGTTTCTTGTTGAAGAGGGTCCTAGCCTCCGATCCAGTCGTTGACAGCGGCTTGAGCTTCGTCGAGGCCATCATGGCTTGTCCCCTTCTTCCCAGTGAACTCCAGAGGCATCGCGAGAGTGACAGCAAGCGATCGCCCTTGTTGCAGTGAGGCGAGGAGGTGTGTCCGATCCCCGAGGTGAGATCCACTTTTACTTGTTGTTTTTCTTAGGTAATCGTAGATTTAGATGTTAGCGTAGGTGTAGTTTTTAGAAGTTAGATCATTAAAAAAATCACAAAAATTTCCATCACTCTCTGATCCGCGTCCGACATCGATTTTTCATCTCATTTTCGTATCCCTCCATCTTCACATTCTACCTCACGCAATCTTTCACCTCCAGTCACGCACGGTGATCGGAGCCTCAGATCCATCTCTCACATTTCCACCGGATCTCCATCCATATTTCCTAGTATTGTGCATAAATAAAAAAATAAAAAAAATAAAAAATCATATAAGGATTCTCCCTGTTTATCTCACAGTTGTTTTTGCAGGAAGAAGTAAAAAAAAAGAAATAAAATTTTTGTTCCTCTTTTTGTCTCTAACATTCTGTTTTGCAGGAAAATAATAAAAAAAAAATTTTAAAAATACATTTTTTTTCCTCTAACCTTTCCTGCAGGTACAGAACAAATAATAAAAAAAAATAAAAAAAATTCAGACGCAGGTCGGCGGCCACCACCTCCGCCGCCTGCAACCCCCAGCGGACCCCCGCCGCCCCGCGCTCCAGATCCGCTAGCGGCGGAAGCCGCCCTCCATCCAGCTCCCGCGCGGGCCGCCGTTCTGCTGACCAGCAGGCCTCCTTCTCCAGCCCCGCGCGCAGGCACACCTCTGCTAAGCACCCGCGCCTCCGGCCAGCGGCGCGCTGCGCGCCCTGCCATCATCGACGCCGGCCTCCTGGGAGGAGCTCCTCCCCGCGTCCACCGCGTCCCCTCCAGGCTCCACAACCTCCTCCGCCAACGCGGAGCTCCGCCCTCGCAGCCCCGCCGACGTCAGGCTCCGCTCCACGCATCGTGCGCCCGCGCGCGAGATCTCCAGATCAGCAGCCCCCCCTTGGCGCCGCCAGCGCTTCTCCTGCGCGCGTCCACCTCGCGCCACCCCACGGGCGCCGCCCTCCGCCTCCGTGCTCCGATCGCCACTCGCGCGCGGCCGCCTCGCGCCGAACTCCGCCCACTCCCAGCGGCGGCGACTTCCCTCCTGTGGCTCCCTTTTTCCCCATTTGAGAAAGAACGACATCAACTAAGGCATCTAGGGTTTGGGTTCTTAAAAAAATTGGAAATATTATAAGTTCCCCCCTGAAAGTACTCCAAACTACGACAAGGGCCCTGCTTCAGAAGATCATGTGGTTGGCATATGCCTATTGGGTAATTTGCGAAACTTTTTGCTGTGTTCTATTTTTGTTAACCATTTGATGCAAAAACGTTAAATACTTACAATTAAGCCCTTGTACTGCAAACTTTAACTGTGCATGCTCTTTTTGATAAAATCAATGTTTCTCATGCTCAATAAATTCTGAGAAAATTCGCATATGCTCTTGTTATGTGCCTGAACATTGCATAAAATTTTCATTGCATTTTGACTTCTTTTGATATATTTAAAAAATAAAAAATGTCTTTTTGCTTGCATACCTTTTGATAATTCATAAAAAATATAAAAATTGCCTAAAAATCCCACAAAAATTCCTGTAGCTGAGGTTTGATTTGTTTTAATTTCTGTCCAATTTTTGTGCTTTTATCCCTTGTGAATATTGTGCTTGTTTTAAAAATACAAAAAAAATATATATATATAAGTCAAAAACCACTAAAAAATTAGCTTTTCTGAAATTTGACTACTTAGTTTTTAAATCGTGCTCCTTGTGTTCGACCCTGGATCGCTATACCAGGTAAAAAGAATAGCGAAGACCGCTGATACATTGAATTTCTTGATTTATCTTATCTGAAGTGGTTTTACAAATTTTTCTCGTTGACCGAATCCTGCGGTTGAGAACAACGACTTTTTGATATTATTTACACATCTTAACCGTTCGAATTTCGTCTCATCAATGATCAAATAAAATCCAAAATTAATGAAACTTGGCCAGATGATGGAATGCTATGAAACCAAATGTCTATATTTTTTTGGATTTTCAAACTCTAGATGAATTGACTATGAATAAAATATGAATGCAGGGTAGTTTTCGCAAAATTAATTTTAATAAATACCAAGAGACATTATTTTTAGATATAAAAATTATCCTAGATATGTATAAGTGATGAATCGAAGAAAATTAATAAACCTAAAAATCTATATGAATTGAACCTATTAAAAATCAATTAAGCAAATCACTATTTGATTTATTCAAGTCTCGTGATGCGTGCAAATGCAATGAATTTTGGGCATAGAGTAGAGTAATTTATCCTAGGTCTAATGTGATTTTATGGGAATTTTTGGAGCAACAAAGAATTTAATATTAATTAAAAGGCACACAGTAGGCAAAATATATCAAATGGCACCAAAATAATATTATTAAAATCAAGGTGGCTGACAAAAATAAGACACGTGTCACACAAGGTAGAGGACAAGTTGAACTGCAACATGCAATTTTTAGAAATTAAAAATGATGATAAATGGACACCTAAATATGTGTGCAAAGACAGGGGCAAAAATGTAATACAAAAAATAAAATTACTGAAAATAAAACATGTGTACAGGGACTCAAGTGCAAATACCTATAATGATGGGGGAATGAGTGCAAAATTCCCTCTGAGAACACGTGCTCCTCACGTGGCGCACCTGGAAGGGACCAGAATGCAAACTCAGAAACTTTCCTGGGCCTCTGTGAAAATTACCCAGCCCTCACATGAGAGATACGTGAGAGGGCTAGGCTCCGACAGCATTGAAGGCTCGGACAGAGGTTCGGATGGCTCAGGAAGTTCGGACCAGCTTTGGGATAGCTTCGATCACCCCGAGCCTAGGGTCGGGGAAGAGGCTCGGAGGGCGTGATGTGGTGCGCCAAGAACCGTCAGATCAAGTTAGATCGAACGATGGTTGATGGCTCCTGGGGTGAGGCGACGTGGATGTCTGAGAACCGTCAGATCAAGATAGATCTAACGGTGGTCGATGAGGATGATGTGGCATGGTGCGAGGTGTCAGATCCTCACAAGATTGGACGGTGGCTGGAGGTCGAAGGTGATGGCCACGTGGCAGCGAAATGGCCATTGGATCCTCCTGATCCAATGGTGGCAGGAAGTTAGTCCACATGTTGAGGCGAGAACCGTTGGATCGGGAAGATCCAATGGTAGCTGGAAGCCATCTTCTCCAATCTGCCACCTCCTGCGGCGGACTTGGCGGGGCTGTAACGATGATGCTCTAGCTCCCTCGCACTCTCCTGAGGACGTGGAAGCTCGACGGCGACCCGTTGATGGCTCAGGTTGATCGTGGGAATGTTAGGAGTCTACCGGAGGGTCTGGAGGCGGCAGGAGTCAACCGGAGGCCGGTGGATATGAAGCTCGAATCGGCTCCGACGTGGGGTCCGACCAATAAAGATGAGGGTACCTGCAGGGTTAGTCTGTGCAAGGAAACATGTGCAATGTGCTCGTGAGGTGAAAGTGAGTGCAGTGAGGCCTGGAGGGTGAAGTGAGGGGGTGTTGATGGTCCTCCTCTGTCGTGGCGGAGGAGCGTCGGTCGGAGGGGGTGCGAAGTGTTGTAGGAGTAAAAGGCGTAGCACGCGAAGGTGGGAGCTCTAAGGCGGAGCTCGGGGAATGGTCGGAGAAGCGGGACAATGATGAAAGGAGCGGAATAAATTATGAGAAAAACAGAGAAGAAGAAGATGGAGATCGGAGAAGATGATGGAGGAGTGCTACCTGGGATCTGAGGCTCTAGGTGGAGACTCGGGTCGTCGCTCGAGGGCCAGTAGCTACCCGAGCTCAAGCAGCTCGTCGGAGGAGCTGCTACACGGCGAAGAAACGTCGGGAATCTCATCGGAGGTATATCACCATTGTCGCTCAATTTCGTGCCTAATAGTTGTCACCGATGAGGGAAAAAGAGATCTGGGGTACCTCCTCCTATGGCGGATGATCGTGAAAGTGGCCGGAGGCGGGGTATTTAAAGGAAGACAGTGGAGGTCAGGCGATTGAGGCATGGTGTTCGTGGGGTTTGTGGAGTGACATGGGCGAGTTTCATGGAGGTCGGCGAGGAAGAGGGAAGCATTGGCTACGTCATGGAGGTGATAGAGGGCGGAGATGGTGACTGGAGTGGTGCCAGAAATAGATAGGGGGCGGAGCCATCGCGAGGTGGAGATCATGGGAAAGAGAGAGGGCCGGAAGTAGGAGACGACGCCCCAACCGTTGGATCGAGTGATCCAACTACTAGGAGATGGGCGTGAGGAGACAGTCCAGATTAGATCATAGCAATGCAATCGGAGGGATGTGATATAGACACATGGCAGCATGAGAGTGTGGTGCTGGAAAACGGTGGGGATCAGATCTGGCGTGGGATCGAAGGGTTGTGATTGAGCGAGAGCGAGCGGGTGAGATCTAATTATTAAGGCAAAGATCCAATGGCCACGAGTGTGCCACGTGGAGAGCGGAGAGTAAGGCACTGACGTGCGGTCTTGATGTGGTATGTGATTGGCAATGGAGTGGGCCGCGTGGCTCAACCAAAGGGCGCCACATGGCCCAATTTGGTTGGCTGAAAGAAAATGTGAGATAAGAGGGAGAAGATGGCCTAATTTGGAAAAACTCAAAACATGAAAGTTGTAGATCTCGATGAGATCTACAATTTCATGTCAACAAAAAACGGAAACGAGGTCAAATAAAGTAATAAAATACAAGTGTACAAATATACATACATATAGTGTACAATGGGGTCCCAAAACCCATGTTTTGCGTACAAGCTCCGATTTAAATAAAACTGGTCTCATTTTGAAGGTCTCTGGATGTGTATTAATTTAAAAGTGAGTAAACATAGATTGGAGGATGTATGAGAGGGATATGTGCATTTTAAGGCTCCTAGTTTCAAACTTGGATTGGGGTTTTATTGGTCCATTTTACAAGTTAGTATTTTTTTGATATTTTTCTTTAATTAGTATTAGTAATATATACATTGTAGAGTTGATTTTATTGGATTTGGAGTTAGTATAAAATATATATAGATAGGGTGAATTTTACAAGTGATGTGAGCTTCTCATTTAATGCAGATGTAAATGCTAAGATGTAAATGTTATCAATGCAAGCATGAATGCTAATTATGCGATTTTTGTGGAAATATGCTCCTAATTGCTTGGGAACAAGGATCTATTTTTAACTTTAAGAGTGATGAATCACATATTCATCAACTAGCACCAAAAAAGGGCTCTGCATCGTATAGTGATACAAGTCTGGGTGTCGAAGGTCTCTTAGATACTCAAAAGAGACGCACCCCGGTGGCCTTCCATCTACACGTTCAAGTTTGACAAACTAATGAGACGATGGATTGAATGCAAGAAAAGACTTATTCCCTAGTGTTGAGGATTAAGTCTAGAGGAGAGTCTCCTGGACCGGAACCTTGGGTGACATCTCGACTCTCATGATTAAGATACACTAAATGTCATATCCTTATATTATATGTACAAACAGAGAGTCTGATAATTTGAGAAGTTGGATTCCTTTTTACTAAAGCATGGTTGAGTCTAGAATTTTAGTATCACTTAAATTAAGGGTCCTCAATGAATTGAGCCTCGAAATCTTACATGCACTGTCAGGAATTAATCCAGCTCCTTCATTCTATAGGTGCCCGAGGACGAGCATAGTTTAAGTATAAGGGGATGATGAATCTCAGACACATCATATTAAAATTCATTCATTATCCTCTTAACTCAAACAAATCAATAAAAACTAGAATTAATTCATTAATATTAACTTTTATTAACTCTGTATATATTCTATGTATATTATTAACCCTATTTATTGTATTAATTACTGACTTTTGCTTTATTATTTCAATCTATTAAAAACCCCTAAACATAGACTAAATATTGTATATATTTATATGGTCTTTAAAAAGAAATTAAAAACACAAAAAATAACAAAACCATTAAAATTAGTGTTTTTACCTATTAAGGATACTACCAAAAATTGTGCTTTGTATAGTTGACCACTTTTAACTTTTTGTTCAACATCAAACTTGTAGATCTCATTGAGATCTACAACTTTCATGTTTTGACTTTTTGTTAATTCTCCTTCCCGTATTTCTTTTTTATTTTTCATTTTTTTTTTCATTTTTTGAATATTCTGGTGCAGCTGTGTGGCGACCTCTGGGCCGCCCACATGGCCGCTTCCCCCTCTTGCCATGTGAGCTCCTCCCTTGGCCCTTGGAATACATCCCCCCGCCTCCATCTTGGTCGTCCACCCTCGCCCCTCTCTCGGCCCTTCGATCTTTTTCCTGGATGAGATCCAACTGCTCCCTTCTGCCCTAATCCTGACCACAGGATCACCATCCATCCAACGGCTCCATGCATGCCACATCATCCACTCCTCCTTAGCTGTTAAATGAAACCCTGCCTTGATCTCCACCGCACACTCGCACCCCATTACCTACCACACGATCAGATCATTACCGCTCACCTGCACCTCCATCTCGATCGTTGGATCACGAGATCCAACGGTCCAGGCCCCTTCCTCCTCCTCCAAATGCTCCTCTTGCCCATCCATTACACTTGAAAACACTCCGCTTGCTTCCATTTCTAGCTACCGCCTCGATCCCCCTCTCCTCGATTCAACACCTCTCCCACATATCCCTAGGATCTATGATCCTTGTGCAGACTTCAATGGGCCCCCATCACTCCCTAGCCTCACTACGGTCATTGCAAAACCCTCTGCCACCTCTTGAAACTGACAATGCCTCTTGTAAATCCAATCTCTCCGCCCCCATTACACCTCATCCACCATTCCACGAGGGTTTGCCTAGACCTACTTCCCTCCCCATGACAGGGGGAGGCAGAATTGAGGACCGATAATGGCCGGTGCCCTCAGGTGTTTACCCATGGTCTTCCGACCATGTTGCGGTGCCTCTGACCTGCTGAGCTCCATGTTGTGGCTGCACACGTTTGAGTGAAGACCATGGCGTAATCTGAAGCCCAACCCAAGCCAATCCCTCCGCCCACATTCTTCTTCAGATCTCCAATAACCCTCTGCATCTTTTTCTTCGCGTTTTATACTCTTTAATAACGCACACGCACACCACTTCATCCCGATTCGATCACACCTAAAGCATCTCCTGACATCTCTTATCTTCACGGGAGGCCTAGATCATCTTCCTCCTCCCTAGAACCCTTCACCGTAAGTTGTCCCATTTCTTTCACCTTCATGGCGGAGAAACTCACTAGGTGCTCGCCTTCTCCGCCACTCAGACATCCATTCCACTCACCTCACTCGCTCCCACTGCACACACAGCTTCGGTATTATTAACGTATGCAGGTGCAATTCTTCAATGGTTCGAGCTTGCATCATGTCTCCGATCTCGAGCTCCGCCTTCGGTGGTGCTTCATCGACCTCCATCTCCATCTAACCTAATGGCTTCTCCACCTGTCTTCCTTCATCGCAAGGAGCTCACGGAGCTCCCAGGATCTTCTTTGACATCGAGCGAAGGCGATGGAGCTCTGGCAGTCTCGCCGGAGCTCCAAATGCGTTGCCACTCCTGCGATGAAAGATGAAGTACTGGTGTCGTTGGATGGCGCCCTTATGGCGACCATCCAATGGCCCAGATAAGGCTACGTTGTTCCTTCGACCCTGCAGGCTCGTGGGATCTGAGCCACTCGCCCGAAGCTCCTGAGTCTGCCATGTGTCCACCGAAGCTGCTACCTCACCGAACCTAGCTCTGTGCGCCTTGCATGTACGGGGTTGTATTAATTACAGAGAAGCCCTCGAGGATTTCACAAACTAAATCTAGGTCCTCAATTGTGTGCCTTACGTGTGTGCTTGGTGTATTTTATATGAAGGCCCGCCAGCTTTCAAAAATTATAAAAAGGCCCCCCACGTACATAGAAAATAACAGGGAGGTCCCTCTGGATTTTGTAAATTGCAAAATAGACCCCTCAAGGACTTCTTTGTATTTTTTTTCAATTTATTTCCATGATTTTCTTGCACTTATTCCCTTGCATTCCATTTATTATATCTTGAGCATCTGGACTCTGATTCAATCAATTTCAGTTTCATTTTAATGTTTGTTTTATTCTCGATTTAATGGCATAACTTATTTCATGTTTTGACTCTTAATTAAATGTCATAATTTTTTAGATCTATAGTGTCTTCTGCTCTTTAATTTAAATGTAATAAATTATCTTTATTGCTCAATTTGACTCTAAAATCGATCCTTATTCTATTGCTCTTTAGTATAGTTATTTTCGGCATTTTTGTAATTATCATTTGCATATTCATATGTTGCATACCATACGTAGAACATCTCTTTTTAACATGCATAAAACCAAACTAAAATGCATGCATCATATCTATGTGCCATTAAGTTTGCATTGTATTTTGTGCAAAGTTTGCATATGAAGACCTAGATTTAGAATTTAATCACTTATATTTAATCAATAATTTCCGATGAATAGACTAGGAGTCTCATGTCCCTGTGTTCGACCTTGGTACACGTACTAAATAAAATAATTATCGCATATTCAATGTTGTGGTCTTTGCTGTATCAAAATATGTCTCCTGTACTACAATAATACGACCTTATTAAAGAGATGGATTTTGTGGTTCATTAAGAGACAAGACTTTAGAGATAGTGATTTCAAAAGTCTTACCTTCAAGTACTTAAGACTTAATAGATAGTGATCTAAAAAGTCTTACATGTAGATACCTTACAAGACTTAAGACTGTGTCTTAGTCTAAGAGATAGAAATCTCCAAGCATAAGGGTATTCTGATAAGGATAATAAAAATTGCTTACTAGTTATAATAATTGTTGATGGATACAATGGCTAAAACTAGCAAGATGCGAGGTATTATAAATGCTTCAACAAAATTGAGTACTGGTTGCATAAGATGCAACATTCGCATTGGATGCGAGCACTGTTACTAGGAGATATGCAAATCTGTAGAAGGACTTCGCATATTCTCTCGAGAAAAGAGTGACTAGTCAGTTGATCAAGATATTTGTCTAAATATCTTATGATTAACACAAGAGTGTGGGTTTAAAGATTATCCCATTAATGGTTCTTTGGGCTAATGGGAGATTTTTGGACATGTGAGCCCATGGCGAGTCATTATGCAATAAAAGTTATTGCATATCATTCATTAATCTTAAATGAAGAACAAATAATTTGCATAATAGGTCCCTTAGTAAAATTAGGGTTATCTACCATGGCCACCTTGATATCATACCAGTGTTGATCCAAAGGTTGGATCATAGAGGATGATGTAAAATTGAGTATCTAAAGAATTAGATTCATGACACAACCAAATCGTCAAGTGATTATCAAGAAGGTATCTCCAACATGAGAAGGAGATGAAAATCCTTACTCCAAAGGCTGACATCCGACTGACCTTTTGATGCAAGTCCTCTACATAGAAATAGATATTCAAAGGTATTGGATGAGCTAGATCAAAGAGTTGACTTAACAAGATTGAGATAACTAAAACCTATGTTGTATGTTGTCACATATAGGCACACATCGTCTAACCGGGGATAGATATGTTACTATGTGTGTAAGTATGTACATTAGGCAGACCATTAGGTTGATGATCTAATCAAGGTCTATACACCGGGCATATGAGTAGTACTATCTCTCAAGTGGATAATACTTGTTCATTACTGAACCGGAAGACATCAGCTCACTCATAAGATATTGAGATAAGCCAAATTCCAATGTTGGTCGTGGTGTTTTGGAAAGTAGACAGGATTTGAAAGTATGATATATGTTTTGAAAAGCATATGATCGATACCAACTCCCAATGATTGAATGAGAAACTTAATGACAAAACCCTAAAGGAGACAAATTTCATGTTTATTTTAGGTCTTCCAGTATGCAGGATGTATGGCTATTAGGAATACTCGAGGGTAATGTGATTTTAAATGATTGTATAACTCTGACACTTCCATTCCAAGGGAGTGATGAAATAAGTTTGGATTTTAGTGACTCCACTCTATAGACTAGTTATCCAATGTTAGTCCAATGTTGGACATTGATTCGAATATGATTTAGATGCAATGAGAAGATTCGATATTTCGCTCACTTGATCAGACATCTCTGAGAGGTCTTCTAGATCTGGATATGAGATTTGATCTCACTATCCAAGTAATTATATTGGGAATAAATAGTCTCCATGTCTTTATCTCTAAGTATCAAGGGAGAAGGCTCACTATCCTTGAAAGAGTTCAAGAATTGTTCCATTAGACGATATCTGAGCACTGGAAAATTGATTATTAAATACAATTTAATTATCATTAATAATGGGGATATGTGTTGGAATCTGATACCGAGAGGGTCTAATGTTATAATAAGGATAGAACACAAGTCGATGTGTCGACCACTCAACAAGTCTGAAATTCAAACAACAATCAACCCACAAATATAAGATAAAATAAATCAAAGTGAATGATATGAGTAAGGATTTTTATTTAACTCAACTAAATATGAGTATAGGGCAAATATGGTAGAGTGTCGAACCACTGAGAAGCAAACGAGGGTAGAGATAGAAATAAGTCGATTAGTTATTGCAAAATAATGAATATTTTTGGATTTTAGTTTTTATCTTTTATTTGATTTTGTTTTTTATTCTTTTGCAAGTTTTAATTAATATTTGATTTTTATGTGGTTTTTAATTCATTTTATATTATGAGTTCTAATTTTGATGCTGCTTCCTCGATCAAAATGCAAACCTATAGCTGCAGAAGTAGGAACAATCGCACCAGAATGAATCTTGTTTCTGTAAAGTAGAGACCCAGGAAATAGTTAAGATCAAGCCTTTTCTCCCAGGAATGAGGAAGTAACAAAGCCATCTATTATTCTAAATATCTGTCGCCGCGCTGAAAATACTAGAAAGTCATCGAGCGACCTATTACTATATCAGACAAAAAGGGGCTTTAAGGTTCCGAACTTTGACCTCTGAGCATAGAGAAAAAGTGGCAATACTGATCATATTCTGGGTCCGCCGTTTTTTATTTTAACTAATCCGAATATGTGTACTAAGTCAAACTCTCTCCATTCTTGGCAGAGGGACATGACACTCACTTTCTGACATCGGTTCTGACTGCTGCTCTCCTCACTCACCCACGCTCACTCTCGTCCCTGACTAACTGCCTGAATCCTAAGTAATTTTTTTAATTAGGTTTAAAATAAAATATAAGTTTATATATGTGAGAGAGATAAAAGAGAGTGAAAAGCATCTTTTTGTTTTTAAAAAATGATAAACAAACTCAAAATGCACCAAATAAAATATTTTTTGGTTTCTATTTTTCTATATTTATAGTATTTTAAGGTATTTTTAATATTTTTATGGATTTTTAAAAATGAAAATAGACAAAACAATGTTCAATTTAAATTCAGAATATTGGAATGGGCCTAAAATATATCTAACAGATCAGATAGGGCTCATATATAATTTTAATATAAAGTAGAGATAATAAAGAAAATTCAAGACTCTAAAACTCAATTCTTGGGGTTTTGTGTGATTTTATATAATTTTTAAAAAATTTAATATTTTGCAATATTTAGTTTTCTTTTTGTATTTTTGTGATTTTTGGTTATGTGTTAAAATACAGTAAGAACTAAGTAATATATTTTTTGGTGGTTTTTAGAGGTATATTTGAATTCTTATGATTTTTCTCAGTTAAACGGTGAATAAAATATTTTTTGTATTTTTATAAATAGGAAACTAGTTTTAAATACCTTAGTAAAAATATGTGTGATACAATAAAGCTCAAGGTTCTTAAAATAATTTACCTAAAATGTTTAGATACAATTAAGCAATTAAACTAATTAACAAAGAAATATAATTAATTTACAAAGCTAGGGACAATTTTACAAATATCAAAAACTATTCAAGCATTTCAAAACACTCAAGACAAGTCCAAGGGCCTTTCATGCAATAAACCCAAATATATAAGCACTGGTAGGGGTCTCTTTGCAATTAAGTTAAAGTTTGCATCCATACAATAACAAATAAAAGAAGTCTAGGATCATATATGCAAATAGTCCATTTCATTTCAAACTTAATATAAAATTGGCAAAGATCAAAGTGTAAATACACAAAAGTTCTTCTTCAATTAATAACAAGTCCTAGAAAATGTAAGGTACATAGTGCAAATAATCAATAAAAAGCCTCACATGGGAGCCCGCATGAGGTGCCCAAAACTGGACTAAATCGCAATTAGATGAAAGTTCTAGGTACCTTGTGGAAAATATCCCCATAATATTGAACTACAGATAATATTTATAAAATTAAAACAAAAACCAAAAAGAACGAGGAGTTTCAGAGCAAAATACCTCTATCTGTGAGTTGATGGACGATTGGATGCGCTTCACTTAAGTGATGGTTGTCCGGAGGCATTGATACCCCATCACAAATGAAGGGTTTTGATTAGATCCAAGGCTCGATCAGATGACTGATGGGCTCCTCATATGGATGGTTCATATAAGTATTGGAATGGCTTGGTTGATCTGATGGATGTTACTTCGTTGCAAGAATAGTAAAGAACACTTCCCGTCCTTGCTTTGATCATTCAATCCTTCCTCCTCTGGCCACCGTAGAGGCTCATAGGTGGCTTAAATTGATGTTGATACTCCTTCGTAGATACTGGTACCTTCAGAAATGTTCGAGCCTCGATGGGTGAGGCCCGGAGCTCAATGGAAGGTCGTTGATCTGGATCTGTCTCATGGGTTAGATTCACCTCAGATGGCATCTCTTGGAAGCGAGACCTGCACGAAAAGATGGGTAGCTCAAGGGTGATGCTCCTAACCTACTCGTTAGGTGGAATAGATGGATGGTGATGTGAGGCGGTGATCTCCAATGATGCGGCAGAAGATGGAGATCTAGGAACTCGATTCTTACAAAATGGAGAGGGTTTGATGGGTTGAGGAGAAGTAGAAGATGAAGGGGAAAGAGATGGGGTAGTCATCTAGACATCATAGTGGTTGACAGACGATGAATATTAAGGATAGGGTTTGGGCCATAGCGCATCACGGAAGCATGTAGATCGCATCGAATACGATCTAGGGAAACTACTCATATTAGTTGCAACGGGTAGTGGAATTTAAAATTTTGAATAAGATGAAACCACATGATTCGAGAACACTTCCCAAATAGATTCATCAAGATCACAAACGAGTAAATAGGATTACCTCTTAGAGTGTGTTTGCGATCGCTAATCTATAAAGTAAGAGATTCTCTTGTCTTAAGTTCGATCCAAAAAAGAATGCACTTGCAGGCACGTGGATAAGACGCGCAGCTCCCGCAGTCCGAGTTGATGATCCGAGTGAAGATACTCTTGATTTTGTCTCATGAAATACAGATCCTTCTTCACGAGCAAGAAGCACCGAAGAAGGTAGAGATCCATGAGCAGTTGATTCGGCTGCACAACGGCGAAGCAACGACAACGGTGCTCTCAACAACCCTAAAGTGGATGGCTACTAGGATTTGAAAGAGGGGGGCTATGGACGTGTATGAGAGAGAGAGTTTATTGTGTGTAAAAGAAAAGGCTAGGTCTACCCTTTCTTTTATTCTAAATTGGATGGTGGAGGTGTACTCCTAATTCAAATCAACGGTTGGGATTTTATTGCAAAAAATTGCAATAACAATTAATTTAATTTAAAATACAATAAATATGTTGTAAATAATCTTAACATATTTAGTTCCAATTAAATCAAGACTCTTATGAATGAAATATGATTAAATAGCAACCTTCCATGTAAGGGGAAAAGAGATAGCCTCCTTCCCCTTAAAACATGGTGGATGGTCACCCTCGATTGGAGAGAGAAAACTCTTTCTCCAATCCTGATGTAATCTTATTACATTAAATCTTAATTCATGGAATCTACTGTCGACAAAATATCACCAAATAATTATGGCCAATTATTTGTGATAATTACAAACAAAACAATAGACAATAATGAATCAAATTCAACCTCCCAATAAAATGTAAATTACGTTTACAATTAACTGTAAAATGTGAATCCAATTCACAACAGCATTTAATTTGTAGATCCTATTTGCAATTAACTCTCTCCATTATATTATAAATGACATTTGTAGTATTAATGATTATTATGGATAGTGATATCCGTATTAATAACATCTTTGATAGCTAAATCATATTTAATTATCTTAGATGTCATTTCTCATGTGTCAAAATAATATCAATCATATTCACATTATTTATAATAATTGAATCGCATTTAACTATATTAGACAACTATTCTAATGTGTCCAAATATGAATCATATTCATATTATTCATAATAATTTAATCACATTTAATTATCCATTTCCCAATGCTTAAATACATTATCAACAATTGAATTATTCTTGAACTCTTTCAAGAACAATGTGCTTTCTCTGCGGATACTTGGAGATAAGGACATGGCGAATTTATATTCCATGTATAGAGACTTGGATTGAGATCATATCTCAAATCCATATCTGGAGAACCTCTCAAAGATGTTTGATTAAATCAAACAGTTACATCTAATCTTATTATTGCATCCAAATTATATTCAGATCAATGTCCAACATTTGGATTAAGATTAGTTTAGTGATCTACAGAGAGGAGTCGCTAAAATTCAAACATGTTTCATTACTCCCTCAAAATAGAAGTGTCATGATTATACAATCGTTTACGATCACATCACCCTCAAGTATTCCTAATACATATACATCCTGCATACTGGAAGGCTTAGATTAAACCCAAAGTATTAGATCATATTTGAATTGTCTTCTTTAAGGTTTTATCATTAAGTTTCTCATCAAATCATCGGGGTTGGTATTGATCATATTCTATCCAAAAGCATGTCATACCTATAAATCTATCAAGCTTCTGAAGCGAGACAACCATGCACGGAATTTGTTCCCAATATCTTGTGAGTGAGCTCGTGTCTTCCGATTCTGTAATGAATATGTATGATCTTATCAATAGACATATGTCCAAGGTTTGATGCTCGATCATTGTCAAATGATATTTATCCTCCTTTTGATCTTTTAAGGTTTTAATTTTCAGTATTAGAAATATTAGTGAACCATTCATTAATATTCCAAGTTAGCAATCCTTTAAATGTTAGATTACTATCTAAAATATATCCATCGTAACTCTTTATAATAGGTCTATCTCAAAATGTATGTCCATTTCTAACAAGTTTAGAAATAAACAATGAATGTATTCTAATATCTATGTCATAGAGACATTCTCTAAGACCAAGGGATCTCCCACTGAAAATATGCAGTCTTTATATCCAATGGAGATTGTTGCAACAATTGCATCAACTCTCATGTGAATGACTATTAAACCTTAAGATTAAGGTTTCTAGTCTTCTAAAACATATGCAACCAATTACAAGTGTTACTAGAATAATGAAATACAATTATCTAACTTTTAGTCTTAAATAATAAGTAAGTCGATTTTAATAATGATATGCATATGTCGAACATGTCGATGTATTATCTGATTCCTTCTCTAAGGATTCAGGATGGTCCTGATAGTCATATTATCATTATATTGGCTTATTGCAGTGTTTATATTCATCCAACTCTTTGAATGTCTTATGTTTGGAAGTCACAGAAGTACAATCAATTCTTTGACTTTCTTTCTTACTTGGGTCTGACCCATGCTTCCACTACGCTTTCTTAATCTATAAAAAACAATTGTTTAAGATAAAGGATCTCTTAAATTGAACATATCCTCAAGAGACTTCACTATAAGAGTATTTCGACATTTATACATTCTTTATCCTATTCATACAATATGAATATTACAAAGCTTCGTGAAAAGACTTGAGTATAGATAGTAGAATGACGACGCTCATCATATTTACATGCATTGTAAATCTTAAAGATTTTGTTCAGGTAGGTACTGATGAATCTCCCTTTCATCACCTTTATTCTTTCATTTTGGCCTTAAATCCTTAGATAAATACATATATATATAGCATTAATTTGTATAGAATAACACTCAGTAATATACCTGTAAATATTGTATAAATACATGTATTTAATTTTAAAATAAAAGAATAAAGGAAGAAAATAAAAAGAATGAAGTCTGAAAGATACGGAGTTACCCTAGACATCGAGACCAGTCATCACGATGACTTGGTCGACAAGGAATAAAGTGGGGGGAGATAGGACAGAGAAATTATACATATAATACAACTAAAACCCTAATTTATATTCATAAATAATTGTATTTCAGGACCTATTTTATTCTTTATTATTTATACTTAAATCAATCAACCCTCAACCTGAAACTTGTACATAGAAATACAAAGAAAAATACAAAAATTGTTTTAATCAAAAATAATTTACAGTGTGCTAAGAATACACAAAATAAAAAGCCATAAAGAAAACTTTATAGACCTTTGTCTTCTCCATACAAACCAAAAATTGACCAAACTAACCTTTATTATTCATAAAGTTAAATTATATATTTAATGAAGGTGGTTTCATTTAACTTGGAGTTAAGAAGCAGAGTTTGGCTTTAGGGGCCTCATTGTGCAATACAACTATATATAATATTCAATATATCTATTCTTTATATTTTTCACTTTCTTATATATTTATATATTTATAAATATTATTTAAAATACATGAAATGATAAAAATAAAATAAAACCATTAAAAATACATTAAAATAAATAATATGCTTTAATATATATACTATACTTATAATATAATTATGCCTATTTATTTATGAATATAAATAAAATCAGAAAAATAAACTAAAAATATGAACATAAATTTTGAATAGAGAAATTATGTATACAAAATAATTAAATCAAAAATATGAAGTAAAAATAAAACATCACAAAATATAGGTAAATATACCTATAAGTACACTTGTAAAATTAACACCTAATGAATAAAGTGGTCAAATTAAATAAAAAAATAAAAAATAGTACATAAAATAATAAATATTTTTCATGTTTTAACTTTTATTTAATTAATTCGTTTTCTTATTTAGCTGTATTTATTTAATCTTTTCTCTTTGTTTTGTCCTCTAGTAGAGGATGTGAACCAATGGGAGTCGCTCGTTGTTGACCTAGGGTCAACTCCCCCTTCGGCACCTCTAACTTGTCGGAGCTTCTCGAATCTCCAACTTCTTCCCATTTCATGCACAAACCATTGTTCGAAACGCCTTGAGCTTTGAATGAATTTTATCAATGGGATCTCCATGATTCTCGCCCTAAAATCAAATCTCATCGATCAACATCGAGAAAACCAAAATCTTCTCTGCAAGATGCCCTCTCTATTTGTATATAAACAAACCTCTCCACACCATTTTTGAATTGATCCCCTTTATTCTTTGTAACCCCAATCTTTCGATTGCTTGAGCTTATCGGTGACAGCTGCAAGCTCGCCAAAGCTTTGTCGTAGAGAAGGAGAGACTGAAAGTGGAGATCCAACTCATCGAAATAGTCATCGATGGAGTCGTTGCTGCTTGAAAACCCTGGAAATTACCCTCACCAATTATGTGGAACTAACGATTCAAATGTAGTTGTAGGTGAGCAATTCAGATTAATCAAAACAACCACTAATTAATTTATTGATTAATGAGAGCGGTCAATTTATTTTTTTTACCTGGGCAAGCCCAAGGTTGAATTCAAGGAGGCAGTTGTCTCCTTAGATTGGTTAATAGGCAATCTAGAGTGTAGGTTTTTAGAGAAGCATTATTTTAATTTTTATGCAAGTGAAAATGTCATGCAAATTCAAGCAAGTTTAAGGGTTAAATTGCAAATTTCAATCAAATAAAATCTAAAAATCCTAAAACTTGGCCAGAAGGTAAAATATGATGAAATTAATGCTGTGCAATTTTTTAGAATTTTCTGATGTAAAATGAATTTATTAAGGATTAAATATGCATGCAAGGTGACTTTTAGAAAATTAATTTTAATAAAAAAGAAAACCTAATTATTTTCAGTAACTAAAAGTATCCTAGATGTATCCGATGAGGATCTATCTAGAAAAAATTCTAAATCCTAAAAATACTGATTTATATTCTATTAGAAATAATTACTATGATCATCAATTATTTTATTCCAACCTCAATATGCATGCAAATAACATGAAATTTGGGCATACTAAACTCTAGCTACTGTGAATTTTTGAGAATTTTTGAAGTAAAGATTAAGTTAATATTAATTTCAGGACACACAATGGTCAGAATATGCAATTTTTCACCAAATATTTATATTAACTAAACCAAAGCTCACAAAAATCCTATAAATACTCACAAGATAAATAAATAATTGTTTTACAGAATGCAATTTTTAGAGAAATAAAATGATGTTCACATTAACATGCAAAGATAGGTCTAAATTCAAGTCAGAAATAAATTGAAAATGAAAGAAAAATGAGAATGAATGCAATTACCCTAACTTAGGAGGGTATTTATACAATTGTTCTAGGAGGCAAGTATGTCGAGTATGTGCGTTGACGTCTCCAAGCTAGCGGTGGTGTATTTGTGATTTGATGAGAGAACGGGGCCTCAACGCAATTGACCCACGAGGCACGTGTCGCGTACGTGCCCTGTTGGAGCAGGGGAGCGTGGGTGATTTTCCAGATGCCAAGGGGGTGGCACGCAAGAATCCCCCTACCCATGTGCTACGCACATGAAGAGAAAGCGGGGAAGGCGAAGCTCGAGGACTCAGTCCTGGACGAAAGATTGGTCGATATGCAGTGGGCTGGCAGTCGAGCGTGGCCGAAGCTTGAAGCGCCATCAACAGTGGTGAAGGTTGGTTGGGGGTGTGATGCTTCAAGTGGTGGGCTTCTTCAGGAGCAGACGGTGATGGAGGTGCAGCCGACGATGGTAAGGCGTGATGGAGTTGCGACCGAGTGGTGCGACCGTACGCCCTGAGGGCGGAGCAGGCTTGCTGGGTTGTTGGAGATGACTGGAGAGCGGAGTACAAAGACCGGCGGTGGTGGGGATCTGTGGTCAGTAGAGTAGATTGAAGACGAAGGCGGCCCAAGACGACTGACTTGCTGCTCGACATGGTGCTGTGTGTGGGTGGTGCAGAAGCATATGAAGGCGCTCGAAGGGCAGCGGGTCCCTGTTGCTCCAAACCCCAGTAGATAAATGATCGAATCTCCACAAGAACTCGAGGCACCTCTACGAGATTGCTAGGCGATCGATGGAGAAAGCACGTAGCTGTTGAGGCAGGTTCAAGGCGATGGTGATCGATGTATGAAGACGATGCTAGCGAGCGGTTGGAGGGTTCTTTGCGATGGAGAGTGTGACGGTGATGGGCGATTGAAGGTGGTGTACAGTGTTGCAAAAGGCAGAGAGGAATAAGAATATAAAGGGGAGATCGGAAGAAGAATAAGAAGGAAGACGGAAGCAGGTTACACCGGAGAAGTAGGATAGCTACACTCGACCCCGATCTTCACCGCGAGAGCTGCGGCTGTGGATCAGCTCGAAGCTTGAGAAGCAATCTTGGCATGCTGCTGCGAGGAGGTGATTCCTTCTCGGATCTCACCTTTGCATGGAGAACGACCATCGTCGCTCAACCTGGAGATGCGGTATCTATCACCTTGGCACGAGGGGCTGGTGGCCAATCGTCTATCCATTGGATTGTGACTGGGGTGGAGCGGGCCCTTTAAGGGCGGTTGGAGAGGGATACGAAGGTGGTAGGTGAGGTGTGAGTCCTATGTGTGGAGAGACAGAGACGAGGCGCAGGTGGTTGCGGATCGGTGGGCGACACGAGAAGGCAGAAGATGCAAGGAGTAGTTGCAAAGGTGATGCAAGATGTTGCGATTAAGGAAGTGGGCATCGTGGGGAGGCATGCGCTGCAGTTGCGAGTCTGAGAGGGATGACTGGGTTACGTGGAGGAGGGAGTAGTTAGGTCTGAGGGCCGCCACATGAGGATATAGAGGAAGAGGCATCGGCTACGACGGGCGGGAGCAGGTCATGTGGGAGGTTGCATGGGTGCAAGGAGAGGGAAGGAGAGGGTATGCCATGTGGCCCGTCTGATAACCCAAGAATCCTCATCTATCATATGTTCCACACAAGGCAAGAGCACAGTCATCGAAGTGACCGTCGAGAACCTTGGATTAATCAATAATTATCCTGCAATACGAATAAAGCAATAAATATCAAAAATGTGGAGTTAAAATTTATTATAACTACAATAGGTGTGTATAGGTGTAAGCATGTGTAGAGGTCGAACTCAGGGAGCAAACGGTAAAAGGGGGCAAGATAATGCGCACAAAAATTTGTCTTTCATCTCTTGTCCAATTTTATTATTTTGTGGCTTTTTTAAATTTTTTATTTTTTTGTTTTATTTTTTGTTATATATTTTTCATTTTGTTTTTAATTTTATAATTTTCTATTTTCCTTTTATATTTTCAGTTTTGATATTTTCTTTTTATTTTAAATACATATACATAGGATATATAAAGCTATATAGAATATAGAATATTATATTTATAAATACTAGTTAATATAAATAAAATGCATGGTAATAGATATTATATTTATTTAAAATAAATACTAGTTATTATATTTATTTTATGATTTTTCTAGAATTTTGCTAATTTTTATGTATTTTTAAAGTCAAAAATATCCCAAATCAGAGATTTAAATAAATACCCGAAATAGATTTGAATTTAAAAAAAGTAAATAATGTCTAAAATTACCCAAATCAATTTTAATATATGAATATTTATATAAAAAAATATAAATAAAAATTTTTTTTTGTATTTTTAAGTGATTTATAAATTTTTATGATGGTTTTTAGGTTTTTTTTTTATTTTTAGGCTTTTTTTCTTTTTTTCTATTTTTAGTGGTTTTTGGTCCGTAGGTAGAATATAACAAAATAGAAAATATATGATTTTTTGGGATTTTCAAAGATATTTTTTAAATTTTTTTGGTATTTTATAACCTAGAAATAACAAAATTGTGCTCCTTTTGATTTTTTATAAATGGTGAAAATGCCCAAAAATGCGAAATAAATACAAGGCCAAAAAGTTCATGCTACCAGGCATCTAACCCTCTTTTTATACAATTTTAGGAGCTAGGGTTCTATTTTTAATAAATGAAATCCAAGAACCAAAAATACATAAGCTAGCAAGGACATAATTGCAAATAGAATAAATTTTAGGGGCTCAAGTGCAATTTACCAAAAATATAATGTTAATAAAATTTTATTGGACTAAAAATAAATACAAAAGAGCTAGAGGCTTACATGCAATTTTCCCAACTCATGTGGAACGACACGTGAGCTGAGTTGGATTGGACTCGACCCAAGTGCAAATAAAATAAGTATAGGGCCTCTTTGTAAAATTCCCGTTTTATTTACAATTTTAATTAATAAATACACAAAAATGCGAGGAAGGATATGGAATTTACCCCATACTACGCACCATCGGACGGTCGAATTTCATCCACTAATACGCATCGCGAGCGTTGGACGGGCGATAACGCTTTGTCGATGACAGCCCAGATTAGATCTACGGTGGGCGATCGACGACTCTGGTGTGATGCATCAATCAGTGGATAGAGAATCTGGGACTAGCTCGATCCAACGACCGTGAATCCCCTACAAGAAAGGGAAGAACAAGATGTGGGATGAGCTTCATCCGGCGATGCAGCCTTGCTCTGACCACCTGGCGACATCCCTCAGCACGTAAAGCGTTCCCCGACCGCCTCTGCACCTATTGTTAGCGTAAAAAGGAGTCCTTGTGGGATGGGGACGATCGACGAGCTCGGGGAAGAAGGGCACCTCCAGGTACCTGTAGGGAGCGCAAAATCGACCCCAAAGGAGTCCTTTGGCTTGCCAGCACCTACAAGAAGCTTAGACAGAGAAAACAAAGGGGTTGGGGTCTTATTTGGAGCATAGGGATGAAAGATAGAGCATGGTCAAGGTCTCCGGTGACGAGGTGGTGGAGGAGACAGGGTCTCCAGATACACGGTGGATCTGGGTAAGCGGAAGTGTGTGGGGCGTGCAGAAGCGATAGGGTTAGAGAATGGCGGGGGTTGGCGAGTCGGAGGACGAGGTTTGCATGGTGGAATGGGTTCGCCGGAATGGGGCTCCGGTGAACTATGGGGATGGATCTACAACTAATATATGTATATAAAATCACAAAATAAAAGCATGAATTAAATCTATAGACTAAACTAAGCTAAGAAAAGTTGAACGTGCAGCTCGTACCTTCCTAAGAAGAAAGGGAACAGAGACGTCGCCGGAGCTCCGCTTGGGTGCACCTCCGCCTCCTTCGGCCGCTAAAAATCCTCCAGGGGTGCTCCTCTTGTCTCGAGAAGACTTGCTTAGCCAGAGGCAGGGGCTGTAGGACTTGGAATGATGATCAAAGAAGAAATGGAAGGAGGTTTTTATTTAAGAACATATGGAGTGCCCTTATTGACTGGCTAATGGGAAGAACCGACGCTATATACAAGGGTTCTATGATTATGGCGTTTATGAAGGTAGATCAATGATCTTTTCTCGCGAAGAGATCTAGGGGAAAGGATTGATGAAACGCTCAGGAAAAAGGGCGGAAAATCAGGGAAAAGGCTCGTGCGTCAAGTCAGACGGCTGGAGGGGGAGTTGACTGGAGGTCAATGATTCCAAGCCTGTGATTGGTCCACGGGTGCTTGCTACAGGACGAAACTGTATACTTACTCATATTTAATTAAATAAATATAGCAGATGATTTTATTAATTTTTAAGTATAAAATAAAAAATGTTTATTATTTTATATAGTGTTGTATGATGATTTTTATTTATTTTTTGGTGTTATTTAATAGTAGTTAATTTTTAGGAGTTTATCTATAGGTATATTCTTTTATGTCTTTACTATTTTATTTTTATTTTGTATATTTTATTTTATAATTACAGCTTATTTTTATGTGTATAAATATATTTTTATTATATTTTTTTATGTTATTTGTATACTTAAATAAATAGGTATATAAATTATATAGGTATCCTTATAGGTATTTTATCTATGTATTGTACACATTATTTAACGTATTTTATTGGGTTTTAATTTCTCTTTATTTTTTTATATTTTTAATAGGATATAAATAATATGTGCAAGAGTATAAAAGAATAAAGAATAAAAGAACAATTTCCCTTTTATTTATATATAGGTATTATTATAGGAATTTTGCCTATATATATGGACCTATTTTATTTTATGTTTCCTTTATGATTTTATACTAGTTTCAATATGTACATGTGTTGTTAATAATATTTACAACATTATAAAATTATAAACCATAAAAATAATAAAGAATAAATTAAATTAATATTTTAATCTGGTATAATGTACACTGAGGGGACCAAAACCTAACTTTCACATCTTAACTCCAAAAAATATGAAAGCACCTACATTAAATAGATTATTAAAAGTTATATACAATTAGAGGTGATTTTGATACATTTTGAGTTTTTATTTGGAAGATATGGTCCATGAAGTTGGGATTTTTGCTTTTTATTTTGTGTATAAAAAGTACACAGTGTATTATTTTTGTACAAACTCAATTTAGTATTTTTATTTACATTGTGTATAAATAATAAAGAATAAAAGGATTTTTTACCGCATACCCTACAATCTTTATCAATTACCTCTACAACCTTTGAAACTACCTAATTCCCCCCTTGACACTGTAAACTTGCTAATCCTTACCCTACAGACCCTGTGGTTAACTCCCATCCATTTACCTGTTAAAACTAACCGGATTCTGTTATGTTCTTTTACAATATACCCATTTTGTTTATCAATTTTACATTGAGTGCCACTTCCTCTCACCTCTACCCCATCTCCCTTTCCCACAACCCTTTCCCTCCGCCCCTCACCCTCCCACCCTCCATACCCTCTGCCCCTCACCCTCATGCCCTCCACCCCTCGCCCCCTGCCCCTCACCCTCCCACCCTCGAACTCCTCCGGGTCCAAGACCTCCTGCCCTGCCATGCCCTCTGCCCTCACCCTCCCCACCCTCTGCATCCCACCGTGCGCCCCTCTCCCTCCCACCCTCCTCGCCCCTCGCCCTCCCCGTCCTCTGCCCCTCGCCCTCCCGCCCTCCATCCCTCACACTCCTGCCATCCCCGCCCCTCACCCTCCTGCCCTCTGCCCCTCGCCCTCCTGCCATCCCCGCCCTTCACCCTCCTGCCCTCCCACCCTCGATCTTTTACTGGGACCTTCATCGATGATGATGCTGCTCGAAGCTTGGATGTAGAAGGCGGTGTTGTTTCAGACTACATGTGGCGATTGTGGGAGCTAGATCGAAGCTTCGATATGGTGTGCTCATCCAGAAAATATGGAACTACTCCAGACTTGTTTCAGATGTGAGACTCGCTCCAGCGTAGCCCTCCTTCCTCTCGCAGCTCCACCTCTATCGCTTCCCCTACTGCTGTGTCTCCCGCAGGTATGATGACGTCCTTGAAAAGGCTAACGCCATTGTGTGCTTGTAGAGGAAGGTTGATAGGATGACCTTTGAAAAGAGCATGGGGGTGGAATATCCACGGTTTGATTACCATTGGTTAGATTAACTCAAGACTAGCCCAAGTAATTGATTGAAATAAAGTTAAAATTCACAGCAAGGTTTGTGGGGTAAGATGGAGCAAGTTTACGAGGTCGAGGGGGAATTAGATTGTTTCAAAGGTGATGGAGGGTCTGTTGAGTAAAAATACCAAAAATAAAATGGGTGTCAAAAATGAATTATTGAATGAATAAAAGAATTGGGTTTTTATTGTCTTTTTGGCCCTTATCCCCCCCTACTTTATTCCTTGTCAACCAATTCAATTCTTGACTTGGTCTTAGGGTTTAGGGTCATAAAATATCTTTGATATTTTATTCTTTTTCTTCTCTTCATTCTATAATTTTGACATTAAAAACAATATTATTTGCATAATAAATGCAATAAAGGATGAATGTTATTTTTTAAAAATTAGTGTCATTTACATGCATTACATAGGGTTTTTAAGGTCAAAATGATAGAATAAAGGTTATGAAATGGAGATTCATCACCCTCCTATACTTGAGTTTGCTAGTCCCTAGCATACACTTATGCAATAAGTGCACAAAAAGAATAAAGAAGAAAAGAACATGAAAGAATAAGTAGAATTGATTTTAGTTATTAAACTTGTCTTTACAAAATCGAAGTTTGGAGCTCAGGTTGGAACTTGGTGTGAGAATGTGTGTGGAACCTGGTCGGGAACCAAATTTAAAACACAACAGCCTTCGAGAGTCACAGAACTCGGTTCAAACCACCACAATATTTAGGTCAGAATTAGCCTACATCATACGCAAACCCTTATGACTATGAAGCTGACTTGTACAATGTAAGTGATAGTGACTCTCCCCAACTAAAATGACAAAAGAACTGACTTCTCCAGAATAACAACCCAATGATTCCCCAATCCAGCAACTCTTTCCTCGAGGAGCGTGGTAATCCCTTCTAAGTTCAAGTGGCAACCGACTCAAGACGAGGAGGTGAAGAGAAGAATGGATGGTAGCCAGTGTATCTACCTATCTTGGGATGCATGACCAGTGTAGTCAAGTCATCCAGTTGTAGGCTCACATGGTATAACTTTGAATCTAAAGCATGCTTATAGACTACACCACATATATACATACTTCGGCAGGCATTTTATTTTCAATCAGGCATGTCTACTTTTTGGAGTTTTTTTTCAATACTCTATACAACAGCATTTACATAAGGAGTTTTTCCTCTTGAGCCAGAAGACTATCCCTCTTTTGAAGCATAATAGCAACCCACACTCTCCTATCTTTAGACCTCATGGCTACATGATCGGGTTGGGGTGCACTTCCCTCCCTAGTCGAGGATGAATGTTTCCACTCGTGTGCATCTCAAACTGGAAAATCCAATCCCTTCATCACTCCAACTGAGTTGAGCCAAGTGAAAGGTGCAAGTGTCCAAGTTTAGTCACGACCGACAAGAGTCATGCATGTGTCTTGAAAAGTTCTAGTTAGTCAGTTGAGGTAACTTGAACCCATCCCTGAGTCTCAAAGAATTAAGTCACACTGGACCTGAAGTACCTTAAATCTAGTACCCATAAGGTTCCAGTGAAGTTAGGTGTAGTAAGGTCCAATCAAGATCCAATATTTGACTTTATTTGGACTAGTTTAATCATCGAGCTCAATCCGAAAAGAATGCCAATGCTATGCAAATGCTATGTACAATGCAGAAGAATGGTGTAATTTTCAAAAACAATTTGAAAATAAAAAGAATTTTTGCACAAAAATATAGAATATGTATAATTATTTACACGGGCATATCTCTTTTTATTATTTATAAGGATTATGAATTTAAAGAAATTACAGGTTTAAAATGTTGTTTATTTTTATAGGTACATATACCTACAAGAATTTTATCTTGTAGGTATATATACCTACAAGAATTTTATCTTGTAGTTATATTTATTATTTTAATGATGCATATATTCCTCATATTTATTTGCAAATAATTTTGAAAACTATAGTACAAAATAATTTTTTTGTAAATATTTACAAACATTTGAAAACCATTTTGCAAAGATTTTTCAAACATTATATATATATATATATATATATATATATTTCAAAATATTTTTACAACTATTTTCAAAATCATTTGCAAATAGGTTTTAAAACTTTTATTTCACACGAAGAAAAGAAATTTTTCAAATCAAAATATTTTTATAAAGGTTGAAAACATTTCAAAAAGTTTTCCAAATGGGTCAAACCACTTTTCAAATCATTTTGCAAAAATATTTTTAACCCGATTTATTAATCAATATGAACAGAAAAGATTTTGAGGAATAACATACATTTGTTATTAATCGATAATATTTTAGCCATATTTATTATTTATAATACGAAAGTATGAGTTATGGCTAAAGTATATACAGAGTATATACGACACCTATACTTAGCTTGAGTTATGTCCTCATAGATCGAAAAGAAAAACAGAAGGCATAACTTGTACTGAGTATGGAAAAGCCTATACTACAATGACGAAAGAGTGAAGGAATAAATGAATAAGATGTTGAGCGTCCACCCTATACTTAGGATCAAATAATCCCAAGTATAGCAGACTGTACACAATGTAGGGAGAGTCAAGGGTGGGAATAAGCAGATCATAGCTCAGTCGGTCTCCCCCTATAATTAGGGTGAGATATCCCTAAGTATAGCAGAGCAAATCAACAAGAGAGGAGACAGTGGAGGGAATCAAAGAATGAAAGGATACAGGGTGCACCCCTCCTATACTTAGGACAAGGTACCTCCTAAGTACAGAGAACTAACAAAAAGGGAAACACCTCTTCGGTAGAAAAAGAAAAAGAAAATTGAAAAGAAGAAAAGAAGAAAATAAGAAAAGACGTATAAAGATATATGAAAAGATAGCAAAGAATGTACGCATCCCTCCCCATATACTTAGGGTAAAAGATTGCTAAGTATAAGCAATGATAGGAATGATGAAACAGAATGGAGAAAGAACAACTCGGGATGTACCCCCTATACTTAGGACAAGATACGTCCTAAGTATAGACACACAGATATGGTGAAAGATCTGGGGGCACACTTGACATACGGGAGAAAGAAGGAATGTAAGATAAAACACATATGTACAGCAAGTAAAGAATGGTGAAGTACATTATGGTATCTGGCAGTCAAATATCGTACTCTCATCATCGTCTCCCTGTGAGAACGGTCACGTAGTCAGAACACCAAAAGACACGCGGGTATACAATCAAGTGGGTGTCAGTTATCATGGAAAACATATCGAAAAATAAACCAAGACTCGGTAGCGAGAAGTAGATCATTGTCCCATAAGAATGGAATGAGAGATCGGGGCCAATACCGGAAGACAAGGAGGGAGAGTGAGCAGTATAGTACCCTCCAAGTCAATAAAAGTCTCTGGAAGATAGGAAAGGTGAAGGCAAGAGACTCTCTGTGCAGTAGAGTATCTAGTGGTCATAAGATCAGAAAACGCAGGAACACACCTAACACCACAAGACATGTCTCAACCCTGCGAGGGTCATCAAGGTGAGAAGACTCATACGAGTCAAAGATCTCATAATAATAAAAGGACTCAGCTTCATGCTCCAACAGATCAGAGACATATCCAGCAAGGAGACCAAGTACACATGAATCAGAAGACTCGGCTTCGTGCTCCACTAGATAGGAGACACCAGAAGTGAAATCGGGTACCAACAAAATGATGTATCCTCCTGCAGATAACCCTCAGGGAGTGGTACGTTCTAGGCAATGAATAATGAGAGAAAGCTCGCCTTTGCGAGGGTCGTCAAAGTGAGTGTAAGCAAAAGGGTCAAATCCATCAGACAGATCAATAGAAGCGATCTCGGTAGATGATAGATTGGCTACCAGCAGAAGAGACCGATAGATCTAGAAAATGTGACGGTGTCCTGCAGATAACCCTCGGGGAGCATACTGCCAACAAAGCATGGAATAATCAGAGGAAGATGGCTCATCCTTGTGAGGACCGTCAAGGGGAGTGGACTCAGATGAGTCAAGACAGAGTGGTCTCGCGATCCGACAGATCGAAAATACATCAAGGTAGTGAGACCGATGGTACATATCAGACAACTCAGTTTTGTGCCCCGTCAAATCGGAGATATAATCAGCCAGTGGAACCAAGCATACATAATGTGTTGCATCTCTCCGTAGATAGTCCTCGATGAGTAATGCAAACTAAGTAGTGAATATCGGAATAGATCTCAACCTTGCGAGGGTCGTGAAGGTGAGCAGACTCATATTAGTCAGACAGATTGGTCTAGGTAGATGACAGATAGGCTACCCAACAGAAGAGATCAAAAGATCGAGAAAGTGACATAGTCTCTCGCAGATAACCCTCAGAGAGTACTATGATATGGGCAGGGAATAGTCAGAAAAGTGTGACTCATCCTTGTGAGGACCGTCAAGGAGAGAAGACTCAAAGGAGTCCAGAAAAAATAGGTCTCATGCTCCGACAGATCGGATGCACAATCAAAGAGTGAGACCAAACCTATATCTAATAACTTGATTTCATGCTCCGACAAGATGGCAACACAAGTAGTGAGTGAAATCAAGCATGAAGAAAATGTTGCATTCTCCCGCAGATAGTCCTCGGAAGTAATACAAACTAAGTAGTAAAGATAATGGGGTTGCTGGCATCAAGTCTCGTGTCTCAAAAATAGTCAATTAATCCTCAGTCGGAGGGCATAAGATCATGTGAGGGATAAGAGATAGTAGGTCAGTCGCAATGTGTCCCTCAATTCAATCAAATCAGCTGAGATGGCTTGAGATGGAAGTAAGATTCCTCTAAGTGCTACAGATGAATGGAAGAATCAGGAGATAGAGGATGGATCAGCCAAGGAGATGAGTGAAGTCATGCGGGTTCCCAGGCACCGCCGCTCTTGAAGTGCATATAGAGATAATACATCAATCCACTGAATCAAGATGGGAGGAAACACATAGTAAATAATCTAATCAGAACGCATGAAATCATCATCAATTCATCAAAATACATCGCATCCTCCATCTGGTGTGTGAGATCAAAAATCCTCAATAAAGAATCACACATGTGGTCATGCAAATATCAAAATCCACAATATGCTCTATGCACAGGTTGAATTCAGATCCACCCAAGGTAGCACACCAATCTCAACATCCTCGAAATGTGCTCGGCTTACTCAAATATTAAATGTAAACCATAAATCTTGATGTGGGCCCTATTTACAAGCGCATCAATCCCAGGTAGAAGAAGGGATGATACGGAGGGAATGAGGAGGGTGGGCATGATGAAAGTGGACATAGACAAAATTATGTTTTAGGGAGAGGGTCTCCTTGAACCAGACCAAGTATGGGGTGATATGGGCAAGGAGAGAAGCCGTAAAATCCGGTGGAGATGATCTAGATCAAAACCCAATATCACGACTCGAATGCAAATGAGGAAATATGTAAACAAGAGAGGTATAGGGAATTAATGACAAAAAATAACTCACATTGACGGGACTAAAACTTAGAGAGGGATGAAAATGCATATGGACTCAAGATCACAGTCAACGTACAAAGCAAAGCCCCAATTCACCTACTCAACACAATGAATACCGAGATGGTGGTCTTTTGTTTTTTTCCATTTTAAAGTAAGGTGATTTCAATCAATGTTGCACAAACCGAAGATAGTCATGGGATTTTGGCACTAATCCTTAGTGCGTACGTAGGAATAAAATGGTCAGACAATGAGGGGGTTGCTCTCACCAAGGTAATGAATCCATTACGTTTTATTTTGAAGGCCCAATAGAGTTAGAAGTCCCAATTTTATTTAGGTAATCACTTTTTTGTGATTTTTCAAAAGCATGTGCCTAACGATGTTTTTAATTCCATTTAGCATCCTACATAAGAAAAATCAGAGGGAGAAGGTTTGAAAAACCGTGCAAGTCTGATATTGAAAAGCCATTTAGCATCTCTCCATGCAGGATGCATAACAGAATTGGAAACTACACTATATGCAATGCAATCTGATAAACTCGCCCTACGTACATAAATTTCTATTAGCATGAAGAATAATATGCTAAATATCTAGAAGTGAGATCTAAAAGTTCAGTCTCTGATGTGCATCGGTCTCTGCCACAACGGATCCTACAAGCATTGTATAACACTTCTCTCGGCGCTCGATCTCAAATCCAAATAGATAGTAATTCAAATTTTGACTACGTCCAAACAAGGCTATAGGTACATGCAAATGTAATTAAAATATTTGGCTTTAATCTATCATCAATCAAATCATAATGCCAGGGCTCAATCACACAAAATAAATAAAACAAAATCAAAAAACAAAGAAAAGAATGTGATAAAAACACGTGAAAAAGATGGCGAGGTCCCCAAGGGAACAATCACTCGGGCAATGGACCTCGCGAAGTAGAGATACCTGTGAGAGTCCAAATAATTACAAATAAATGTCAAGCTCTCACATAAAATACAATATAAATAAATAAAAATAAAAATAAATAAATAAAGACAATGTGAGGGAGTTGTCTTCAAATATTCCTTCATGTTTTCCGTTGTCGCTCTCTCCTACCAGCTAAGTCCGAAAGCCAGCTCTGCCTTGCTTGGGTGCACCGATCCTCCTAGGAAGTCCTCCCTCACGTGGCAGTCCCTCGCAACAAAGTCAAACAAGAAGGAGTGTCAGACAGTTCACAATTAATACTTAATAATAATAAAAAGTAAATAACTAAATAACAAGAATGAATAAATGCAAAAATAAATAAATGAACAAGAGAGACATGGCAAATAAAGAATCTCAAACTATGCGACATCTTGCTTCCTGGCAACGACGCCATTGATAACCCAAGAATCCTCATCGGTCGTGTGTTCCACTCAAGGAGGGAGCAAAGTTGTCGAAGTGACCGAGGAGAACCTTGTATTAATCGGCAATTAACCCACAATACGAATAAAGCAATAAATATCAAAAATGTGAAGTTAAAATTTATTATAACTCTACAACAGGTGTGTATAGGTGTAAGCATATGTAGAGGTCGAACTCATGGAGCAAACAGTAGAAGGGGCAAAATAATGCGAACAAAAATTTGTCTTTCATCTTATGTCCATTTTTATTGTTTTGTGGGTTTTAAGATTTTTATTTTTTTTATTTTGTTTTTTAGTTTGTTTTGAATTTTATAATTTTGTATTTTCTTTTTATATTTTCAGATTTTTTATATTTCTTTTTCTTTTAAATACGTATACATAGGACATATAAAGCTACATATAAAATAGAATATTATATTTATATATACTAGTAAATATAAATAAAATGCAGTAAAGAAAATATTTTGTGGTTTCATATATTTTCTTAATGTTTTTATGATTATCCTGGAATTTTTGCTCATTTTTATGTATTTTAAAGTCAAAAATATCCCAGCACAGGGATTTAATAAATACCTGAAATATATTTGAATTTTAAAAATAGTAAGAAAGGTCCAAAACTATCCAAATCAATTTTAATATATGAATATTTATATAAATAAAATTATAAAATAGGAAAACATATTTTTGGATTTTTAAGTGATTTTATAAATTTTTATTAATGTTTTTAGGATTTTTTTTTAATTTTTACACGTTTTTCTATTTTTAGTGGTTTTTGGTTTGTAGTTAGATTTTAATAAAATAGACAATATATGATTTTTTAGAATTTCTAAAGAAGTTTTTATATTTTTTTTGGTATTTATAAGCTAGATAGATTTTAATAAATTGTAGAAATGCCCAAAAATGGAAATAAATACATCACATGAAATTTCATTCTACCAGACATTTAACCCTATTTTTTCATAATTTTAGGAGATAAGGTGCTATTTTTAATAAATGAAATCCAAGCACCAAAAATACATAAGCTGGCCAGGGCATAATTGAAAATATAACAAACTTTAGGGGCTCAAGTGTAATTTACCCAAAAATAACGTTAGTAAAATTTTATTGGACTAAAAATAAATACAGAAAGAGTTAGGGGCTTATATGCAATTTTCCTAACTCGCGTGGGACGACACGTGAGCTGAGCTGGACTGGACCCAAATACAAATAAAATAAGTACAAAGACCTCTTCACAAAATTCCCATTTTATTTTACACAACATTTTATTTACAATATTAATTAATAAATTAACAAAAGTGTAGGACAGGATATGAAATTTACCCCATACATCGCGCCATCGGACGGTCGAATTTCATCCAGTAATACACGTTGTACGCGCTAGACGGGCGATAACGCTTCGTCGATGACGGCCTAGATTAAATCTTCGAAGCTTAACCGATAACTATGGTGTGATGCATCGGATGGTGGATAGAGAATCTGGGGGACCAGCTTGATCCAATGGCCGCGAACACCATGTAAAAATAGGGAAGAACAAGGCGTGGGACGAGCTTTATACAGGGATGCAACCTTGCTCCGACCACCTAGCGACGTCCCTCAGAGCTAAAGGCCGTTCCCCGACCGCCTCTGCACCTGCTGATAGCGTCAAAAAGGGGTCCTGGAGGGCTGGGGACGACCGGCGAGCTCAAGGAAGAAGGGCACCACCAGGTACCTATAGTGAGCGCAAAACCGACCATAAAGGAGTCCTTTGACCTGCCAGCACTTGCAAGAAGCTTAGACAGAGAAAAGAAATGGGATGGGGCCTTATTTGGAGGATAGGGATGGAAGATGGAGCATGACATCGGTCTCTGGCGATGAGGCGGTGGAGGAGACCAGGTCTCCAGATCCACGGTGGATTTGGGTGAGCGGAAGTGTGTGGGGCGTGCAGAAGTGATAGGGTTAGAAAAAGGCAGGGGTTGGTGAGTCGGAGAACGAGGTTTTCATGATGGACTATGTTCGCCGGAGCGAGGCTCCAACGAACTAGGGAACGGATCTACAGCTAATATATGTAACTAAAATCGCAAAACAAAAGCTTGAATTATATTTACAGACTAAACTAAGCTAAGAAAAGTTAAACGCGCAGCTCGTACCTTCCTAGGAAGAAAGGGAGCAAACACGTCGTCAGAGCTCCACCTTGGGTGCACCTCCGCCTCCTTCAGCCGCTCAAAATCCTTCAGGGGTGCTCCTCCTATCACGTGAAGACTCGCTAGGCCAGAGGTAGGGGTTGTAGGACTTGGATTGATGACCAAAGAAGAAATGGAAGGAGGAGGTTTTTATTTAAGAACATATGGAGCACCCTTTTTTATCGGCTAATGGGAAGAAATTGACGCTATGTACAAGGGTTCTATGATTATGGCATGTATAAAGGTAGATCAATGATCATTTCTCATGAAGAGATCGAGGGGAAAGGATTGATGAAACGCTCAGGAAAAAGGGCAAAAGATTAGGGAAAAGGCCCGCCCGTCAAGTCAGACGGTCGGAGGGGGAGTTGACTGAATGTCAACGATCCCAGGCCTGTGATTGGTCCACGGGTGCTTGCTACAGGACAAAACTGTATACTTATTCGTATTAAATTAATTAAATATAGCATATGATTTTATAAAATATTGATTATAAAATTAAAAAATGTTTATTATTTTATGTAGTGTTTTATGATGATTTTTAGTTTTTGGTGTTATTTATTAGTAGTTAATTTTTATGAGTTTATTTATAGGTATATTCTGCTATGTTTTGATTATTTTATTTTTATTTTGTATATTTTATTTTATTAATTTATTCTCCTATTTTATATAATTACAACTTATTTTTATGTGTGTAAATATATTTTTATTATGTTTTTGTAATGTTATTTGTACATTTAAATAAATAGGTATATAAATTATATAGGTATCCTTATAGGTATTTTATCTATGTATTATACACGTTACTTAATGCATTTTATTGGGTTTTAATTTTTCTTTATATTTTTATATTTTTTATAGGATATAAATAATATGTACAGGAGTATAAAAGAATAAATAATAAAAGATTAATTTCCCTGCTATTTATATACAAGTATTATTATAGGTATTTTGCCTATATATTTATATAGACTTATTTTATTTTATGTTTTCTTTGTGATTTTATTCTAGTTTCAATATGTACATGTGTTGTGAATAATATTTACAACATTATAAAAATATAAACTATAAAAGTAATAAGAATAAATAAAATGAATATTTTAATCAGGTATAATGTACAATGAGGGTTCCAAAACTTAACTTTCACATCTTAACTCCAAAAAAATAAAACTACCTCCATTAAATAGCTTATTAAAAATATAATTAGAGATAATTTTGATACATTTTGAGTTCTTATTTGGAAGATATGGGTCTGTGAAGTTGGGATTTGGGCTTTTTATTTTATGTATAAAAAGTATATTGTGTATTATTTGTGTACAAACTCAATTTTGTATTTTTATTTACATTATTATCTACAACTTTTATGTTCAAATTTTATTCATTTCATGTATAAATAATAAATAATAAAATAGAAGTAAAAAATGAATTATTGAATAAATAAAAGAATTGAGTTTTTTGTATTTTTGGCCCTTATCTTCCCCTACTTTATCCTTGTCGACTAATTCAATTCTTGACTTGGTCTCGGGGTTTAGGATCATAAAATATCTTTGATATTCTATTCTTTTTCTTTTCTTCTCTTTATTATACAATTTTGGCATTAAAACAATATTATTTACACAATAAATGCAGTAAATGATGAATGCTATTTTGTACAAATTAATGCCATTTGCATGCGTTGGCTAGGGTTTTTAAGTCCAAAATGATAGAATAAAGGTGATAAAATGGGGATTCATCAACATCCTATGGTGGCCACGTGGCAGGGAGGAAAAATAAAAAATAAATTTAAAACTAAAAATATTAAATAAATATTAGATTAATAAAAAATAAATCAAGAAATAAAGAAAAAATATAGGAATATATAAAATATATAAAATAACTAACTAAATAAAAAATAAATTATTTTAAAAAATAATGACATAAATAAAATAAATAAAATAAAAATAATATAAAATAAAATAAAATAAATAAAAGAGAACAAAAGAGGTGACACATGGTAGCTTTAGGTTAAATGTAAAGAAAAATAAAAAAGAAATAACAAAAAAGGTCTAATTAAAAATGGTTAGCATGAAAGTTGCTCGTCTCGACGAGATCTACAACTTTCATGAAGAATCCAAAACCAACATAAATCATATGTGCAAAAACTATTTTTGGTGGTATTCTATAGATATAAAATACCGCATTTTTGTATTATGCAAAAATATTTGTCATTTTTAAATAAGATAAAACTCAAAATAAAAGAAAATAAAATATGAAATAAGTATTTACAACTTAATATATTTTTTGGATTTTTAATAAATAATAAAATAAAATAAAATAAAATAATTAAAATAAAGGGGACATATGTACAATATACATTGAGGGGCCCAAAACCCAAGTTCCGCATATGAACTCCGATTCTTTTGAATTTGGCCTTATTTTGAATGTAATTGAACGTACATTAATTCAAAATGAGTAGAGGTTCAGAGGAGACTGTATGAGAGAGATATTCACATTTTAATGCTCTTAGTCTCAACTAGGGTTAGGATTTTATTGATCAATTTTACAAGGTAGTACTTTTGTATTTTTTATTTATTAGTGTTAATAATATGTACACTATATAGTTGATTTTATTCAATTCCGAGTTAGTGAAAAATAGATAAAAAACGAGGAAAATGTGGTATAATACAGGTGATATTTACAAGGTAATTTGGCTTCTTATTTAATGTAAATATGCATTGTAAATTTATAAATTAATTCTAAATGCATGAATGAGAATAATGTAAAATAAATAGATAAATGCAGCTAATTACTCGGGAATAAAGCTCTATTTTCAACTTTTAGAGTGATGAATCACAGATTCAATCAACCCCTATACTTAAACATTGATCATTCGCGAGCAACTAAAATGAAATGCAAAAAGTGAAATGATTTTGGGTTCCATACCAAGATCATGAACAAAAGGTGAAAGTGGAGCTCGACTCGACCTTTGTATTAATGATGTGGCAGAACCTTATTGGGAATATGATTTGAGACCTAACAGCCTTTAAGTTACACAAGTCTCTATTCAGATCACCTCAATAATCAGATGAGAACAAGTCCTCATACGTAAATTCTGATGAATATGAATCTTACTTGTACTATGTAAGTGAAATATTTCTCTCCACATTAGAAATGTTAAAGAAACAACCTCCTCTAACAAGGTAACCCTAATTATCTGGTCTAGTAACTATTTACTCGAGGAGCGGGGTATTCCCTTCTAAGTTCAAGTGTAACCAGCTCAAGAAGAGGGAGTAGAAAAGAGAATGGATTGTGACCAGTATATCCACATATACTTGGAGCTTGACTAGTGTAGCCAAGTCTCCAACTGCAGGCTTCTTTAGTATGAGACTTTGAAGCATATGCCTTTCTTATTCATATTTTTCTCTGACGAGAACTTTATTTATTTACTTATTGCTCATCTAACTTTTTTGGAGATTTTCTCCTTTTTTTATATATACAAAAGTACAACATGTACATAAGGAGTTTTGCTTCTTGATCCAGTAGACTATCCTTCTTTTAAAGCTTTATTGCAATCCAAAACATCCTGTCATTAGACGTCGATGCCACTATACTAGGTTGAGACACATTGGCTATTTATTATGACTATGAATGTCTCCACTCATGTGTTTCCCAAGCTAAAGGATTCTGCCTTCTCACCATCTCATCAATGAAGAGCTACGTGCAAGGTGCTTGTCCAAGTTAAGTCATTGTCTAAAAGAATGATGTTTGTGTATGAAACATTCTACTTAGACCAATCAAGATGACATGTGAATACAGTCTTGTGGACTCCAAGAATAAAGTCTCTCAACCTGAAAAGTCTCAACTCCAGTTCCTATAAGGTTCCTCTGAAATTAAGTAGATTAGGGTCAAATCAAATCCATCTCTTACTTCTATTCATAACTCGGTTCAGAACCCACTAACTTTCTACTTCGCATATGCTAAACATGCAAATGAATACCTCCTAGTTTACAATGAATTTTACAAAAGTATTAATTTACAAGGTTTTTACAAATTTATACAAGTTCTATTATACAAATTTTACAGCTTATATACAACATACATATTATATAAGTATACATGTATTTTATAAAGAGATTTTTTACCAATTTTACCCATATTGTAATTATTGCATAATATATACAAAAAATACGTGAAAGTACGAGCTATGGGTAAAGTATATATGTAATATATACACGCCCCCTATACTTAACGTGAGTTATGCTCTCAAAGCACAAGAAGTGAGGAAAAGACATAGCTTGTGTTAAGCGTAGGAGAGTGAAAAGAATAAAAAGTATAGAAGTTAACCTGCCCCCTTATACTTAGGCTCTGGTCAGTCTAAGTGTAGAAGAAGTGCAAAAAATGGGGTGGTCGAGGTTAAGAGGAGAAATGGATGAACATATACATATGGCAATGGCGATAGGTTCAGGACGCATGGTGTGCCAAGGAGTTGTGGGTCCACCTGAGGCTGGAAGACTCAGGTGCGGGCAAATCCAACGGCTGTAGGGTTTCCATGAGAATCAAATAGTGGAGAAGACATTCCATCAAGACCGTTGGATCAGGCCTGATAAGGCAAGATCCAACGGTACATGTACACATTCCTCCACTATGGGCGGCGACGAGGAGCCTTGGCTTCGATTACCTCCCCCGAGCTCCACCACCATGCTACTCAATGGTGGAAGGTTGTGGATGCTCGATGAAGCCTCGGCAATGGTCCAGTTGGTGGTGCGGAAGAGCAGGTGGCTGAAGAAACACTGCGATGGCTGGTCATCGGAGGTGGTGAAGGAGATCGTAGTGGAGGCGTGGAGTCAAACCATTGATGACTTGCAGGAATTAGCTCATAGCCGAAGCTTGCGTGTGTGTATAAGTGAGTGAAATGGGGTCCCAATCAAGTTGAAGGAGTGGGGGATCAATGCTCGTCTCCTACAGGCCAGAGAGGAGATGGGGAAAAGGTGAATGGGGATTTGGAGAAGGGAGACAGTGAGCAGAGTGACTGGCATGGAGGGCGGTTGTGTGGTGAAGGTGAGGGGATGATTGGCGATCGGCGAGCATGGATGTATGCATGAAGAAAATTACGAGAAAAGTAATAAAAAACAAAGATGGATATATACATGGTCGGTTAGTGTAATTGGGCAAAGGAGGAGCTTGTGCTGAGGTTCTAAGTGAACCTCGGATCGTTGCGCGACAAGGGCAGTCGGGCCTTGGTGCTCATCGACGTGCAACAGCGTTTGAATCATGGCTTCGGCCATGGGTCTACATCGAGGGCAGGATCCACAATTATCATCGATCAACTCCTCCTCCTTTGTCACAGAGGAGGAGGACAGCTAGGGGGAATGCTAGGAATGGTGGTGGTTGGGGAAGAAAATGGAGATAAAACGAGAAGGAGCAAGGTAGAAGAGAAAAAGTAGGAGGGTTTACCTGAACGGTTTGGTGGATGAGGTACCTATGGAGGGAGCTCGTATTGGTTCCTGTCTTCGCTCAATTCGCGGTGAAGGTCGAGCTCGAAGCTTGAGCAACAAGCTTGGGCTGCTACTATGAGGAGGTGATTCTTTATCGGATCTCACCTTTGCATGGAGAATGGTTATCGTCATTTAACCTGGAGGTGCGGTAGCTGTCACCTACGGCAAGAGGGGGCTGGTGGCCTATCGTCTCTCCATTTAGCGGATGGATTGCAATGGGGGCGGAGCAAGCCCTTTAAGGGCGTTTGGAGAGGGAAACAGAGGAGGTTGGCGAGGTGCGAGTCCTACGAGTGGAGAGAGGGAGACGAGGCGCAGGTGGTTGTGGATCGATGGGTAACACGGGAAGGCAGAGGACGCAGGGAGTAGTTGCATAGGTAGTCCGGGATGTTGCAGTAAAGGAAGTGGGCGTTATGGGGAGGCGCGTACTGTGGTTGCAAGTCAGAGGGGGACAATCGTGTTACATAGAGGAGGGAGTGGTTAGGTGATGAATCTATGATTCTCATTCTTTATTCTTTTATTTTAGCTCTTTCTTTTAGCAAAACCACCTATAAATACATGTAAATGCAATAACTTAACATTTTGCATGTCATTGTTAATAATGCATAATTAACACATATTTCTCAAAAATAAAAAATAAAGAGAGAAAAAAATAGGGATGTATTTAGAATAAATTCAGAGTAACCTAAATCCCAAGAAGGTCAAGCCTTGACCTGATCGCAAAAGAAAATAAGTAGAGAGAGATAAGAGTGCACTATGTATTGTACATATCACATATACTTGTACATATTATATATTTATTTTTGACAAAATAAAATATTTTATTCTTTTTACACATTTGTAGATAGCCCTAGAAATGATACAAAAATAAAATAAAAATCATAAAAATAAAATCATCACTTCCTTGTGCAAAATACATGTGTAGATAATACAATACCTATTTATTTTACAACTTTAACTAATTTATAAAAATAAAATAAAAATCATTTTTATTCCTAAAATTATTATGTAAATAAATAAAATATAAAATGAAAAGATTTTTTGTAAAAAGAATAAAATAAGAATACTTGTACAAATTACATATATATATTATACTTGTATATAATACTGAATATACCTCATTTTATTTTTCATAAAAATAATTGAAAATCACAGAAAAATAGCTTATAAAATAATAAACATTTTTTATTTTATGCACTTTTTAATTTAAGTTATTTACTATTTTTAATTCAAATTTCTTTTATTTTTGTAAATCCTGGATTCCCATTGGGCCACGACAAATCATTGACCTCGGTCAATGTCCCCTTCTAGCTGGGTCGGGGTGGTCTCCCCTCGTCGAAGATTTTTCTCCTATTTCTTACGCCTGACTCCAATGATCGTTTGCCTCGATTTCACCACCCAATTCCTCTCCTAGAATCCTTGATTCTCGTGGATCCATGGGGAGGATCGGATCGCCTTAGGGTTTCGCTCCACCTACATATCTTTCCAGACCCTCAAGCTTCCTATAAAGTCTCTTCTCCGCCTCATGTGCTCTCGAGCTCGTCCCCCGTGCTTATTCTCTTCCACCAACATCTCCAGAACGGTGACAGGGTCTGTGGGCAGCCTTCTGGAGCTTGGATTAGTGCTTAGTTGCACGACGCTCGTTTCGTGGCCGGAGATCCGCCTAGAGTAGCCTCTCTTGCCTGACGTAGACAGATTGAGGCCATAACCCCATCAATCACTTTGCCTGACTTTCCCGCCCACCGTAACATGCCCAGGTACTCTCTCTTTCATGCACATTTCCATTATTTGCTTCGATTCATCTATTAGTCACATTCGGCCACCATAGCTCCAACTACCAGGTCTGAGCTCTGTTTCACACATTCACCCACATCGATGGACTCACCAGCTCATCCCTCATCTCCCTATGCAACCAATTCATCGTGCATCTCTCTCATCAGAGTGAGATTTGTACTGAGATCTCCTTCCTTCATCTTCGTCGGAGGTCTACTAGCATCCAACCCTGCTTCCCTTGTTGTTATGCTGAAATAACCCATGCCGGAGTTTCGTCTTCAAGCACAGCACCCTTTGTAGGTACTGGTTTGCGCGAGGAGCACCCTTTGGAGCACCCATCTGCTCAGGCAGAGTAGCTCCAGGTGAAGGTCCACCATCATGCACATCCGACCATCCACCTTCTCATCTGGACAGTCCACCATACATGAAGCACCCTCACGATGGTGTTGGACTTCTTCGGGCCTTCATCGGAGCACCGGATCACCCTCCACTCTCCGGCGAAGTTCGCTAGACCAGAGTTCTTCCAACACCCTTTGTAGTTGCTTTATCAGGAGGCTAGCTCCATATTCGATCTGAGCCCTTGGTTTGCGACGTATCCTTACTCTCGGTTTGGGTCTAGACCCCCAATCTCCACCGCCCGACCATCACAATCTACGAGCTGTTAGATCAGAGCCCTAGCGCATTTGAGGCACACGTCCACGACAGAATCAGAACCGCCAAATGCTTTGCAGAGGATAATCAGAGTCGTACATCCATGGGCTTCCACGGGCATGCCACGTACCCCCTGCAGACGGGTCCGAAATTTCACTTGTTAAAATATATTTATATTGTATCGTGCGTTAAAAATAATATGTGTCATTTTGTTGTAGGCGACAATCGAAATCGGTCAAGAAATAACCACACAAAATATTTGTCAATTTTAAGTAATGCGGATTTATGTTTATTTTACTTGGGCAAGTCCTAAGGTGGAACACAAGGAGGCAATGGAACAACCTAGAATTATGTCTATCAAAGGTCGTGCGTGGTTTTAGAGGCGGTCTTTTTTGTAATTTTTAATGCAATAAAGGATGCAAAATGCTGATTCGCCTATTTTAGGGACTAAAATGCAATTATCAACCAAACAATGTCCGAAAAATATGAAACTTGGCCAAGATGAAAATTATGATGAAATAAATGTACTGTAAATTTTTTTGGAATTTTTGGATGCAAGATGATTTTTTTATAAATTTTTAAATGCAAACAAAGTAAATTTCAATATTTAATTATAATAAATATTAAACCTAATTATTTTCAAGGGATAAAATTATCTAAGATCTATCACTAGGTGATTGATCTCAGAAAAATCCTGAACCTCGAAAATACCAGTTTCAATACATATATGCAAAATGATTTTTATATGACAAACTATGCATGCAAATGCAATTCTTTTTGGGCACAAAGTTAACCACAATTAATTCTACAATCCCTGATTTTTTGGTAATTTTTAGAGCATTGATTAATCAATGACAAATTTCAGAGCACAAGATGGGAAAACTATGCAATTTTCCACAAAATAATTAATTATTAATTAACCAATTATCACAAAAATGTCCATAATATGTCATATTGTAGAGAATTAAATGAGGAATGCATTGCTATTTTTAGATTATCAAAATAATGCAATGTAGCGGTCCAGAACAAATGGGGAATACATGGGTGATTTTGTAATGTTTAAATAATTATAAATAAAACAAAATGTCAAGGAGGGCCAGAATGTAATTACCAATAAGTATGGATGGTCCTCTGCAAAACTTTCAGCGGGTCACATAGCAAGCACGCGACCTGTGTCGGTGGGGGCCTCTGCGTAAATAGGAAATTGCCAGGGGCTTCTCCACAATTTACTCATGGATCACATGTTGCGCACGTGCCTTGGCAGGCTAGGTGGGAGGGTTGGCTCAGTCCTCCACGTGTCGATGCTTGCATGCTTCCGAACGGTCCGAGGCTCCTGGCACAGAAGTCGGCTCGGTCTAGGCTCGTATCAGATCTGGAACGTCGATGAAGAATGGATCTAATGGCTGATAATACGACGATAGTGGATGCTTAAGATTCTTGGACCCTTCTTGATCGGATGGTAAGGGATGGCCGACACACGACCGGCGAGCGTCGGTGGTGAGGCGGAGCGACGGAGTGGCGACTAGCCTGGAAGCACAGCGGTGGAAGACCGGAGGGCCGGTGTCGCTCCTGAAGTCGTTTGCCGATGAAGGCGATAACGATGGTGTTTTGGTGGCAGAGACGAAGCTGTAAGCGGGTGAAGCTCGAGGCGTCGAAGGTTATCAATGGAGATTGTCGTGGAAGCGTTGATGAATGATGTGGTGGTGTTGTGGTTGACGGAGATGAAGGTGTTGTCATTGTGGCTCAATGGCGAAGCAGAGCAGCGCAGAAACAGCGGGAGGGGGTCGCCATGGGTCTGCAACGAGCCGAAGGAGCTTGGATCTCACCGGTTGGAGGTTACGCTGTCACCGTCAACCTTGGAGCAACTGTGAATCGGTGGATGCCCTGCGATGGAGGGTCGGCGGGGCTTAAATAGGTGGAAGCGAGTAGGTCGGAGAAGGAAGGGGGGTTGTCGAGGGATTTGATTTGGGATTCGCTGGGGTTGGTGATTGGCGACGGCGAACTCCGCGGGATTTGGAGTTTTGACGAGAGACGAGATCTGATTGGCTCTGGTAGAGATCGGTGATGGGCGATTGCGAAGATTGATTGAAGGATCGGAGATGGCCGAAGATTTCACGGAGATGGCAAGGATCGCGGGGCAGCAGAGGTTCCAATATGGGAAAGGTGCAGGCGAAGAAGACGATGCTGGGTTCGTCCGATCGACCGAGATCGGACGGCCCAGATGGGTGCACGTGGCAGCGTTTGGGGGAAGAGGTAGATAGCACATGCGTGGCACGTGCCTGGAAAGCACGTGTTATGCACATGCGTTGATTTTAATTTAATTTTTTTTATAAAATGAATAAATAAAAGCCTAAAAAATGGCCGACATGTGGCGGCTCCAAGAGCTGTCACATGTCAGCAGCACAAAATTCGAAAACTAAATACTTTGAAAAATCCAAAATAAATAGCAAACGACCTCAGATTGAAAAAGTTTTTTCACGGAAATTGTTTGTCTCTATGCGATCTACAACTTTCATGAAGACATCAAAACCAAAATCGATTAATTGCACAAAGTGATATCTATGGGGATTCCATTTACATAGAATACCTTGATTTTTGGGTTTCATAAATTTTTTGTCATTTTTAAACCAGATAAAACCAAAAAATATGATAAAATAAAAGATAAAATTTACACATTAATCTATTTTTTTATTTTTACTAATTAAGAAAAAGAAGGAATAAAATAAAAGATGAAAAAGACCAATTTTGTATAGATAGTAGTGAAGACTCGGACTCAATTTGTTTCTTTGAATTCAAGCTCAGATTGGATTTGAATTTTTGCGCATTTTAATAAAACTTTTATCGAAGAAGACAAATGAAAAAGAAATAAAATAAAATAGGTCAAATATGTACATAAAATACTAGGTCAAAATCAGCTAAAATACAAAATATACAAAAGAGGCCCAAAACCCAACTTTCACATATGAGCTCCGATTCACTTGAACTTGGTCTTATTTTGAAGGTATTTGAATGTATATTAGTTCAAAAGTGAGTAGGATCAAAATAGACACTGGATGAGGAAGATATGAGGGTTTTAGTCCAGAAATCCTAAAACTAGGGTTTGGGTTTTGGTTCACTTATTTGGGTTAGTGATTCTTTTGTATTTTTCATTTATTTTTATTAGTGATATGTACACAGTGGAGGTGGTTTTGGGTTATTCGAAGTTAGCATGAATTAGTTAAAAATTAGGAAAGTTAGGCTATTTATAGGTCAATTTTAGTTGGTATTTTTGGCTTCTTATTTTGTGCACAAATGAGTGATAAAATGCAATTCTTATCAAAACATGCACGAATGCTAATTACGCAGAATAAATGAAGAAATGCTGATGATTTTGAAGGATTTGAGCTTAACTAATGAGATTTAGAGTGATGAATCTGAGATTCAACATCCCCCTATACTTAAACCATGCTCGTCCCTGAGCATCAAAAGAAATGTCATGAGGTGAAATGAGATTGGGTTCCATACAAAGACCATGAGCTGAAGGTGAACATGAAACTAGACTCGACCTTTGGATTATTAGTTTGGCGGAACTTCTCTGAGACTTAGAATTTTAAAATCAACAGCCTTCAAGTTCTTCACATCATTTCACAGTTTCGGCTCAGAAGTCATCTTAGATCAATCCTCTTCCCAAAACATACCCTACGAACATTGAACAATCGACTCATGTGTGTGAAAAGATTTTAGCTCTTCCCATCCAGAATGCCAGACTACCATGCAAACTTCCTCTTTAGTAACTCGTCCTCGGGGAGACATGTATTTCCTTCTAAGGTTTGTCATGTTGGGTTCACAATTGAATTGGGGGGAGAAGTTAGAAGAAGAAGAAAAGAACTGGAGGGTAGACAGTGTAGTCACCTCTCCTTGCTAAGCTAGCCAGTGTAGCCGATTCTCCACCAAGATCTGCAGGTTTTCTTGAAGCTTGGACCTTTTTAGTCAGATATTTATTTGGTAGTGGCTTCTTTGTATTTAGAATTTTTGGTGGTTCTGCTTGGATATTGTTGTGCCCCAATGGATATCGAATCTTTTTGTTTCCGTATATTTTTTGAGGTCTTAGAAAAAATTGTTCCCAGTCGTCCATCCTTTTTCCGGAGCTTTATTTCAACCTGTACTCCAGTCTTTAGATTTCCATTCTACCAAAAAAGAAACTCACACAGTCTTCCAACATCCCGTCTGAGTTGAGCTAAGTGCATAGTGCGAGAGTACAAATTAATTCCTTATTCCAGAGTTGTACCCATAATGAAGAGACCAGGTTAGAGACTAAGAGTCAAATGTTGTACATTGTCATGTGGAACTTAAAGAATTAAGTCAAAGACCTGAAGTTTCTATAATTCTATTTCTCGGTGAAGTTCCTCTGAAAATTAGGTGGATTAAGGTCAAGTCTAGACCATTCTCGATTTCTGCTCATAACTCGGTTCAGAACCCAAAGACTTTTCACAGATGCAAATGAATGAAATGCTGGATGAAGTGTAGGTATGTGAAATGCAGACACGGTTCTTTTTCTTTTGTGATTTGATTTTGATTTTTTTATGCAAGGTTGTTTTTTATGTTTTTTTTATTTAATGCGAAAATTGAATAAGAAGCCATTTTTTCCAAAAATATTGGGTTGGACACAGTCAGTGTTAGTAGTAAAACTCTTTTTTGTTTTTATTTTTTTATAAGTTAGTTACCCACTCCATAAATACATATAGACTTACGTGATAGTACGAGATATGGATAAAATATATACACAGTATATATACAGACCCCCCTATACTTAGTGAGTGTTGTGTCCTCAGAGCACAAGAAGCGTAAAGAAGATATAGCTCGAGCTAAGCGTAAGAAAAGAAAAGAAAAAGAAGAAAGAGATGATACATCGGTTCGCCCCCCTATACTTAGGTTGTGAACAGTCTAAGTATAGAAGAAGAGCGGAAAAAAAATGAAGTGATCGGGATATGTGAATTAGGAGAATATATACAGGTGGGCGTCGATTCCTTCTATACTTAGGCTCTGGTCAGCCTAAGTAAGGGTGGAAATGAGGTGATTGTGAGAAGGAGTGTGATGAGGGAAATGGTATGTACAAATGGCATCGGTCCCCCCTTATACTTAGGCCTCAGCCTAAGTAGAGGAAGAAGCTATACAAGGAGACCGATGTGGTTGGGAGGAGGAATGATCTGATGAATCTCCAATGTGCTCGCTCTGCATGAAGTAGATGACCTCAACTTGAACTGTCTGACCTTTGGATGATTCTATATATGGCTTCAGCAATTTTCCATTCACTGAGAAAGGTTGTGCATCATCTTTGAGTTCGACAATATCCACACTTCCATTAGTATGCACATCGATGACAACTTAGGGACCCATCCATTTTGATTTTACTTTCCCGTGAAAAATCTTCAACCGAGCATCAAACAACCACACTTTTTGCCCAGGGATAAAGGTTTTATCTCTAATGTATCTATCATGCCATCTATTGACCTTGTACTTATAGATTAAACTGTTGTCATATACCCGGTTTTGGATTTCAATTAGCTCATTCAGATTTAAGTCTCGGCATAATTTCCCAAGGTGACAACTCGAATTCAGCTTTTTGATCGCCCATTCTGATTTGTGAATTAACTCTGCAGGTAGATGGCATGGCTTGCCATAGATCATCCTAAAAGGTGAAGTACCGAGTGGAGACTTGTAGGCTGTCCTATAGGCCCACAGAACTTGGTCCAATAGTTTCGACCAGTTCTTCCTATCTGGACGAACCAACTTCTGAAGAATACCCTTCACCTCTTTATTAGAAACCTGTACCATGCCATTAGATTGTGGGTGATATGGATTGGCTATTCTATGCTCAAATTTATATTCCTTAGCCAAATATCTCATTTCCTTATTCACAAAGTGGCTACCTCCATCTGAAATCAAGATTTTTGGTACCCCGAACCTTGCAATGATATTATCCTCAATAAACTTACAAACGATTTTTCTATCTGCAGTTCGGGTTGGAATAGCCTCTACCCATCTCAATAAATAATCAACTACTATGAAGATGTACTCAAATCCATTTCTATTGAGAAAAGGACCCATAAAATCAATCCCCCATGCATCGAAAACATCACAGAAAATCATTGGTTGCATGGGCATTTCATCTCTATAACCAACAGTCCCTCCCATTCTGTGGCAAATCGAGCATGACCATAAAAAATCATTAGCATCCCGAAATAATACCATGGGATTGAATTAGTAACGCAAACTGATATGTCTGGAAAAGTCTCCTTAATTGGTCTAGTGTCAGGATAATCGTTTTTCTCAATTTGAGAGAGGTGATCAGCAACAACATTCTTTATTCCAAGTTTATCCCTGATCTCCAAATTAAATTCCTGGATTAATAAGATCCATCTCAAAAGTCATGTTTTGTCATCCTTCTTATCTATAAGATATCGTATTGCCGTATGATCAGTGAAAATCGTCACCTTGGAGCTCAATATGTATGACCTGAATTTTTCAAGGGTCCAAACTACCGTGAGCATTTCCTTTTCAGTTACCGTATAATTTATCTGTGCATGATCCAAAACTTTGCTCGTGTAGTGAATCGCATAAGGAATTCCATCTCATCTTTGTCCAAGCACAGCTCCGACAGCAAAATCTGATGCATCAGTCATGATCTCAAAGGGAAGAGACCAATCAGGAGCTTGTAATATCGGAGATTCACATATTTTCTTTTTTAGGAGCTCGAAGGCCTCTAGACACTTGTGATTCACAATAAACTCGGTGTCTTTTCCTAAGAGCTCAGTCAGTGGGCGGGCGGTCTTTGAAAAATCAGGGATAAACCTTCGATAAAATCCAACATGCCCTAAGAAAGACCTCACTGACTTGACGTTGGTTGGTGGCTCAAGTTTCTTGATCACATCCACCTTGATAGGGTCAACCTCCATTCCCTTTTTGGAGATGACGTGCCTCAACACGATACCCTCTGTCACCATAAAGTGACTTTTCTCCCAGGAGAGTACCAAATTAACCACCCTGCATCTCTAGAGGACTCGGTTCAAGTGCGCTAAACATGTATCAAATGAATCACCATGGACCGAGAAGTCATCCATGAAGACTTCCAGGAAATCACCAACCATTTCGGCAAATACGGCAATCATGCACCGCTGAATGTGCCTGGGCATTACAAAGCACGAATGGCATGCGCTTGAATGCATAAGTGCCAAAGGGACATGTAAATGTGGTCTTTTCCTGATCCTCGGGAGCGATGGCTACTTGATTGTAGCCAGAGTACCCATCAAGAAAACAAAAGAATGCTTTCTCTACAAGTCTCTCCAAGATTTGATCAATAAATGGCAGTAGAACGTAATCTTTCTTGGTCCAGCATTCAGGCGCTTGTAATCGACACAGACGCACCACGACGTGGGTACTCGGGTCGTGATCTCTACCCCCTCCTCATTTGTGACCATCTGGATTCCCGACTTCTTCACGACGACATGAAGGGGGGCCACCTCTGGAGTCAAAAATGGGGTATATAAACCATGCTTTGCACCATTTCTCTATCTCTTTCTTAACTACTTCCCGACGATTGGGGTTTAATCTTCTCTGAAATTCACGGAAGGCCTTGCGTTGTCCTCAACATAAATTTGGTGCGAGTAAAGAGCGGGATTGATTCCAACGAGATCCGACACAGTCCAACCGATGGCTTTTCAATTTCGCTCAAGGACTTCGAGTAATCTAGATTCCTGATCTATGGTTAATGATGAGCTAATGATCACAGGAAAATTCTCTTTGGGTCCAGTAAGAAATGCATATTTCAGTGTGGGAGGAAGTGGTTTCAGCTTTGGCAAATCTGAATCATCAATTAATTCTGGCTGAATGACTTTTGAATCTGGATCTGTTTTGGTTGGCGGTGAATCATTCTGTGATGTGCTAGCTACCAATTCTGAAGAAAGGTGAGTCGGATCGCAAACGTAGTGTGGTAATTCAGCCAAAGCGACGTCCGACTCATCATCGATATTTCTTGACTGTCCTGAAGAAGATGGGACTGATAAATCCAAAAGGATTTCTGTGTCATCAAGGTTATAGGTATCTAGGTGTCTAGATAGGTTTGGCGACATCTCGCAAACTGCACTTGCACTGTTTCTTCCTCTGATGAGGTGCTTTCACTCTGAATGTCCGGAAGTTGATCCCACAACCAGTAGTGCTGATGAGATTGCATTCTAATGTTTCGGAGTATTCAGTTGGGGATTCGGAGTCTGGTCTTTTCCACTTTGTTTGTTTCATCTCCAAGTCCACTTATCCGCCTGGAGAGCGGAATTTCATCATTCCTGTACCGTAATCGGATATGACTTTAGTGGTTCATAAGAATGGTCTTTCAAGAATGATTTGTGATTCCTTCTAATGATTCGAGGTCTCCATATCAAGGACAGTGAAGTCCACTTTGTATTTCGTACCCTCGATCACGATGATTACATTTTTCACTTCTCCCTTAGGTCTCTTAGTGGATTTATCATCAAATTGGAGTAGAGGTAATGATTTCTTGAGAGGACCTAACTCCAATCTGTAATATAAGGCTAAGGGGAGAAGATTGATGGAAGAACCATTGTCGAGAAGTGTGCGTGTGAACGCAATGCCGTCAATGCGGCTCTCCATATAATGAGCACCCAGATCCCTTTTCTTTCTTGGTAAATGCTGATTTCTGACACATTTAGTAGTGGCAACTGTCAAGATATGTGTCTCCATGAATTGACTTGGTTTCTTTGTACGAGTCCTAGTGGGAGTGCACTTCACTTTCAAGTACTTCTGAAATGCTGGATTCAGTGGCGGAACTAGCATATAGCCTAGGGGGGCCATGGCCCCTCCTTAATTATTACATTTCTCTTATATAATGTTGTTAAATTTTGATATGGCCCCCACTTAAATATTAAATATAGGGCGTATAGTGTCAAATAATATCACTAAATGTTTAATTCCTCACTGGTAAAGTGTTGTTTTCCCTAACCAATAACCGGGGTTCGAATCCCATAGTGGCATTTTTTTGTTAAAAAAATTGACTTTACTCACTTTATCTCTCTCCATCCTTTATTTTGTTTAGTTGGCCCCTCCTTGATAAAATTATTGGTTCCTCCCCTCACTGGATTGTTGGCCACATATTGATCAAAGGGTACTTTGACTGTGATATTTTCCTAGCAGAATCATTCCATTTCTGGGTCATCTTGAATGTTTTTTCTTTTATTTTCCTTTCTTAAGAGCATGGGGGAAAGGAATGGAAGCATTTGAGACAGAAGATAGAGAACCAGAGTCATAAATAAGAGCATCTTTATTAGAAATGGAGTTCCTGTTACAATCATTGGTTTTCTGATAATAATCAAAATCAGGTTGCTGAAAAGGTGACAAAGGTATTTTTGCAGCAACTACAGGTTCAAGGTCCTTTGTAGACTCTATAGATGCTTTTCCCTTTTCGCGTGCTGGGATCTTCAGGCGTCCTTCTTCTTCATTCTTGGAAGCATCCTCTGGTTGATCTTCTGAATCTTCCTGATCTGATTCCCGTGCCAGTCAAGTACGTCCACGGTCCTTCCACTCCTAAGTGACATAGCATTGATATTATCAAATGAAAGGATCTCATGTTCAGATGTGGAAAAATCTGAATAGTATACCTGGCCATTGTGTTGGGAAGATTGAGATTTTTTCAAACTATTAGGGTTAGCTTGGACTTGGGCAAGAATGGTTGTAGGTGGGGTTGTTTGTTCATCTCTCCAACGGGATAGGCGATTAACATCAACCCGTAGATCTTGTAGCTCATTTCGAAAGTTGTGAATCTCCTTGGGTATTTGTCTCTGGATATCTACGGTTCTTCTTGAGGGTTGGATGGTTGAGATGATTGTTTTGCGGTGTGACTTGGTGGATCTTGATACTGCTGACGGTATTGCTGAGGCTGGTTCTGGTAGTTGTATGGCTACTACTGCTGATTCGGTGACAGAGTGTGCTGCAGAGCTGGTGGGAATGCGGCATTATAGAAAGTGGGCGGACGTTGGTAAGGCTGGTGGTCCCCCATATTACTCTGTCTAGTAGTGTCCTGAGTGTACCAGATGTTGTTTACTTCGAACGTCAGAGGCGGGGCTGGTGGAGGTGACTGTTGGGAAGGTTGGGCATAGGATTGGTCTTGAACCCATAGTTGCGATTGTCCTTATCCTAGCTGCTCCTGGACATGATGTACACGATAGATCAGGACCGTAGGTGCAGTGGGTATCCCCATCTTGGATACCTTCTCAGTCAGTTCCTCCATTTTCTTTGGGAATTGGGAGATCCTGTTGTCGATGTTGTTCATCCTCTTATGTATCTAATCCACAACAATCAATTTATCAGCGATGATGTTCATGTTCGGAACCAAATCCTCTGATATCTCTGCGACAGTTTGTTTTCCTCCTTTGGCTTGAAATGTATTCAGGGAATCAGTGTATGCTCTAATGGCGATCTGTGAGCGGCTTGTCTCAGCCATCCGCTCTAGTACTTTCTAGACGGTTTCAGCTCCTCGCGATGTGTATTTCCCTCCACAGGCAGCGCTTACTAATCCTTGAGTCTCGTAATTGAGGCTAGAGTAGAGTGACTGAACTAGGATGTTGTGGTCCAGGTCATGGCAGGGATATTTCTGTAGCAGATCTTTAAATCTATCCCAAGAATCACAGAGTGGTTCATTAGGCATCTGAGAGAAACTGGTGATGCGGGTTCTAATTTGGTTGGTCCGACTCAAAGGGTAGAATTTCTTCAAGAATAGGTTTTTGAACCTATCATAGGTGGTCACAGTCACTCCTAAATTCTTCATCCAGTAATTTGCCTTCCCTTTCAAAGCGAAAGGTAGTGCAGTGAGACGAATGTAGTCCTGGTTGACTTGTGGGTGCCTCATATTAGAACATATCAGTTCCAAGTATCGCAAGAATTCATATGGTTCTTCAGTTGCATTACCATGGAATTATGGTAATTGACTCAAAAAATGTGGCTTCAGTTCATAGTTGATCTCTGGCTAAGGTGGCTGCAAGTAGTTTCTAACTCTGTACTGCCCAAGATTATATGCTACTTCCATTGGTGGTTCTCCCCTAGCATTCAGCTGCTCAAGTTGCTCTCTCAGTAAAAGCTGCTGCTGCTCAGATGTAGCTAATCTCGCAAAAATCATCTGCATCGGATCTTCATTGGATTCATCTTCATGATCTTTCTTGGAAGACATCTTGGGAGGCATCTTCTTCTTTTTCTCTTCACCTTCAGAATGTGAGAAATCGGAGTCAATAGAATGGAAAGAATCAGAATCAGAGTTATTAAGGTGAGAGTCTTCCTCGATGTGATCAGGAGATAAAGAAAGAGTTTGGGTTTGACCTCCTTCCAGGAAGATGCAAGAATCATAGGAGGAGGGTTCACGGGAGAGGTGTCCATGAATCCAAGGTGGTCCTGAGTAAGAGTGCCTCCGAACCTTTGAGATTGGAAAGTTTGTGGCAGTCAGAGAAGGGTTTGCGGAGTCCGAATGAGAATTACCACAATTTCCATTCTTGATTTCAAAAGATCAACAAGAGGTTTACGGTTCATGATCTAGGCACAAGTGCACGGTATTCGATGATTATCTAGTTTCTACACACAATTCAAACACAATACAAAGTTTTGTTTCACCAACTCACTCAGTGGAGGTCGTGAGGGTTCGTCCAGTTATCTTGTCAGTTTTAATTAGTTAGAATTCAAATCTTGCAAACTGTTTAAATGAGTTATTAGGTGCTTGTATTTCCCTACCGACTGTCCCGATTTCTTACGGCTAGTTGCACCTACTTTCAACTAGTATGGGAGTAAGTACCACTGTAGAATGGATACCCGTTACTTGAGGACGGAGCCTTACGCAGTCTCCTCTAAACCACCCACTCTGCTAAGGAAATCTGGACCGTTTACCGTCTACCTGTTAGATCCTCACTGAGAAATAGCTAATCGTTTTTGGTAGAATCAGTAGTCAATATGAAAATCCTAACTTGGCTATATCCTAATGCGTGTCTCTCTCTTTGCTACAAGATAAAAGCATACAATGTCGGGTTTACTCTCCTGTAAGAATTCTTGATTTTATGGGTTATTAAGATCGACTATATTTAGCAGTCCCAATTTTAATTAGGTGATCACTGAAGAATTTAAATGAGCATAAATGCACGTCCACCATCCAGTCCCAATTTCCTTCAAAATTATGTGATAAAACAAGAGGGAGAAATTCGGAAAAAGCCGATGCACGCAAAAAACTATGATGTATGCTCAGTTAGAAGGCTTACAGTGAATCCTCGCAATCTCCATGTGGGATGCAATACAAGAATTGAAATTTAATCTATATGAATGCAAGCCGATGGAAAAAATCACACCTAGCAGAAAGTTCTATTAGCGGGAAAGAATTGAGTTGAATTTGGTTAAATTAAACGATCTAATGTGCATCTCAATTAAAGTGCAGTGTGGCCTTAGATCCTACAAGCACAACCAAAAATTAAAATTCTCTGAGAGTCGTATGTGCAGGTATATCCTAAGAACCACTCAAGTCGAGCCCCACCCTCACCGGAGAGTGAAACAGGCCATGACACACTACAGAAAAAGTTCAAGGTCTTTTTTACACATGTGAGAGTCCAAACGGACACCGCTATAAATGAGAAATTAGTTACAGAAATTAGAAATTGCAGAAAAATAAAATCCTAGACTATACGCTCTCTCACTACTCGACTCGATCTTAAATTAATTGTGACTTTTTCGGAAGTTGATGAAGATGCTTCGGTTTCCAAAAACTGCTCCACATACGATGGGTACCTCGCAAGAAAAATAAGAGAGATAATGTAAGAGAGTAACTCAAAAATAAAAAAATAAAATAAAAAAATAAATGCTAAAATAAAATAAATGCAGAAAGAAAGAAAGAAAAAATATGGAATTTACAATGAAAAGTTCGGGAGTCAGACTACCCAAATGCGGAAAACTGAACAAAAACTTTTAAGATAAAAAACTAAGTCGTTTGCCTCCCCGGCAAAGGTGCCATCTGACGAGTCCGAGATTGTGCTTGTTAAAAATGTGTATGTCGTATGTTATCGTTAAAAATAAAATGTGTCGTTTCGTTGTAGGAGGCAATCGGAATCGGTCAAGAAATAACCACACGAAATATATATATCGATTCTAAGTAATGCGGTTTTATGTTTGTTTTACTTAGGCAAGTCCCAATGTCGAACACAAGGATGCAAAGGAACAACCTAGAATTATGTCTATCAAAGTTCGTGTGCAGTTTTCGAGACTGTCTTTTTTGTATTTTTTAATGCAATAAAGGATGCAAAATGCAATTTCGTTCTATTTTAGGGACTAAAATGCAATTATCAATCAAACAATGTTCGAAAAATATGAAACTTGGTCAAGATGAAAATTATGATGAAATAAATGTAATATAATTTTCTTGGAATTTTTAGATGTAAGATGAATTTTTTATGAATTTTAAATGCAAACAAAGTGAATTTCAATATTTAATTATAATAAATATTAAACCTAATTATTTTCAAGGGGTAAAATTATCTAAGATCTATCTAGGTGATTGATATCAGGAAAACCCTAAACCTCGAAAATACCAGTTTCAATACCTATTAAAAATCAAATACTGAAATATGCAAAATGATTTTTTATGGCAAACTATGCATGCAAATGCAATTTTTTTGGGCACGAAGTTAATCACAATTAATTCTACAATCTGTGATTTTTCGGTAATTTGTAGAGCACGATTAATCAATGACAATATTCAGAGCACAAGGTGGGCAAACTATGCAATTTTCCACAAAATAATTAATTATTAATTAACCAATGATCACAAGAATGTCCACAATATGTCATAATGTAGAGAATTAAATGAGGAACACAATACTATTTTTGAATAATCAAAATAATGCAATGTAGCGGTCCAGAACAAACAGGGAATACAGGGGTGATTTTGCAATGTTTAGATAATTATAAATAAAACAAAATGACAAGGAGGGCTAAAATGTAATTACCAATAAGTATGGTGGTCCTCTGCAAAACTTCCAGCAGGTCACGTGACAAGTACATGACCTGTGTCGGCGGGGGCCTCTACGTGAATAGGAAAATTACCAGGGGCCTCTCTGCAATTTACCTACGGATCACGTGATACGCACGTGCCTTGGCAGGCTCGGTGGGAGGGTCGGCTCGGTCCTCCACGTGTTGATGCTTGCGTGCTTCGGAACGGTCCGAGGCTCCTAGCGTGGAAGTCGGCTTGGGTCTAGGCTCGGATCGGATATGGACTGTCGATGAAGATTGGATCTAATGGTTGAGAATACAATGGTTGTGGACAGTTAAGATTCTTAGACCCTTCTTTATCAGATGGCACAGGGTGGCCGACACACGGCCGGCAGGCGTTGGTGATGAGGCAGAGTAGCGGAGCAGCGACTGGCCTGGAAGCACGGCGGTGGAAGAGCGGAGGGCCGGTGTCGCTCCTGGAGTCGTTTGCCGATGAAGGCGATAACGATGGTGTTCTGGTGGTGAAGGCGAAGCCGTTAGCGGGTGAAGCTCGAGGCGTCGAAGGTTGTCGATGGAGATTGTCGTGGAAGCGTTGATGAACGATGCGGTGACGTTATGGTTGACGGAGATGAAAGCATTGTCGTCGTGGCTCAACGGCAAAGCGGAGGAGCACAAAAACGGCAAGGGGGTCGCAGTGGGTCTGCAACGAGCCGGAGGAACTCGGATCTCGCCGGCTGGAGGTGACGCTATCACCGTCAACCATGAAGCAGTTGTGAATCGACGGATGCCATGCGATGGAGGGCAGGCGGGGCTTAAATAGATGGAGGCGAGTCGGCCAGAGAAGGAAGGGGGGCTATCAGGGGATTTGATTTGGGATTTGTCGGGATTGGTGATTGGTGGCGGCAAACTCCACGGGATTTGGAGTTTTGACGAGAGACGAGATCTGATTGGCTTTGGTGGAGATCGATGATGGGCGATTGCGAAGACTAATTGAAGGATCAGAGATGGCTGGAGATTTTGCAGAGATGGCGAGGATCACAGGGCGACGGAGGGTCTGATTTGGGAAAGGTGCAGGCAGAGAAGGTGATGATGGGGTCGTCCGCTTGGCCGAGATCGGACGACCCAAATAGGTGCATGTGGCAGCATTTGGGGGAAGAGGTGGATAGAACGTGCGTGGCGTGTGCCTGGAAGGCACGTGCTACGTACGTGCGTCGATTTTAATTTAATTTTTTTATTATAAAATGAATAAATAAATGCCTCAAAAATGGCTAACACGTGGCGGCTCCAGGAGCTGCCACGTGTCAACACCATAAAATTCGAAAAGTAAATAGTCTAAAAATCCAAATTAAATAGCAAACAACCTCCGATAGAAAAAGTTTCTTCACGAAAATTGTTCATCTCGATGAGATCTACAACTTTCATGTTTACCAAAACTTAAATCAATCAATTACACAAAGTGATATTTTTGGGGTATCCCATGTACATAGAATACCTTGATTTTTGGGTTTTATAAGTTTTTGTCATTTTTAAACCAGATAAAAATCCAGAAAAAATATGATAAAATAAAATATAAATATTTACACATTAATCTATTTTCTATTTTTATTAATTAAGAAAAAGAAGTAATAAAATAAAAGATAAAAAAGGCCAATTTTGTATAGACAGTTAGTGAGGACACTGACTCAATTTGTTTCTTTGATTTCAAGCTCAGTTTGGATTTGGATTTTTGTGCATATTAATAAAACTTTTATCAAAGAAGACAAATGAAAAAGAAATAAAATAAAATAGATCAAATATGTACATAGAATACTAGGTCAAAATCAGCTAAAATACAAAATGTACAAAAAAGGCCCAAAACCCAACTTTCACATATGAGCTCCAATTCACTTGAACTTGTCTTGTTTTGAAGGTATTTGAATGTAAATTAGCTCAAAAGTGAGTAGGATCAAAACGAACACTGCATAAGGAAGATATGATGGTTTTAGTCCGGAAATCCTGAAACTAGGGTTTAGGTTTTTGGTCCACTTATTTGGGTTAGTGATTTTTTTGTATTTTTCATTTATTCTTATTAGCGATATGTACACAGTGGAGGTGGTTTTGTGTTATTCGAAGTTAGCATGAATTAGTTAAAAAATAGGAGAAGTTAGGCTATTTACAGGTCAATTTTAGCAGGGATTTTTGGCTTCTTATTTTGTACAGAAATGAGTGATAAAATGCAATTCTTATCAAAACATGCATGAATGCTAATTATGCAGAATAAATGAAAAAGGCTGATGATTTTGAAGGATTTGAGCTTTACTAATGAGATTTAGAGTGATGAACCTGAGATTCATTATCCCCCTATACTTAAACCATACTCGTCCTTGAGCATCAAAAGAAATGTCATGAGGTGAAATGAGATTGGGTTCCATACCATGACCATGAGCTAAAGGTGAAAATGAAACTAGACTTGACCTTTGGATTATTAGTTTGGCGGAACTTCTGTAAGACTTAAATTTTTAAAATCAACAGCCTTCAAGTTCTACAAATCATTGTCACAGTTTCGGCTCAGAAGTCATCTTAGATCAATTCTCTACCTAAAGCATACCTTATGAACATTGAATAATCGACTCATGTATGTGAAATGGTTTTAGCTCTTCCCATCCAGAATGTCGGACTACCACGCAAACCTCCTCTCCAGTAACTCATCCTCGGGGAGACAAGTATTTCCTTCTACGGTTTGTCGTGCTGTGTTCACAATCGAATTGGGGGGAGAAGTTAGAAGAAAAAGAAAAGAACTGGAGGGTAGCCAGTGTAGTCACCTCTCCTTGTGAAGCTGTTATTTGGTAGTGGCTTCTTTGTATTTGGAATTTTTGGTGGTTCTGCATGGATCTTGTTGTGCCCCTACGGATATAGAATATTTTTGTTACCGTACATTTTTTGGGGTCTTAGAAAAATTGTGCCCATCCATCCATCCCTTTTCCGAAGCTTTATTTCAACCCGTACTCCAGTTTTTAGATTTCCACGCTACCAGAAAAGAAACTCACACAGTCTTCCAACATTCCGTTTGAGTTGAGCTAATTGCATAATACGAGAGTACAAATTAATTCCTTATTCCAGAGTTGTACCTAGAATGAAGAGACCAGGTTAGACACTAAGAGTCAAACGTTGTACATTATCATGTGGAACTTAAAGAATTAAGTCAAAGAGCTGAAGTTTCTAAAATCCTATTTCTTAGTGATGTTCCTCTGAAATTTAGGCGGATTAAGGTCAAGTCCGGACCACTCTCAGTTTATGCTCATAACTCAGTTCAGAACCCAAAGACTTTTCACAGATGCAAATGAATGAAATGCTGGATGAAGTGCAGGTGTGTGAAATACAGACACATTTTTTTCTTTTGTGATTTGATTTTGATTTTTTTATGCAAGGTTGTTTTTTTTATTTAATGCAAAAATTGAATAAGAAGCCATTTTTTCAAAAATGTTGGGTTGGACACAGTCAGTGTTAGTAGAAAAACTCTTTTTTGTTTTGTTTTTTATAAGTTGGTTACCTACCCCGTAAATACATATAGACTTATGCGAAAGTACGAGATATGGGAAAAATATATACACAGTATATATACAGACCCCCCTATACTTAGCGAGTGTTGTGTCCTCAGAGCATAAGAGCATAAAGAAGACATAGCTCGGGCTAAGCGTAAGAAAAGAAAAGAAAAAGAAGAAAGAGATGATACATCAGTTTGGCCCCCTATACTTAGGCTGTGAACAGTCTAAGTATAGAAGAAGAGCGGAAAAAAAATGAAGCGGTCGGGATATGTGAATGATGAGAGTATATACAGGTGGGCGTCAGTTCCCCCTATACTTAGGCCCTGGTCAGCCTAAGTAAGGGTGGAAATAAGGCGATCGTGAGAAGGAGTGTGATGAGGTAAATGGTATGTACAGATGGCATCGGTCCCCCCCCCTATACTTAGGCCTAGGCCTAAGTAGAGGAAGAAGCTATACAAGGAGACCGATGCTGTCAGGAGGAGGAATGATCTGATGAATCTTCAATGTGCTCGCTCTGCATGAAGTAGATGACCTCAATTTGAACTGTCTGCCCTTTGGATGATTCTATATATGGCTTCAGCAATTGTCCATTCACTGAGAATGGTTGTGAATCATCTTTGAGTTTGGCAATATCCACACTTCCATTGGTATGCACATCGATGACAATGTAGGGACCCGTCCATTTCGATTTTAATTTCCCATGAAAATTCTTCAACCGAGCATTAAACAACCACACTTTCTGCCCAAGGACAAAGGTTTTATATCTAATGTGTCTATCATGCCATCTCTTGACCTTGTCATTATGGATCGCACTGTTGTCATATACCCAGTTTCGAATTTCAATTAGCTCATTCAGATTTCTCGGCGTAATTTCTTAAGGTGACAACTCCAATTCAGCTTTTTGATCACCCATTCTGATTTGGGAATTAACTCTGCAGGTAGATGGCATGGTTTTCCATAGATCGTCCTAAAAGGTGAAGTACCGAGTGGAGTCTTGTAGGCTTTCCTATAGACCCACAGAACCTGGTCCAACAGTTTCGGACAGTTCTTCCAGTCTGGACGAACCAACTTCTGAAGAATACCCTTCACTTCTCTATTAGAAACCTCTGCCATGCCATTAGTTTGTGGGTGATATGGATTGGCAATTCTATGCTCAAATTTATATACCTTAGCCAAAGATCTCATTTCCTTATTCACAAAGTGGCTACCTCCATCTGAAAACAAGATTTTTGGTACCTCGAATCTTGCAATGATATTATCATTAATAAACTTACAGATGATTTTGAAATCTGCGGTTCGGGTTGGAATAGCCTCTACCCATCTCGATAAATAATCAACCGCTAACAAGATGTACTCAAATCCAATGCTATTGGGAAAAGGACCCATAAAATCAATCCCTAATGCATCGAAAACATCACAGAAAATCATTGGTTGCATGGGCATTTCATCTCTATAACCAACAGTCTCTCCCATTCTTTGGCGAATCGGGCATGACCGTACAAAATCATTAGCATCCCGAAATAAGGTCCGCCAATAAAATCCACATTGGAGTACCTTATGCGCGGTTCTCTTTCCCGAATGGTGTCGTCCACCCTCGAGAGAATGACATTGTGTGAGGACACTCTGGTATTCCTCCTGAGGAATACATCTTCGCCAGACGCAATCCGGTCCTTCGTAGAAAAGGAAAGGATCATCCCAATGGTATTTTCTTGAATCCGACTTCAATCGATCAATCATTGTCTCGGTCCAATCAAAGGGAACCTTCTTGAAGAAAAGATAGTTCACGATGTTGGAATACCATGGGATTGTATCAATAACGCAAACTGATTCATCTGGAAAAGTCCCCTTAATTGGTCTAGTGTCCGGATAATCGTTTTTCTCAATTCGGGAGAGGTGATCAGAAACAACATTCTCTATTCCAGGTTTATCCTTGATCTCCAAATTAAATTCCTAGATTAATAAGATTCATCTAAAAAGTCATTCCTCGGTATCCTTCTTATCCATAAGATATCGTATTATCGTATGATCTGTGAAAATCGTCACCTTGGAGTCCAATATGTATGACCTGAATTTTTTAAGGGCCCAAACTATCGCAAGCATTTCCTTTTCAGTTACCATATAATTTCTCTGTGCAGGATCCAAAACTTTGCTCGCGTAGTGAATCACATAAGGAATTCCATCTCGTCTTTGTCCAAGCACAGCTGTGACAACAAAATCCGATGCATCAGTCATGATCTCAAAGGGAAGAGACCAGTCAGGAGCATGTAATATCGGCGATTCACATATTTTCTTTTTCAGGAGCTCGAAGACCTCTAGACACTTGTGATTCACAATAAACTCGGTGTCTTTCCTAAGAGCTCAGACAGTGGGTGGGCTATCTTTGAAATATCAGGGGTAAACCTTCGATAAAATCTAACATGCCCTAAGAAAGACCTCACTGACTTGACGTTGGTTGGTGGCTCAAGTTTCTTGATCGCGTCCACCTTGGCAGGGTTGACCTCCATTCCCTTTTTGGAGATGACGTTGTTAGCCATGTAAGCCCGAGGCGAACCATTCTTACAATAAATGTTATTGTAATAAATATGTTTTATCAATAAATGTTATTGATTGTTTCACTCCCTTTCTGAAATTAAGTGAATGAATGCACTATAAGGTCCCTCTGTACAATTAGGGTTATGTACCATGGCCGTCTTGATAATCATATAGCTGTTGATTCATTAAATGGATCATAGAGACTGGTGTTTGGATGAATATCTAATGGGTTAGATAGAGGACTCATCAAGAACCGTCAAATGATTATTAAGAGATGATCTCCAGCCTGAGTAGGAGATGGCAATCCTTTCTCACATAGGCTGATATCTGACCGACCTCTTGATGCAGGTCCTCTGCATGTGAATAATGATTCGGAGGTGTCAGATTAGTTAAGTCAATGGGTTGACTTAGCGAGATCGAGATAACTTGAGTCCTATGTTGAATGCTATCACAACATAGGCACACATCCTCCGACCAAAGACAGATGTGTTACTGTATGTCTGAGTTTGTACATTTGGCAGACCATTAGGTTGATGACCTAACCAAGGTCTATACACCGGCGAGCTGGTGTGCATATAAGGGCATATGAGTAATACGATCTCTCAAAGGGATCATACAGGTTCACTTATGAACCGGAAGATATGAGCTCACTCATGAGGTATTAGGACCGATCAAATTTCATGCATGGTCGTCGTGCTTTGGAAGCATGACAAGAATTTGAAGGTATAATATATGCTTTGGGAAAGCATATGATCGATACCAAATCCCAATGACCAAGATTGAGAAACTTGGTGATCAAACCCTGAAGAAGACAGTGTAAAATTGATCTTCATCTTCAGGTTGATCATTGATCTTCTAGTATGCAGGATGTGCAGGTATTGGGAATACCTGAGGGTGATGTGATCATAAACGATTGTATAACCATGACACTAACAGTCTGAGGGAGTGATGAAAGAGGTTTGGATTTTAGTGACTCCTCTCAGTAGAGAAGTAACTTGATTTTATTCCAAGTGTTGGACATTGATCTGAATGTGATTCAGATGCAATGATAAGATTAAGTATACGGACTTGATTTAATCAAGCATCTGTGAGAGGTCTGTTAGATCTGGATTTGAGATGAGATCTCAACATTCAATTCACTATACGTGGAACAATACAATCGCCCTATCCTTATCTCTAAGTATCTGTGGAGAAGGCACATTATTCTTGAAGGAGTTCAAGATTAATTCCTGTGATGAATTTAGTATCCAAGTAAGAAGATCTTGATGATTAAATGAGATTTAATTATCAAGTACAATATGAATGAGATTCATGTTGTGAGAATGATCGTCCAAGATAATTAAATGAGATTTAATTATCAAGGATAAGCAGATCATGGATAGTGATATCCAGAATATCTGTGTATATTATAAATGGGATTTATAATATATCAGAGAGAGAGAAATATTGTAAATAGCATTTGTTAATTATTAATGTGGATTGGATTCACATTAGTTAATTAATTAGAAATGCAATTTACAAATTAGTTTGGGATGTGAATATGATTCACTTATTTTTCAATGGCATGATTGAAATATTCACAAATTAATTTGGAATTAATTTGGTGGATATTATTGCAATAATAGTTATTGAAATTAATTAGGAAATAATGAGATAAAATAAAAGGAGATAAAATACCACCAAATTATAAGGTGGCGTCACCTATGACTTAGTCATAGGTGACGTCCCCTATAATCAAGGGTGGTTTGTTGCCTCTCTTTATTTGTTATCATATTATCTCTTAATAATTAATTTATATTAATTAAATTGTGTTGATAATAATTCAACATATATTTAATTTAATATAAATTAATGTTGTTGGTTTTTAACCAACAACAATCATAGCCGTTGGATGGCTCTTTGATGACAATAGTTATTGGATCTACATGAGCCATAGATTGAGATCCATTAGATCCCAAACTAATATATAAGGAGGGTAGCCCTAGCCCTTGAATGGTACATCATGTATATGCCTACTCTACTTCTCTCTCTCCCTCTCATTCTCGTCCTCTCTCTCTCTCCCTCTCTACAAGGTGGCTGACCATCTTTGTTGAGAAAGAGAGAAGCTCTCGCCTTCACCATCGACTACTCGAGGATCTCCATCTTCTTTGGGGTTTCTTGCTTTAGAGGAAGACAAAGGATTTCATTGGACGAAATCAGGAGATTCGAGTCTTGGATCTTCGTCGAGGATTGCGGGAATCACGCGTCTCATCATCGCGCCCGCAAGTGATGTCTCCGTGGATCGGACTTGAGACAGGAGGATCTCTTGCTTTAGAGATATTGTGATCGCAACCACGCTTCGAGAGGTATTCCTAATGCTTTTTGGTTTGATGAAACGATCCAAGAATTGTTCTTGTGATCATGTGGTTTCATCATGTAAATTAAAATTTTTAAATTTTGTTGCACCTTGCGACTAGTACGACTACTCGCCCCGATCGCATAAGATGCGATCGTCACGCTTCCGTGATGCACTTGAAGATTCTCAATATCCTTCAAGTGGTATCAGAGCCAGGTTGAAAAAGGTTTTGGATATGATCCATGAACCAAGGACGACTTGGGCTTGAAAGAGTCGCGAAAGTTTTACTGCATTTGAATTTTCGCATCTCTGTCTAATTGATTATTTTAGGCACTATTTAAATTATTTAAACATGAAATATTCAATTGGATTTTGTTTCCCATTAAACAAGGAAACCATAGGATCTGAGTTTACTAAATTTGGATTTAATTTGCTCAAGATATGGTCTTTTGAATAAGCATGTATTCAATGTTGCGGGAACAGCAAAACTGAACGCGATTAATTTGTTAATTATGGTTTTGACATGCCTCGAAATGCGTGAAATATCACTTGGGTTCTGTTCTAAATCAAGTTAGCAATATTAGAAAACTGATTTTGCGACTTTTGGATTTAAATTGATCAAGATAAGTTAATTTTAGTGATTAGGGGTCACTGCTGGAAATTGACAAAACTTGATCATGAACCTTGTGATAGTCATTCAAACATGTTGATGAAAATTAATAGTTAATTTTCTGAAATTGGTTATTGATAAATATTTGTGAAATATTTAAAAGATGATAATTAATCCTTGAATGACATCCCACTACACCATGATGATAAGATAAATTGATCTTGATCATTGGTTAATTTGAAATCATCAACAAACATTGTTTTCATGCAAAACCCTAGGTCATCCTACAATAGTTGTAGGACAACTTTTACATGCAAAACTCTCTTGCTTGAATAGGATTGGGGATTTGTTTAGCAAATCTCCTTATAATATAATCAAAATTATTTTGATGTATATTATATGGTATAATTTCGGTTGAAAGACCGATGAGCATCTCAAAGTACATGATGATCTATCTAGCATTATCCTTTCCTGAGGTGGATAAGGTGTCTAGTCGAAGATCGCTGGGGTAGCGGGTTGCAACGTATGTGGTCCGTCCCACTTTCGCCGGTACTGGCCATGACAGCGGGTAGGGACTGGATAATGCCGGAGAAATCAAAGTGTATTTTTCTAATTATTAAAATTCGAAATAATATGTACTTTGAGATTATACCTAATATTCAAGTAAAATTCAAAGTTTGTTGATTGATAATAGGATTGATAGTTAATTTAATGTGATTAAATTAATTATATCCTATTAAAACACTCTATTATGAATAGATGTGTATTTCCCTTGGAAGAATTAATTATATGAATATGATTCACGATAATTAATTATTTCAATTTGAATAAGAGGTGGAGGATCACAAAAGTGACATCCATGGTCTCCCATCAAGGCAAAGAATTTCGTCGCCAAAAGTTGTATATAGGAGACGCAGGTCCGAAGTGACAGATCCTATATACAATTATTTGGATCGGGTTCTTTGCTTCTTGAAAGAGTAAGGCCGTATACGTAGTGACCCCAATATCGGGTCCTCATATTATTGGAGCGATATTGGATTGCGTATAGCGAGTATTAAGCATGTTGACAGTTGGTTCAATTAGCAACGGGTCAACATCATCTTAGGGGTGGTGGGCCCGGGTGTTAAAGATCGAATTGGGAAATGCAAGTTGGACTTGCAAGGCGGAATGTGTTCTCGCTTCTCTTTATTCAAGTCATAGGTTCTCATATTATTGGGATGTGATAAAGATAGAGAGGAGATCCCAGATCTTGCTTGAGATATAGCGGTAAGTATATCTCTTACTTTGAAAGACGATTAGGGAATAATCTTTCATAGAGACATAGCAAGACAAATTTGATTTAAAATGCCTTAATCAAATGTTTTAAAATTGAATATATAGTTACTTATATATTCTAATATAGTGCATTCTTAATTTCAGAAAATGAAGTCCATGAACCCTCTGAGCAGGCTCCTGGAGGTCAATTAGTTGACCGGACCAAATTATTTGGATTGGATCCGAAATTTGGATCTTGTCCTATCTGCGGAGCGCATCTCTTATGTGATGAGCAAGGACAAGATAGCTGACCCTCTGACTTCGGAAGATAAATCTTTTAATGAGAAATATGATGAAGATCATAACTTGGCAAGATGTTATATCCTTGGCTCATTATCCAATGTGCTTCAGAAGCAAAATGTGGAAATGAACCACTGCCAAGAAATCATGTTGAATCTGAAGAAAATGTTCAGTGACGTCAACCGCACACAACGTTACAATGTGATGAAAGATCTTATTCGCTGCAAGATGCATGAAGGGACCTCTGTTAGAGAACACATGCTCAAAGTGTTTGGGTACCTCTCTGAACTGGAAACCCTGGGAGCTGACATGGATGCTGATATGCAAGCTGATTTCATTCTCCTATCACTCCCTAAGTCTTTCAACAACTTTGTCGTGTCATATCACATGAGCAAAGTTGATTTCAGTAACGCTGGGATGTTAGCTGCATTAAAGTCTACAGAAGACGTAATGAAGAAGGACGACCCCTCTACTAGTGCAATGGTTGCACAAGTAAAAGGAAAGCACGGTCGGAAGCAAGGTTCTCGGAAGGGCCCGGCCCAGAAGAGAAAGAAGAAGAATCAAGGAGTTGGTTCATCTTCCAGTGCTTCCACGTTAATGACATCGAAGAAGACCGATGTCTGTCACCACTGCAAGAAGCCGGGGTACTGGAGGCGAAACTGCCCAGAATACCTGATGTCGGTCGACAAAGGTAAAGCCCCAGCAGGTATGAAATCTACTTTCATCATTGAAACTAGCTTTCTCGTTGGATGAGAAGGAAGTTGGGTTGTAGATTCTGGTGCTTTTGTTCCTGTATGCAATTCGTTGCATTTATTTCAGGAAACTAGGAATCTGGAGCAAGGGGAGATAGTCATCCAGATGGGATCTGATGCAAGTGTTGCTGCAGTCGCCATTGGGACCTGCCGGCTATCATTATCTAGTGGTCGAGTCTTAGTACTTAAAAAGTGTCTTTATGTACCTGAAGTCAAGAGGAATTTGATATCTGTATCTAAGCTTGTTAGACATGGGTATTCCTTCCTTTTTGTAATAAGTTAGTCATTAATAAATATGATAAATTTATTACAGATGGTGTTATGACTTCTGGAGGACTCTATGAATTGTGCATTAATGAATGTGTCATGAATGTCACTACCACTAATAAAAACCCTAAAAGATCCAGGGAGAATGGAAATCATTCGAATATAATTTGGCATCAAAGGCTTGGCTATTTATCTGTTGATAGGATCATAGATTGATAAAGGAAGGACCCTTAGATTTTCCACAGGTCCAATCTTTACCTACCTGTGAACATTGCATTCGAGGTAAAATGACTAGGATGCCTTTCCGTAACAAGGTTACAAGTTGCGAAGGTATTCTTGACCTAATACATACTGATGTATGTGGTCCCTTCAGTACTGGGACTCGGAATGGATATCAATATTATTTGACGTTTATTGATGACCATTCGCGATACGGGTTTATCTTCCTACTACGTCATAAATCTGAAACCTTTGAAAAGTTCAAAGAGTTTAAGGCTTTGGTTGAGAACCAAACCTATAGGAAGATTAAACGGATTTGATCTGACCGAGGTGGCGAGTACCTCTCATATGAATTCAAGGGATACCTTAAAGAGTGGAATTGTCTCCAATCTCACTCCCCCTGGAACTCCCAACTTAATGGTGTTGCTGAAAGACGCAACAGGATCATCATGGACATGGTCCGTTCAATGATGAGCAAAGCACGTTTACCTCTTAGTTCTGGGGATATGCAGTAGAGACTGCAATATATATCCGGAATAAGATTCCTAGCAAATCTGTGCCTAAGACTCCTCATGAGCTCTGTTATGGAATCAAACCTAGTGTTAGACACTTGAGGGTTTGGGGTTGCTTGGTCCATGTGAAGAATATGGACGCAAGTAAGCTAGAATCTCACACTTGTGAGTGCTACTTCATTGGGTATGTTAAAGATGGTATTGGATATCAACTTTATGACCCTGAGACCCAAAAGGTTTTTGTCTCTAGAGATGTGAGATTTCTGGAGGATGATTTCCTTAAAGGTCAAGATAGAAATGAAGTAGAGGAACTTATCGAATCCCCTGAGGATTCTGAGATTCTTGAACCAGAAACTGAAGAGATAAATGAAGATGTAACACCCATACCTCCTCGAAAGAGTTCGAGGGTGGTTGCACCACCTGAAAGGTATGGATTCCATGTGTCAGATGAAACTGACAATGATCCTACTTCATTTGATGAAGCACTCGCGGATCATGACTTGGATAGATGGATGCTGGCAATGAAGTCAAAGATTGACTCCATGCATAAGAATGGTGTATGGACCCTAGAGGATCCACCTAAAGGGGTAAAACCCATTGGGTGCAAATGGATCATCAAGAGAAAAAGGGGACCTGATGGGAAAGTAGAGACTTTCAAGTCACGGCTCGTAGCCAAGGGCTACACACAGAGAGAAGGCATCGACTACGATGAGACGTTCTCTCCTGTAGCTACGCTTAAGTCCATCAGGACACTACTAGATATAGCTGCATCTCTTGACTATGACATCTGGCAGATGGATGTCAAGACGGCTTTCCTCAATGGATACCTCGAGGAGGAAATCTATATGGAGCAGCCCCAGAGCTTCATAGTTGAGGACGATAAAGTATGCAAGCTAAAGAAATCCATCTATGAGCTCAAACAAGCTTCTCGTAGCTGGAACATTAGATTTGACGAAACCATAAAGAGTTATGATTTTGTGCAGAATCCTGATGAACCTTGTGTGTACAAAAAGCTTAGTGGGAGCGCCATTGTGTTCATCGTGCTTTACGTAGATGATATCCTTATCATTGGGAATGATATAGGAATGATGACCAGTGTAAAGATTTGGCTATCTCATACCTTTAAGATGAAACATCTTGGAGAAGCCTCTTACATCTTAGGCCTAAAGTTGTTCAGAAACTGAGAAAAGAGGATGTTGGGATTATCACAACATGGATACATTAAGAAGATTCTTGAACGATTTCATATGGATAGTTCCAAGAAAGGATTCCTCCCCTTAAGACATGGCAACCATCTGTCTAAAGGGATGGCTCCTCAAAGTGTTGAGGAAAAGAAGGCCATGGCTGGATGCCCCTATGCATCAGCTGTTGGAAGCTTAATGTATGACATGATGTGTACTAGGCCAGACATCTGCCATGTAGTGGGAGTGGTAAGCCGTTACCAATCCTGCTATGGAGAGCAACACTGGAATGCAGTAAATAACATATTCAAATATCTAAGACGGATGCAAGATTACATCTTGGTCTATGGAGATGGTGATCTCCAAGTCTTGGGATATACAGATTCAGACTTCCAGTCAGATATTGATGATCGAAAGTCGACATCAAGGTTTGTATTCCTGTTGAACGGTGGTGTTGTGAGCTGGAGAAGCAAGAAGCAGGACACTACGGCGGATTCAACAACAGAAGCCGAGTACATTGCCACATCGGATGCAGCAAAGGAGGCGGTGTGGTTGCGCAAGTTTATCTTGGAGCTTGGCATAGTTTCCTCTGATACTCCCATCCCGTTACTCTGTGATAACATGGGAGCCATTGCCCAGGCAAAGGAACCCAGATGGCATAAAAAGAGCAAGCACGTGGAAAGGAAATGCCACATCATTCGGTAGATTCAAAAGAGTGGTGATATCATCATCACCAAGGTGGCCTCTGCCGACAACGTTGTTGATCCTCTTACCAAACCTCTGACGCAGACGGTTTTCGACTAGCATGTAATGAGTATGGGTTTAAGGATTGTTCCTGGATGGTTCTGAGGGCTAGTGGGAGATTGTTAGCCATGTGAGCCCGAGGCGAACCATTCTTACAATAAATGTTATTGTAATAAATATGTTTTATCAATAAATGTTAATGATTGTTTCACTCCCTTTCTGAAATTAAGTGAATGAATGCACTATAAGGTCCATCTGTACAATTAGGGTTATGTACCATGGCCGTCTTGATAATCATATAGTTGTTGATTCATTAAATGAATCATAGAGGCTGGTGTTTGGATGAATATCTAATGGGTTAGATGGAGGACTCATCATGCACCGTCAAATGATTATTAAGAGATGATCTCCAGCCTGAGTAGGAGATGGAAATCCTTTCTCACATAGGTTGATATCTGACTGACCTCTTGATGCAGGTCCTCTGCATGGGAATAGTGATTCGGAGGTGTCAGATTAGTTAAGTCAATGGGTTGACTTAGCGAGATCGAGATAACCTAAGTCCTATATTGAATGTTGTCACAGCATAGGCACACATCCTCTGACCAGAGACAGATGTGTTACTATATGTCTGAGTATGTACATTTGGCAGACCATTAGGTTGATGACCTAACCAAGGTCTCTACACTGGCGAGCTGGTGTGCATATAAGGGCATATGAGTAATACGATCTCTCAAAGGGATCATACGGGTTCACTTATGAACCAGAAGACATGATCTCACTCATGAGGTATTGGGACCGATCAAATTCCATGCTTGGTTGTCGTGCTTTGGAAGCATGACGAGAATTTGAAGGTATGATATATGCTTTGGGAAAGCATATGATCGATACCAAATCCCAATGACCAAGATCGAGAAACTTGGTGATCAAACCCTGAATAAGACAGTGTAAAATTGATCTTCATCTCCAGGTTGATCATTGGTCTTCCAGTATGTAGGATCTGTAGGTATTGGGAATACCTGAGGGTGATGTGATCATAAACGATTGTATAACCATGACGCTTCCAGTCCGAGGGAGTGATGAAACAGGTCTGGATTTTAGTGACTCCTCTCAGTAGAGAAGTAACTTGATCTTAGTCCAAGGGTTCTTTTGGTTGCAGGGTTGGGCAGGGTTGGATACTATTCACAGGGCTGGGTGAATAGTAAACTGGGAGGAGGGGATACCCCTGTGAATAGTATCCAACCGAACCCAACCCTGCCCAACCCTGCAACCAAACGAACCCCAGGTGTTGGACATTGATCTGAATGTGATTCAGATGCAATGAAAAGATTAAGTATACGGACTTGATTTAATCAAGCATTTGTGGGAGGTCCGTTAGATGGATTTGAGATGAGATCTCAACATCCAAGTCACTATACGTGGAACAATACAATCGTCATGTCTTTTATCTCCAAGTATCTGCGGAGAAGGCACATTATTCTTGAAGGAGTTCAAGATTAATTCCTGTGATGAATTTAGTATCCAAGCAAGAAGGTCTTGATGATTAAATGAGATTTATTTATCAAGTACAATATGAATGAGATTCATGTTGTGAGAATAATCGTCTAAGATAATTAAATGAGATTTAATTATCAAGGATAAGCAGATTATGGATAGTGATATCCAGAATATCTGTGTATATTATAAATGGGATTTCTAATATATCAGAGAGAGAAATATTGTAAATAGCATTTGTTAATTATTAATGTGGATTGGATTCACATTAGTTAATTAATTGGAAATGCAATTTACAAATTAGTTTGGGATGTGAATATGATTCACATATTTTCAATGGCATGATTGAAATATTCACAAATTAATTTGGAATTAATTTGGTGGATATTATTGCAATAATAGTTATAGCAATTAATTAAGAAATAATGAGGTAAATAAAAAGAGACAAAATACCACCAAATTATAAGGTGGCGTCACCTATGACTTAGTCATAGGTGACTCCCCCTATAATCAAGGGTGGTTTGTTGCCTCTCTTTATTTATTATCATGTTATCTATTAATAATTAATTTATGTTAATTAAATTGTGTTGATAATAATTCAACATATATTTAATTTAATATAAATTAATGTTGTTGGTTTTTAACCAACAACAATCATAGCAGTTGGATGGCTCTTGGATGACAATAGTTGTTGGATCCACATGAGCCATGGATTGAGATCCATTGGATCCCAAACTAATATATAAGGAGGGTAGCCCTAGCCCTTGAAGGGTACATCAAGTAGACGCCTACTCTACTTCTCTCTCTCCCTCTCATTCTCATCCTCTCTCTCTCCCTCTCTACAAGGTGGCCGACCATCTTTGTTGAGAAAGAGAGAAGCTCTCGCCTTTGCCATCGACTACTCGAGGATCTCCATATTCTTTGGGGCTGCTTGCCTATAGGAAGACGACGGATTTCGTTGGACGAAATCAGGATATTCGAGGCTTGTATCTTCGTCGAGGATTGCGGGAATCACGCGTCTCATCATCGCGTCTGCAAGTGTTGTCTCCGTGGATCGGACTTGAGACAGGAGGATCTCTTGCTTTAGAGATCTCGTGATCGTAACCACGCTTCGAGAGGTATTCCTAATGCTTTGTGGTTTGATGAAACTATCCAAGAATTGTTCTTGTAATCATGTGGTTTCATCATGTGATTTTAAATTTTTAAATTCCGTTGCACCTTGCGACTAGTACGACTAATCGCCCCGATCGCATAAGATGCGATCGTCACGCTTCCGTGTTGCGCTTGAGGATTCTCACTATCCTTCAGACGTGCCCCAACACGATACCCTCTGTCACCATAAAGTGACTTTTCTCCTAGGAGAGTCCCAAATTAACCTCCCTGCATCTCTGGAGGACTCGGTCCAAGTGTGCTAAAGATGTATCAAATGAATCACCATGGACCGAGAAGTCATCCATGAAGACTTCCTGGAAATCACCAACCATTTCGGCAAATACGACAATCATGCACCGCTGAAATGTGCATGGGGCATTACTAAGCCCTAATGGCATGCGCTTGAATGCGTAAGTGCCGAAGGGACATGTAAATGTGGTCTTTTCCTGATCCTCGAGAGTGATGGCTACTTGATTGTAGCCAGAGTACCCATCAAGAAAACAGAAGAATGCTTTACCTGCAAGTTTAAGATTTGATCAATAAATGGCAGTGGAAAGTAATCTTTTTTGGTCGCAGCAATCAGGCGCCTGTAATCGACACAGACGCACCACGATGTGGGTACTCGGATCGCCATCTCTACCCCCTCCTCATTGGTGACCATCTGGATTCCTGACTTCTTCAGGACGACATGAAGGGGAGCCACCCACTTGGAGTCAGAAATGGGGTAAGAAATGGGGTATATAAACCATGCTTTGCACCATTTCTCTATCTCTTTCTTAACTACTTCCTGAAGATTGGAATTTAATCTTCTCTGAAATTCACAGGAATGCCTTGCGTTATCCTCAACATAAATTTGGTGCGAGCAGAGAGCGGGATTGATTCCAACGAGATCTGACACAGTCCAACCGATGGCTTTTCGATTTCACTCAATGACTTCGAGTAATCTAGATTCATGATCTATGGTTAATGACGAGTTAATGATCACAGGAAATTTCTCTTTGGGTCTAGTTAGAAATGCATATTTCATTGTGGGAGGAAGTGATTTGAGCTCTGGCGAATCTGAATCATCATTTAAGTCTGGCTGAATGACTTTTGAATCTGGCTCTGTGTTGGTAGGAGGTGAATCACTCTGTGATGTGATAGCTACCAATTCCGAAGAAAGGTGAGTCGGATCGCAAAAATAGTGCAGTAATTTCGCCGAAGTCGTGTCCGACTCGTCATCGATATTTTCTTGATTGTCCCAAAAAAAGATGGGGCTGACAAGTCCGAAAGGATTTTTGTGTCATCAAGGTTATAGGTATCTGGGTATCTAGATAGGTTTGGCAACATCTCGCAAACTACACTGTGCACTATTTCTTCTTCTGATGAGGTTCTTTCACTCTGAATGTCCGGAAGTTGATCCCATGGCCCAGTAGTGCTTATGAGATTGCATTCTAATGTTTCATAGTATTCAGTTGTAGATGTGGAGTCTGGTCTTTGCCACTTTGTTTGTTTCATCTCCAAGTCCACTTCTCCGCCTGGAGAGCGGAATTTCATCATTCATGTACCGTAATCGAATACAGCTTTAGGGGTTCGTAAGAATGGTCTTCCAAGAATTATTTGTGATTCCTTCCCATGATTCGGGGTCTCCATATTAAGGACAGTGAAGTCTACTTTGTATTCCGTACCCTCGATCACGATGATTACATTTTTCACTTCTCACTTAGGTCTCTTAGTGGATTTTTCAGCAAATTTGAGTAGAGATAATGATTTCTTGAGAAAACCTAACTCCAATCTGTAATATAAGGCTAAGGGGAGAGGATTGATGTAAGAACCATTGTCGAGAAGTGTAAGTGCAAACGCAATGCCGCCAATGTGATTATCCACATAATGAGCACCCAGATCCCTTTTCTTTCTTGGTAAATGTTGATTTCTGACACATTTAGTAGTGGCAACTGTCAAGATATGTGTCTCCACAAATTGACTTGGTTTCTTTGTATGAGTCATGGTGGGAGTGCACTTCACTTTCAAGTACTTCTGAAATGTTGGATTGCTGGCCACATATTGATCAAAAGGTACTTTGACTGTGATATTTTCCTAGCAGAACCGTTCCATTTCTGGGTCATCTTAAATGTTTTTCTTTTATTTTCCTTTCTTAAGGTCATGGGGGAAAGGAATGGAAGCATTTGAGACAGGAGATAGAGAACCAGAGTCATAAATAAGAGCATCTTTATTAGAAATGGAGTTCTTGTTACAATCATTGGTCTTTTGATAATAATCAAAATCAGGTTGCAGAAAAGGTGACAAAGGTATTTTTGCAGCAACTAGAGGTTCAAGGTCATCTGTAGACTCTATAGTTGCTTTTCCCTTTTCACGTGTTGAGATCTTCAGGCATCCTTCTTCTTCATTCTCGGAAGCATCCTCCGGATCTTCCGAATCTTCATGATCCAATTCCCATGCCCAGTTAGGTACGTCCACGGTCCTTCTGCTCCTAAGTGGTATAGCATTGATATTATCAAACGAAAGAATCTCATGTTCAGATGTGGAAAAATCTGAATAGTATACCTGGCCATTGTGATGGGAAGATTGAGATTTGTTCAAACTACTAGGTTTAGCTTGAACTTGGGCGGGAATGGTTGTAGGTGGGTTTGTCTGTTCATCTCTCCAATAGGATAGGCGATTAACATCAACACGTAGATCTTGTAGCTCATTTCGAAAGTTGTGAATCTCCTCGAGCATCTGTCTTTGGATATCTAAGGGTTCTTCTTGAGGGTTGGATGGTTGAGATGATTGTTTTGCGGTGTGACTTGGTGGAGCTTGATACTAGTGACGGTATTGTTGAGGCTGGTTCTGGCGGTTGTATGGCTGTTGCTGTTGCTTCGGATACTGAGTGCGCTGCAGAGCTGGTGGGAATGTGGCATTATAGAAAGTGGGCGGACGTTGGTAAGGCTGGCGGACTCCCATACTACCCTATCAGGTAGTGTCCTGAGTGTACCAGATGTCGTTTACTTCGAACGTCAGAGGCGGGGCTTCTTCAATAGTTTCGGCTGGTGGAGGTGACTGTTGGGAAGGTTGGGCATAGGATTGGTCCTGAACCCATGGTTGCAGTTGTCCTGATCCTGGCTGCTCCTGAACATGATGTACATGATAGATCGGGACCGTAGGTGCTGTGGGTATCCCCATCTTGGACACCTTCTCAGTCAGTTCCTCCATTTGTTTCGGGAATTGGGAGATCATGTTGTCGATGTCGTTCATCCTCTTATGTATCTGATCCACAACTATCAATTTATCAGCAATGATGTTCATGCTCGGAATCAAATCCTCTATTATCTCTGCGATAGTTTGTTTTCCTCCTTTGTCTTGAAATGTATTCAGGGAATCGGTGTATGCTCTACTGGCGATCTGTGAGCGGCTTGTCTCAGCCATCTGCTCTAATACTTTCCAGATGGTTTCAGCTCCTCACGATGTGTAGTTGCCTCCGCAGGCAGCGCTTACTAACCCTTAAGTCTCATAATTGAGGCCAGAGTAGAGTGACTGAACTAGGATGTTTTTGTCCAGATCATGCCAGAGACATTTCTGTAGCAGATCTTTAAATCTATCCCAAGCATCACAAAGTGGATCATTAGGCTTTTGAGAGAAACTGGTGATGCGGGTTCTCATTTGGTTGCAGTGAGACAAATGTAGTCCTAGCTGACTTGTGGGTGCCTCAAATTAGAACATATTCGCTCCAAGTCTCACAAGAATTCATATGGTTCCTCAGTTGCATTACCATGGAATTATGTTAATTGACTCAAAAAATGTGGCTTCAGTTCATAGTTGATCTCTGGCTGAGGTGGCTGCAAGTAGTTTCTAACTTTGTACTGCCTAGGATTGTATGATGCTTCCATTGGCGGTTCTCCCCCAGCATTACACTGCTCTAGTTGCTCTCTCAGTAAAAGCTGTTGCTGCTCAGATGCAGTTAATTTCGCAAAAATCATCTGCATTGGATCTTCATTGGATTCATCTTCATGATCTTTCTTGGAAGACATCTTGAGAGGCATCTTCTTCTTCTCTTCACCTTCAGAATGTGAGAAATCGGAGTCAATAGAATGGAAAGAATCAGAATCAAAGTTATCGAGGTGAGAGTCTTCCTCGATGTGATCAAGAGATAAAGAAAGAGTTTGGGTTTGACCTCCTTCTAGGAAGATGCAAGAATTATAGGAGGAGGATTCACGGGAGAGGTGTGCATGAACCCAAGGTGGTCCTGAGTAAGAGTGTCTCCGAACCTTTGAGATTGGAAAGTTTGTGGCAGTCAGAGAAGGGTTCGCGGAGTTCGAACGAGAATTACCACAATCTCCCATTCTCGATTTTAAAAGATCAACAAGAGGTTTACGATTCATGATCTAGGCACAAGTGTGTGGTATTCGATGATTATCTAGTTTTCACGCACAATTCAAACACAATACAAAGTTTTGTTTCACCAACTCACTTAGTGGAGGCCGTGAGGGTTCGGCCAGTTATCTTGTCAGTTTTAATTGGTGAGAATTCAAATCTTGCAAAACATTTAAACAAGCTTTAGGTGCCTGTATTTCCCTACCGACTGTCCCGAATTCTTACGACTAGTTGCACCTACTTTCATCCAGTAAGGGAGTAAGTACGGACCATAGAATGGCTACCCGTTACTTGAGGATGGAGCCTTACGCAGTGTCCTCTAAACCACCCACTCTGCTAAAGAAATCCGGACCGTTTACCGGCTACCTGTTAGATCCTCACTTAGAAGTAGCTAATCATTTTTGGTAGAATCAGTAGTCAATATGAAAATCCTTATTTCGCTATATTTTAGTGTGCGTCTCTCTCTTCGCTGCAAGATAAAAGTATACAATGTCAGGGTTGCTCTCTCGCAAGAGTTCTTGATTTTATTGGTTATTAAGATCGGCTATATTTAGCTGTCCCAATTTTAATTAGGTGATCACTGAAGAATTTAAATGAGAACAAATGCACGGCTACCATCCAGTCCCCATTTCCTTTAAAATTATGTGATAAAACAAGAGGGAGAAATTCGGAAAAAGTTGATGCACGTGAAAAACTATGATGTATGCTCAGTTAGAATACTTACAGTGAATTCTCGCAATCTCCATGTGGGATGCAATACAAGAATTAAAATTTAATCTATATCAATGCAAACCGATGAAAAAAAACCGCACCTAGCAGAAAGTTCTATTAGCGGGAAAGAATTGAGTTTAATTTGGCTAAATTTAACGATCTAATGTGCTTCTCAATTAAAGTGCAGTGTGGCCTTAGATCCTACGAGCACAATCAAAAATTAAAATGCTCTGAGAGTCGTATGTGCAGGTCTATCCTAAGCGTCACTCAAGTCAGGCCCCACCCTCACCAGAGAGTGAAACAGGCCATGACACACCACAGAAAAAGTTCAAGGTCTTCTTTACACACGCGAGAGTCCAAACGGATACCGCTATAAATGAGCAATTAATTACAAAAATTAAAAATTGCAGAAAAATAAAATCCTAGACTCTACGCTCTCTTACGACTCGACTCGGTCTTAAATTAATTGTGGCTTTTTCGGAAGTTGATGAAGATGCTTCGGTTTCCAAAAACCTCTCCACATACGCTGGGTACCTCGTAAGAAAAATAAGAGAGATAATGTAAGAGAGTGACTCAAAAATAAAAAAATAAAATAAGAAAAAATAAATGCTGAAATTAAATAAATGTAGAAAGAAAGAAAAAAATATGTAATTTACAATGAAAAGTTTGGAGGTCAGACTACCCGAATGTGGAAAACCGAACAAAACCTTTTAAGACAAAAAACTAAGTTGTTTGCCTACCCGGCAATGGCGCCATCTGACGAGTCCAAGATTGCGCTTGTAAAAAATGTGTATGTCGTGTGTTATCGTTACAAATAATATGTGTCATTTCGTTGTAGGCGGCAATCGGAATCAGTCATGAAATAACCATACGAAATATTTGTCAATTTTAAGTAATGCGATTTTATGTTTATTTTACTTGGGCAAGTCCCAAGGTCGAACACAAGGAGGCAAAGGAACAACCTAGAATTATGTCTATCGAAGTTCGTGTGTGGTTTTCGAGGCGGTGTTTTTTTAATTTTTAATGTAATAAAGGATGCAAAATGCAATTTCGACCAATTTAAGGGACTAAAATGCAATTACCAATCAAACAATGTCCGAAAATATAAAACTTGGCCAAGATGAAAATTTTGATGAAATAAATGTACTGTACCTTTTTTGGAATTTTTAGATGCAAGATGATTTTTTATGAATTTTTAAATGCAAACAAAATGAATTTCAATATTTAATTATAATAAATATTAAAGGTAATTATTTTCAAGGGATAAAATTATCTAAGTTCTATCACTAGGTGATTGATCTCAAAAAATCCTAAACCGTGAAAATACCAGTTTCAATACCTATTAAAAATCAAACAGTGAAATATGCAAAATGATTTTTATATGTCAAACTATGCATGCAAATGTAATTCTTTTTGGGCATAAAGTTAACCACAATTAATTCTACAATCCATGATTTTCGGCAATTTTTAGAGCACCGGTTAATCAATGAAAAATTTCAGAGCACAAGATGGGCAAAGTATGCAATTTTCCACAAAATAATTAATTGTTAATTACCCAATGATCACAAAAATGTCCAAAATATGTCATAATGTAGAGAATTAAATGAGCAACACGGTGTTATTTTTGGATAATCAAAATAATGCAATGTAGCGGTCCAGAACAAACGGGAATATAGGGGTGGTTTTGCAATGTTTAAATAATTATAAATAAAATAAAATGCCAAGGAGGGCCAGAATGTAATTACCAATAAGTACGAGTGGTCCTCTGCAAAACTTCCAGCTGGTCACGTGACAAGCACGTGACATGTGTCTGTAGGGGCCTCTGTGTGAATATGAAAATTACTGGGGGCTTCTTCGCAATTTACCCACAGATAACATGATGCGCACGTGCCTTGGCAAGCTCGGTGGGAGGGTCGTCATAGCCCTCCATGTGTCGATGCTTGCGTGCTTTTGAACGGTCCGAGGCTCCTGGCGCGGAAGTCGGCTCGGGTCTAGGCTCGGATCGGATCTGGACCGTCGATGAAGAGTGGATCTAACGGTTGAGAATACGACGGTTGTTGGCGGTTAAGATTCTTGGACCCTTCTTGATCGAACTGCAGGGGGTGGCCGACACACGGCCGGCGGGCGTCGGTGGTGAGGCGGAGCGGCGGAGCAGCGACTGGCTTGGAAGCACGGCGGTGGAAGAACAGAGGGCCGGTGTCGCTCCTGGAGTTGTTTGCCGATGAAGGCGATAATGATGGTGTTCTGGTGGCAGGGGTGAAGCCGTTAGCAGGCGAAGCTCGAGGCGTCGAAGGTTTTCGATGAAGATTGTCATGGAAGCGTTGATGAATGATGCGACGGCGTTGTGGTTGACAGAGATGAAGGTGTTGTCGTCGTGGCTCAATGGCAAAGCGGAGCAGCGCAGAAACAGCGAGGGAAGGTTGTCGTGGGTCAGCAACGAGCCGGAGGAGCTCGGATCTTGGCGGCTAGAGGTGGCGTTGTTACCGTCAACCATGGAGCAGCTGTGAATCGACGGATGCCTTGCGATGGAGGGCCGGCAGGGCTTAAACAGGTGGAGGCGAGTCAGCTGGAGAATGAAGGGGGGTTGTAGGGGGATTTGATTTGGGATTCACCGGGGTTGGTGATTGGTGGCGGCGAACTCCGCAGGATTTGGAGTTTTGACGAGAGACGAGATCTGATTGGCTCTGGTGGAGATCGATGATGGGCGATTGCGAAGATTGATTGAAGGATCCGAGATGGCCAGAGATTTCACGGAGATGGTGGGGATCGCGAGGCGACGGAGGGTCTGATTTCGGAAAGGTGCAGGCGGAGAAGACGATGTTGGGGTCATCCGATCGTCCAAGATCGGATGGCCCAGATGGGTGCACGTGGCAGCGTTTGGGGGAAGAGGTGGATAGCACGTGCGTGGCTCGTGCCTGGTGCGTTGATTGTAATTTAATTTTATTTATTCTAAAATGAATAAATAAAAGCCTCAAAAATGTCTGACACGTGATGGCTCCAGGAGCTGCCACATGTCAGCACCACAAAATTCGAAAAATAAATACTTTGAAAATTCCAAAATAAATAGCAAACGGACTCGAATCGAAAAAGTTTCTTCACAAAAATTGTCCGTCTCGATGAGATCTACAACTTTCATGAACATACCAAAACCAAAATCGATCAATTGCACAAAGTGTTATTTTTGGGGTATCCCATGTACATAGAGTACCATGATTTTTGAGTTTTATAATTTTTTTCATTTTAAACCAGATAAAAATCCGAAAAATATGATAAAATAAAAGATAAATATTTACATATTAATCTATTTTTTTATTTTTATTAATTAAAAAGAAGTAATAGAATAAAAGATGAAAAAGACCAATTTTGTGTAGACAGTTAGTGAAGACTCGGACTCAATTTGTTTCTTTAATTTCAAGCTCAGTTTGGATTTGGATTTTTACGCATTTTAATAAAACTTTTATCAAAGAAGACAAATAAAAAAGATATGTACACAGTGATTTTTTTGGTCCACTTATTTCGGTTAGGTTTTTTTGTATTTTTTACATTTATTCTTATCAGTGATATGTACATAGTGGAGGTTGGTTTGGGTTATTCGAAGTTAACATGAATTAGTTAAAAATCGAGGAAGTTAGGCTATTTACAGGTCAATTTTAGCTGGGATTTTTGGCTTCTTATTTTGTGCAGAAATGAGTGATAAAATGCAATTCTTATCAAAACATGCACGAATGCTAATTATGTCTATAAATGAAGAAATGCTGATGATTTTGAATGATTTGAGATTAATTTATGAGATTTAGAGTGATGAATATGAGATTCATCACCTGTCTGGGTATATTTCCCTTTTGTCCTTCTTTGTATTTAGCTTTAGTCTAGTAAATTAACTCTGTAGTTAAAAACATTTACAGTTTGGACCTCGTACTTTTTATATTTACATTTCAATCCTGCCTAGTCTGCATCACGTGTGTCCCCACGTGCTCGCTGTTATTTTCACGTTCTTGCATGAGCTTTTATGTAGTTATGAAATACATGTGAAGTTTTGAGAATTGCATTTATGCCCCTGTGAGCCTGGATCACGTGCAGCACATGTGTTGAGCGAACTATTTGCAGTTATAGCCATGTGCTTTCCTAGATTGTTATCTATTTGGTACGAAAACTTAAAATAATTACTTTTAGGTCCTTGTGAAATGTATTTAACTATTTGGCTTTTCTTAGACTTATTAAATATTAAATTAATTATAAAAGTGGCCTATAAATTACTGTTAGCTTCTACTAGTGTGTAATATTTGTGGTGATTTTTGTGGATTAATTTACTTGCATTTTATATTTTAAGCAATTCAAAAACCCCTAAAAATATCTTATTTGTGTTACAAAAATTATAAAAATTTGATAAATGTTTAAAAAATCCCACAAAAATCCATGTGTTTGTCTTTTATTGTGTTTTAACTCCATTATTAATTTGGTTTGAAAAATCTTTATAAAAACTGTAAAAATCAGAAAACAACCAAAAACTTATAAAAATTGTGTAAAATCAAAAAAATCACAAATTGTGTTTTCAGTTTCTGTTTATAGGTTTTTGTTTATATTTTATCATAAAATTGTCATCCAGGACTTTGGGCATTTTAAGTATTTTTAATTTGTAATTTGGTCCTGGTTGTGCACTATTTTGCATTTTTAGCCCTGTTTATTTTTAAAAATTCAAAAAAACATTTAAAAATTTTACAAAAATTATCAAAAACATTTTAAAACCTATAAAACCCAAAAATATTTTTATGTTATTTTTTTGAGTATTTTTTATCATTTTGAAAAATCCAAAAAGAGTGTTGTGTGTGTTGTCTTATATTTTGTGCTTGTTTTGTTTTATTGAAAATTAAAAATTTGCAAAATTAAAAACCACTAAAAATGTTTTTTTCTTAGATATTTTACTACTTAGTTTTTAAATCATGCTCCTTATGTTCGACCCAAGTAGCTATACCAGGTAAATAAAAATAGTAGACCACTTACATTTGATTACTTGATTTTCTTGAGTGGTTATTTTTCTTGTGACTAATCTGGTCGATTAGGGACAATGACATTTGTTTTCTTAATTCCAACTTAGTCGATCGAAATTTTGAGTCATCATTAGGTTTGGGGGCCATCGCAAAAGGATATGGAGGAAGAGGCATCAGTTGCAGCAGGAAGGAGCAGTTTATGCAGGAGGTTGCGCGAGCGCAAGGAGAGGGAAGGAGAGGGTGTGCCACGTGGTGCGCCCTAGGGTGGCCACGTGGTAGAGAGGAAAAATAATAAATTAAATCAAAAACTAAAAATATTAAATAAATAATTATAGATAACTATAAATAAATAAATAAAAATAGAGAAATTAATAAAATAAAAAAAATAAGTAACTAAGTAGATAATAAAATAAGTAAATAAGATAATAAATAACTAAATAAATAAAGTAAATAAATAAATAAAAACAAATTGAAATAATAATGATATAAATGAAATAAATAAATAAAAGGGGTGACATGTAGTGGCTCCATGAGCAGCCACGTGTCGCTTTCAGAAAAAAATTAAATGTAAAAAAATAAAAAATAAATAACAAAAGATGTCAAATTAAAAGTGGTCAATATAAAAGTTGCTCATCTCGACGAGATCTACAACTTTCATGAAAGACCCAAAATAAAATAAATCATATGTATAAAAGGTATTTTTGGTGATATTCTATAGATATAAAATACCGCATTTTTGTTTTATGCAAAAAATTCTGTCATTTTTAAATAAGATAAAAGTAAAAATAAAAGAAAAGAAAATATGAAATAAATATTTACAACTTAATCTTATTTTTTGGATTTTTAATAAATAAGAAAATACAAAAATAAAATAAATAAAATAAAGGGGACATATGTACTACATACAATGAGGGGCCCGAAATCCAAGTTTCATGTATGAACTTCGATTCTTTTGAATTTGGTCTTGTTTTAAATGTAATTGAAGGTACATTAATTCAAAAGTGAGTAGAGGTTTATAGGAAACTGTATGAGAGAGATGTTCTCATTTTAAGGCTCTCAGTCTCAAATAGGGTTAGGGTTTTATTAGTCAATTTTATAAGTTAGTATTTTTGGTATTTCTATTTAATAGTGTTAGTAATATGTACAATATATAGTTGATTTTATTCAATTCTAAGTTAGTGAAAAATAGATAAAAATAGAGGAAAATGTGTATAATAAAGGTGATATTTACAAGGGAATTGGGATTCTTATTTAATGCAAATATGCTTGCAAAAATGTAGAAATTAATTCTAAATGCATTAATGAGAATAACGCAAAATAAATAGAGAAATGTAACTAATTACTTGAGAACAAAGCTTTATTTTCAACTTTTAGAGTAATGAATCACCTATTCATCAATGCTCCCTAGAATTGCCAGGTAAGAGTTGTCTTTCTTTCGTATTTTGGTGTGTTTTCATTGCAGTATAATAGGTTATTGTTTGGCTTTCTTAATTATGTAGTATGATTAAGTAATTTTCAAATCCACCCTTTCTTGAAGCTTAAGCTCCATCTCGAAATCCACATTATCTGACTGTCTTCAACCCGTCATTTCCACCTCTTCTTCTTTCCCTCGCGCTTCTTCATCGAACTCCCATCGAATCCCTCCTGATCCTTCAAGGATCAGGCCCGACAGAGGTTCTTCCTCCACCTTCCGTCAAAGTTCCATCACCCTTTCATTTCACAAAGCGTAGAAGCTTCCAAATGGGTCGAGGAAGTCTCACTCGAGCCCCTTAATCTTTCTACATGAGGTTTGAGCCTCAATGAGCCATCTAGAGATCACATGAAGCTCAACATAGAGATCCAGGTCCTTAGAGCTCCAGGCCCACTCCAATGGCGTCCGGACTAATCTAAGCATCCTGCAACCGCGGAGGCCTTCCAACAACATCTTGAGCACATCAACGAGGAAGGAGGAGGTCAGAAAGTGGAGACCTGCCTGATCGAAGCTCTCCTGAGATCTTGTTCTTCCAAGTTCGTTCAGGTGGTTTCTCCACTATTCGGTGATGAACGCTTGTCAGATCTAATAAGAGTCGTCGATGAAGGACCACCACAGCTGCTCGATGAGGCCCAAGATCTAATCACAACCAATGGTCTGTGAACTGAAATCGACCGTCAGTGGAGTGACATGTGGATAAGTGAAGCCCATCCAGTCGTCCATGCGTACACGTTTTGGGGTAAATTGCATACCAGAACCGCTGCCTTTTGTATTAAAGAATTAATACTCAAATCTTTCATTTATGTTGTAAAATATTTGTAATATTTGCAAATCAGACCATGCACTTTCTTATAATTGCATTTTGATCTGTACCACATCATTTTACATGGTTATTCACATGCGATGTGTATTTTGCAGAAGACCCCCTAGACTTTTATTTTATTGCAAAATCCCCCTACAAGGCTATTTTATTTTATTGATGTCTTTTTATTTTTATTAAATAGCTAAAGTACGTCAAAATTATAGAAAATTTCTGTGATTGCATTTTATTAAGCTAATATTCTCCACTAATTCTATTTAGCACTTAATTACATATTAAAAATCATTAACGAACTATTTATTCTTTGTCTAGCTTTAAAATACAAAAAATATAAACTCATTTCGAAAATATCCAAAAAATATATATATTATATTTTATCACTCCAAATTAAAACCACAAAAATATAAAAGAAAAACATTAAAAAAAACTAAAAAGCTTGTAAAAATCAGGAAAAAATATGATAATCTAAAAACATTTATTTCCATTCTATATTTTTTATTACTATATAATAAAAATAGTTTTGGGATTTTTCAGACTATTTATCTATTTTTAAAACCCAAAACAATCTGACTTATTTAGTATATATATTGGTTTTATAGTTAAATCATTTAAAAATGCCTAAAATTAGCAAAATTTATTAGAAAAATCACAAAAACATAAAATAGATTAAACATAAAAGCATTTTATTTTGTTATTTTTGAGCATATATAGCTATAATTATAAATATAACACCCTATATAGCCTATATATATCATATATTACTTATAAACCTACTATATGATTATTATTAATTACGATTACCTGTATATTTTGAAACCCTTAAAAAATAAAAAAGATTGTTCTTGCATATAGTTTCTGAATTTTTATATATTTATTATATATATCATGTATAGTATTTATCTTATACATATAGATATATGTATACTACTTAAGCCTTAAAAAGAAAAAGAAATTTAAAATGCAATTAAAAATATAAAAATGTATAAATATAAAAAAATGTATAAAAAAACCCATAAAATTAAATATAATCACAAACCCATAAAAACAATTAAAAATAAAAACATACAAAAATACCCAAGTAGGTTTCTCATTTTCTCTACTCCCCTTTGCCCTCTATGGTTTGACACTCTACACTTATTCACTATACGCTTATTTTGTGGAATTAAAATAAAATAAATTTTGACTCACTTCACTTTGATTGCTTCATTCATATTGTGTGGGTTGATTGTTGTTTGACTTAGTGGGTTTTGTGAGTGGTCGCCTCAGCGACTTGTGTTCCAGACTTATTGGGATACCAGACCCTCACAAAATCCGAGTCGATAAATGGTGTTATTGTCAGAGAGAAATGGTTCAGTAGAGTAGAATTGCATTCTTAGTTTCATTATCATTTTCTTCTATATTATTGCTTGCACATCTCTCTCTTTATTCTATTGTCTATCTATATTGTTCTGAGACATTTCTTATTTGAATTTGTTGCGAGGGACTGCCTATCAAGTAAGAGTTTCTTAGGAGGTTCACTGCACCTGAGAGACGTGGAGGTTGGTGGTTCTTCACCCATCATCAGGAGAGAGCAACAGAGGAGGACAAGGAGTCATTAGAGCATCTAAACTTTGAAACAATTTATTTTTTATGAGAGAGTGATTTATTTGCATAATTTGTAATAATACATGTACTTTGGATACTTGGACACTCTTTGGACCTACTTAACCGAGTGTTTGTTCACTTGGGGGTTTGCATGATTTTTTCATGCTTTCTTCACCTTCTACTTTTATTCCTCCATATTTTCCTCTTATTTTTATTTGTTTTCTGTGATTTGAACTTTTTGCATTTCTTTTATTTAGTTGGTGTGATTGAGCCTATAGTTCTAGAACTACTTGACTCGGTAATTTAGGTCCAAAGCCTTAATTTTTTGCATGTACTTATAGTCTCCTCACTTGAACTTAGATCAATTTTTGGTTGATTGCCCTGATTTGATACCTTGTGTCGGGAGAGAGTCGATACAGCGCTTGTAGGATCCGATTTGTCAGACACCGATGACTCTCCAATACCGATCTTTTGGTATTTTATCTAAGAAACTCAACAAATATATTCTTCACGCTAATAGCAATTCCTACTTAGGGTGATTTCACCGCTTTGCATATAGTGTAATTTAATTTTCTATCTTGCATCCCACATGGGGAGCATTGGGCATTTTGAGTATTCTTACTGAGCATACATCATTTTGATACAAGGGTGAGATTTCCATCCGTATGTCACCTTGCATTACTTTTACACTATCTCCCTCAGTTTTTGTATCACCTAGGTCTTTAAAGAAAATCCAAAAAATGTTAGGCATTTATTTTGATAATATCCAAAAAAAGTGACAACCAAAATTTTTTAAAAAGGGACTAAAGAAAACTTAACCAAAACAAAATTGATTAATTGGACATTCATTGTAATGGGTGAGCAATACCCTCATTATTTTCAGGTACTCTCCAGATCGAGTGAGGCACGTCCCTTAAGGAATATAGCCCAAATCTCAGCCTGAGTACTACCATGTTAGTGATTGGATTCACGAAGTATTGGCGCTCCTATCGTACATGGGAGAGTAGGGCCTTGTTGACGACGGTGTTCTCGCCTTGTGTAGAACATCTGACTTGGTCCGAAGTATTGAGCATAGGTCACGCCCTCACGAGTGTGTCTGTATCATTGTCTTGAGTCTGAGTACCCCACCAGGGGGAAGTAGTGGTTTTGCTTATCGGCTTCCTCTCATTTCTTTGGCTGAGTAGTAGATTCAGACTCGGTAACAAGAACCTTAAAAAGTACATGCTACAGGTGCACACAGATCGGATAAAATCTTTAATCCGATCCAATCCGATGTTATTGGATTGGATTGGATTGGATTTATAATTCTAATGGATTAGATCGGATCCGGGTTTTTGAAATCTGTTAAAGTGTGGATTGAATCAGATCTTTACCAAAATTCGATCTGATCTAAGCCGTTAATCCGTTAACACAAATGCACTCACATGTAGATACATGCATACATACATACATACATACATATACATACAAACTTAAATACACACTCACGGAAAATGTATTATAAGTGATAACTATTCATGATGGCTAACTAATCGTCACATTCATGATTTTTTTTCAGCTGACTAATCGTTGGCAATGAAGATCAACTTTTTCTTAGCAGTTCAATAGTCAGGAAAAGATGGGCAGGCTTTTCTCTTTAGTGTTGTTTCCCTCTGCTTAAAATTACACCATTCTTTTGGAAAACCCCCCAAATTCCTTCTCCATCTCCACCCAAAATCACAACCTCCCCATCTCCCCCTCTTTATACCATGCGACCCCCACCCCTTCCCTCGTACACTTGGATGAGACATGCTCTCCCCACCCCCTCTATACCATATCACCCCCCCTCCCTTCCCCTGTGTGCCTGGATGGGGCATGCTCCCCCTCATGCACCCTACTGTTCCGCCCCCTTCCCATGTGTGCTTGGACAAAGAATGCTCCCCCTCATTGTACCCTACTGCCCTCGACCTTCCATTGTGCGCCTAGACAAGATTGTGGGCCACAACTTCTATGCTGCCATGGAGGAGCTCGGCACGCCACCCACAACCCATTCGACGTGCTTGGCAGGACGGTGGAAGAGCTCTCTATGAGAGACCCCTAGGCAGTTCTCATCTACTTCGCCCAAATGGTATCTTAATGGTTTTAAAAACATCGGTTTTATTTAGTAAAAGGGATTAATCTTCTTAATCATCTATGGAAGATATGTGTGTGTAGACTTTTCATGGCTCTCTTTTAGATGTTCGTTATTTCTTCCATGTTATTTTATCATATCAAGATTTTTCAGTTCACGAAATTATTTATCATATTTCTGCAGAAGTTATGCAAGACACATTGGGTAAAATCAAACCCATTGCCTTCACATCTATCATTGAAGCATGGGTTGTTGTGGGTGTTCCTCTTTATTAAGTGACCTATCTATATTAATAACCTCTCCAAGCATAAGGCATATATGGATTTCTTTAGATCTCTTCTAATCAATTTCTGTGATTAGTGGCGGATGATTTTGATTTGCTAGTAAAATGTTGGTTGACTCATTTGAAGAGTTTAGTTGCGTTAGATACAAATATCATTTTTTCATCTGTGATAAGAGATGATGGGCTATAAGTTAAAATGATGTTGATTGTCCTAAAGTTGATGAGTATCTAATTTTTTATTTGTTTCAGTCCGAAAATGAAAATATGATTTCATGCATCATAATCACACATCAATGAACACACCAAAAATGTATTAGTCTCCTACATCAAACTCTCCCATTGTTAGTTGTCGTTCTTATAAGCATCTCCATTTCATTGACTATATATTTGCATTATTTGTTAAATTCATTATTGCGAGAAATATAATCATATGATCTTGTGACGTTTGATAACTTATCCTTGTATTATTATTTGTTAACTTGTATTGTTCTTAATTGAATCATTTGGAGAAAATCAATTACAAAAATAAATTAATGCATTATTTATTTAAAAAACTTAAATTTCAAATTCAATATAATCATTTAGTTTGATTGTGTGGTCTTCAACTTTTTATAATAAATTCATGGAGTTCTTCAACTTCCATTTGATTATGTGGTTTTCTTTTATTTTTTTATGTCTATTCATATTTGATAATCGAGATATGATGATGGTTGTACAGTTTCACAAGGCCAAACCGCAGTCTATGTGTTGACCGCTCAATAAACCGCAGTCAATCAACAGTTAACCCACAATATGTATTAATCAATGAATAGCAAAATTAGGGAGTTAAAATTTATTATAACTCTACAACAATGTGTATAGCATGTAAGTATGTGCAGAGGTCGAACATAGGGAGCAAACGGTAGAAGGAGGCAAAAACAATGCTCAAAATTTTGTCTTTTATCACTTGCTCATTTTATTGTTTTTGTGGGTTTTTTAATTCTATATATTTTTTTATTTAATTTGTTTTATATTTTTGTATTATTTTTGGTATTTTGTATTTTCTTTTTATATTAACTGATTTTTATATTTCTTTTTCATTTAAATACATATATATATAATACATATACAAATGTATAGATACACTATAAGGTATATATAGATATGATATATATATATATAAATGTAAAAATGGTCAAAATACAATAAATAAAATATTTTCAGCTTTTTATATTTTTCTAATTTCTTTACAATTTTTCTGGAATTTTTGGCTAATTTTTATGGATTTTTAAAGTCAAAATACCCCAAATAAGGGATTAAATAAATAAATTGAAATTAAACTGGATTTTAAAAATAGTAAATAGGTCCCAAAATTATCCAAATCAACTTTAACATGTAAATATTTATATAAAGCAAATTATAAAATAGAAAACTAAATTTTTGGATTTTTCAAGAATTTTTAGATTTTTAGGAAAGGTTTTTGGGTTTTTCAATTTTTATACGTTTTCTTTTTCCATTTCTAGGGTTTTTTGTTTTCTGGACTTAATAAATAAGTATATAAACTATATGTAATTTCTTTGGTGTTTTTAAAGATGTTTTTCGACTTATTTGGTATTTTATATTTTAAACAGGGAATAAATAGGCTCCATTTCATTTTTTAATAAATGATTAAAATGCCCAAAAAGGCTAAATAAACATGTGGCTGGAAAATACAAGGCATGAGACATTTATTCTTATTTTTATGTATTTTTTAGAGCACATTAGCTATTTATAAAAATTAGAGGAAATGCACAAATTTAGATGTTCTAGCAGTGGCATATTTGCAATTAAAATAAAATCCATGGGCTTGAGTGCAAATATGCCTAAATAAAACAACAATTATTTAATATTTATGAAATATTTTTCAATATACAAAAACTGTCAGGGCCTATCTACAAATTACCCTTCACGTGGGACTACACGTGAGTCTGCTTGGGGAGGACCCACATGCAATATACAAAAAGTATAGGGGTTCTTGTACAAAATTCCCATTTATTTTAGACATTATATTTTATTTACAAAACTAAATAGTAAATACAAAAAAGGGCAGATCATGTGTGCAATTTACCCATAAGGAACGCGATCGGACGGTCATCTTTCGTTCACTTATCCATATGGCACGTTTTGGTGCGACGATAACCCTTCACCGATAGACGTTCTGGATCTGATCGTGAGCTTCATCCGACGGCTGGGGCATGGCGATGATGTGCAACGCTTCCACTTAACACGTGGCGTGTCCTCACGGCCCGATGACGCTTCGATCTGGATGCACAAGATTAGATTGTTGGAGGACGATCAGGCTCTGGCAAGCGGCATCCAACAGCGTCTGGAATATCTAGGGTGGCGTTCGTGATCGGGCGGCAATGAAGGGCTTAGGAAGAATTGAGCAAGAACTCACCAGAGGAGAGTTTCGATCAGCTCCCCTGAGCTCTTCTGGCACGTAAAATAGCTCCAAACTGCCCAGAAAGGCTCATGGGGTTCTCCACTGTATGTGGGGGGCTTCAAAATACATCGGCGATCACTAAAGAAGCTCCGCCAGGTCGAGGAAGAGGAGGCATACAAGTACCTACAAGTTCATAAGAAATGACTCCAAGAAGAGTCTCTGTGCCGCCAGGTCCTGCAGGTAAAGTATATGAGCAAAAAGAAAGGGTCCTGCAGCGTTATTTGGCGTAGGTGGACAGATGTGAGGTGAAGTGGCGAGGTCCGGTGAAGTGGAAGGAGTTGAACCTCGTGTTCCAGATCCGAGAGAGTTCTAGGGAAGTGAAGGTACAGCAGATGGAGTAGAAGCGATGGGAAGGTTGTGAGGGTGGAAAGCGAGGCAGAGAACTAGTGTTTGACGGTGAAATGACGGCCGGAGCTCTAGAGTTCTGGTGAGGGCATCTAACCTAGTCTACCCTAATTAACTAACTAATATGCGAAATAAAATGCTGGAAATGAAATGTGAGATTAAAAACTACCTAGGAAAAGTAATTTGTGTAGCTCTTACCAGGATGGAGGCCAAGGAGCAGAGGTGGTCGCCGGAGGGCCACCTGGGTGCACCTCCCTCCTCCGCGAGCATCCAGGATCTCAGGAGATCCTCTCCTGTCACAAGAGTGCTCGCTTTGGCCGAGATCTGGGGCTCTAAGGCTTTGGGGGATGACCAAAATTGTGAGGAGGAAGGAGGTCCATTATTTATGAACGTGTATAGCAACCTTATTTGACCGGCCAAATGCAAGGATTTTATGCTATGACAATGAATCGAATGAGATGGTGTGTATGTGCAATGATCAATGATCGCTTTCTCTAAAGGAAGATAAGTAGATTTATGGACCAATAGAGCTGGAAATCGGCATGAAAATCGAGGACTGGACAACTCTAATGGGTCAAAGTGCTGAAGGGACAGTTGACGAGCAGTCAACAATCCCTGTGATGGGATTAATCCATGCGAGCTCACAAAACAAAAATGTGGTTTTATTAAAGAATAAATAATTAAAAAATAAATGATTTTATTATATTCTGAGTATAAAGAAATACTATTTTATTTAGTATTTTATTATGATTTTTTTGATGTTATTTATTAGTAGTTAATTTTTAAGTGTTTATTTATAGGTATGATTACCTATATTTTGGCTATTTATTTTTATTTTGTATATTTTATTTACTATTTTATTATTTTATTATATATATCTATAACTTATTTTTAGGTGTAGAAATATATTTTTATTATATTATTTATATAGTTAAATAAATAGGTATGTATAATTTATAGGTATACTTATAGGAATTTCATCTATGTATTATATACATTTATTTATTTAATTCATTTTCTTTTGTTTTATTTTATCTTTGTATTTTAATATAATATACATGGAATTTACAGAATTATAAAAAATATAAAATAATAAATAATATTTTCCCCTTTTATTTATATACACGTATAGATATAGGTACAGAAAATATGAAACCACCTCCATTAAATAGCTTATGAAAAATTATATACAATTAGAGCGTTTTTGATATATTTTGATTTTTATTTGAAAGATATGAGTCTGTGAAGTTGGGGTTTTGGCTTTTTATTCTATGTATAAAAAGTACATTATGTATCGTTTTTGTACAAACTCAATTTTGTATTTTTATTTACATTATTATCTACAACTTTCATGCATAAAGTTTCTTCATTTGATGTATAAATAATAAAGATTAAAATATGTTCAAAAATGAATAGATAATGAATAAAAGAATTGGGTTTTTATTTTATTTTTGGCCCTTATCTCCCCCTACTTTATTCCTTGTCGACCAACTCAATTCTTGACTTGGTCTCAGGGTTTAGGGTTATAAAATATCTTCGATATTTTATTCTTTTTTTCTTTTCTTCTCTTTATTATATAATTTTGGCATGAAAAACCATATTATTTACACAATAAATGGAATAAATGATGAATGCTATTTTGTACAAATTGATGTTATTTACATGCATTAGCTAGGGTTTTTAAGGACAAAATGATAGAATAAAGGTGATGAAATGGAGATTCATCAATATTCTCGATTTTTAAGTCATTATTTGTATGTTCGAGGGCTAGTGTGCTACATGCAAGAGTAGACTATTGAGCGGGAAGATATAAGTATAAAAATACGAACCAATCCAGTCCAATCCATAATCCGATGGTTTGCATTGAATTTGATTTGGATATTTGATGGATTAGATTGGATTCCAAAAAATAAAAATTCGTTAAGGTTGGATTGAACACGGATTAAGCTAAAATGCTAACCAATCTAATCCATGTGCACCCCCAGTACAGGATATTGGTGACAAGGAAGTGGAAAGTACAGGACGATTGTCTGATAGTACTCAATCTCCTCTAGGGATAGCCGTTAAGGACTAAATTGAAAAGATTGCTTGAAACCCAATAAAATTAACAAGATAATTGTCGAACCTTCACGGATCATTGTGTTGAGTAGGTTGAAGAACTGCTTACTAACCTTGTTAATTTAATCAAATTAATGGTTAAATTAATTAGCGTGTCGTTCATCATAGTCAAGTAATAAGGACTAATCAAAAACCACTTTAATTAATATTCAATTAATCACGAGCGGCAAATTTATTTTTTTACTTAGGCAATCCCAAGATCGACGGGGAGGCAGCTGTCTCCTTAGGTAGATTTTAAGTGAATTAAAGAGGTCAGATTTTCAGAAGGTATTTTATTGTTTTTCAACAATTTTTATGCAACAAAGAAAAGACACATGCAAAGCCAGGCCAGTTCACAAGTTATATCAGAAATAAGGTCAAATTAATTCTAAAAATTTTGAAACTTGGCCAGATGGTGAAATGTAATGAAATTAAGCTACATTAATTTTTTTAAAATTTTCTGACACTATATGAATTTACTGTGAATTAAAAATGAATGCAAGGTGATTTTGACTAAATTAATTTTAATAAATACCAAATCACAATATTTTCAGAATAAAAATTATCCTAGATAGATCTAAGTGTGAAGAATCCAGGAACATTGTTAAACCTAAATTTTTATGTGAAATAGACCTATTAAAAATTAATTAAGGAAATCACAAAATGATTTATTTAGGCATCGGCATGCATGCAAATGAGATGACTTTTGGATACATTGTGAGCTACAATATCCTAAGTCTAATGTGAATTTTTGGTGATTTTTGGAGTAACAGAGAATTTTCTACAAATTAAAAGGCATAAATGGCAAAATATAGCAAATTTTCACCAATTAATTAATAATAAATCTACTGCTATCACAAAATTAAGACACATGTCACATATGAAAGAGGACAAGTTAAGCTACACAATGCAATTTTCAAACTTGAAAAATGATGTCAAATGAACACCTAAAGATGTGTGCAAAGACGGGGGCCTAATTGCAATTATAGAAAATAAAATTGCTAAAAAATCAAACATGCTGACAGGGACTAAAATGCAATTACCTATAATGAGGGGGACATGTATGCAAAATGCCCACAAAACACGTGCGCCTCACGTGATGCTCTTGGTAGGGACTAGAATGCAAATATAAAAACCTTCAGGGGCCTCATTGCAAAATACCAAGACCGCATGTGAAAAACATGTGAGGTCCCTGGCTTGGGTGACATCTGAGGCTCGGGCAGAGGCTCGGGGGCTCTGTAGGCTCGTACTTGGCTCGGGGAAGCTTCAGGAGCTCTGAGCCTGATGGTCGGGGAAGAGGCTCGGAGATGCTTCGTGGCGCGCTATGGACCGCTGGATCGAGTGACGATCTAATGGTGGAAGATAGCTGGAGACTTGGCGCGTCTAGATCCGTCAGATCATATGAAGATCTAATAGCGGAGGATGGCTTTTGAGATGAAGGCATGGACGATCAACGGTCATTGGATCAAGATTAATCCAACGGCATCTGAAGCTCGGGGCGAGTGGCGATGTGGCGTGCTCTGGTGCGTAGGATCCTCCTGATCTGATGGTTGCACATTGAGGGTTACGTGGCTTCCACTTAACCGTCCGATCAAGGGGATCGGACAGCTGCTATGCTTCCTTCTCAAAGGGTCTGCCGCCTCCTACAGCGGAGGTGGCTGCGCTCCGGCAAAGAAGCTCTAGCTCCGCCTTCTCCTCTGGTCATCGATGAAGGTTGCCTTGCGGCTTCTGAGCAGCTGGGAAGGATCGTGGAAGTGTGGTGGAGCTCTCGGGGGTCTCAGTTGAGGCTGAGGTGGTCTGGAGAGCGGCGGCGACGAAGCTCGAAGGAGCTCCGATGATGCGTCCGGCCAATCGAAGATGGAGCACCTGCAGGGGGTTAGTGAAATAGCCGAAGTGTGCAACGTGATCGTGGAGTGAACGTGAGTGTGGTGTGAGGCTTGAGGGGCGATGAAGGTGGTCCGGTGATGGTGCTCCGCCAAGGTGGCGGAGCTCTCGTCGACGTGGGGTGGAGGGTGCCGTTTAACAAATGGAAGTGTACGCGAGGATGCTATCTCGGAGGATGGTCAGTAGGGGGTGAAGTCGATCGAGGGCGGCGAATAAATTATGAGAAAAAGCACGAAAAAGAAGAAGAAGATCGTGAGGGAGATGGAGGCATCTACCTGGGGAATGGAGCTCAGATTCGTGCTCCTAGTCGTCGCTCAAAGGCCGATAGAAGGTCCTGAGCTCGTGCAGCTCACGGAGGAGGTTGCGGCACAGCGGGGATGGTCGTGGATGTGACGCCCCTAGGATCCGGGTACTCGGCAAACCAATCCACGCACATACATTCCACATTCGAATACTAATGACATACACATAAGCAGGAGAAATAACACAATTTACTGAAATATATAAATTTTCTTTTTCCATTCATGACCTGTTCATAATCACATTTCATTGATCATTCCATGTCCACAAAATATACATGTAAGCATAAATAACATGTCCACAATTATACATATTACATGCCATGTCTCTCAACAAAAATGATACAAGTAAAGAAGGATAGTAAAACTACTGACAACTATACCACAAAAAGTGTTGTGACGCTGCACAAAAAGTGGTGATGCCTCCAACAATCCCTGCTGCGAACTGCGGATCCACACGTAGGTACGTTATGAGCAATGTTGCCCAATACGATTTAAACAACTACACAACAAGAAATGCAGGATAAATGTGTGCAAAAGAGAAAGAAACAAGTTAATTAATCTCACAAAGAATTACATTTTTTACTTTTATTATTTGATCTGGATATGGATACGAATAACCAAGCTTCGTGGATAGTCTGTGGTCTTGGTCTAGATGAGACCTCACACTATGACTCTAAGGTAAAAGAAAACACCTTAGGGTTGGGGTGCCTCCGTAGGCATGCGGTGGGGTATAATGCATCCTAACTAAGTTCCCAACACGTCCACTTAGCTCCACTTCCCAATGATACTTCCGATTCACAAATTAGATTCCAACCCGCAATTCATCGCGAGAATTCGATCCTCCTTATACACAGGAGATTCACGTCCCATCACCAACTTCATTAACCACATTTTCCCGGAACTCCCCTCTTAGCGCTCCCACTCGGAATACCGACCAATGTGGCCTACATTGGCCTGTACACGAGTGTTAACTCTAAGTGACAAGCGAAACACTAGCCGACCAACCATGACTACTTGGCCCGCGCTCGAGCACCGGGCTAAAGCACGCAAGTGCCGAGGCCAACACCGTCAGATTAGCACCTCGGTGTGCCAAGCAACATGTCCCCCAACCATCGCAGCTACAATAGCAGTTGGTATCGCGGTCTTCTAGGCTTCTACCCGGGACCCCAAGGGTGCATGCCCCTCCCTTGAAGGCAACTACTCCTCTACCCACTAACCACGATACGTCATCCGATGAATGATAGTCACCTTTTCATAATCATAACAGTATTCAGTCTGGATCTGAACTCTGAAATATGATACACTAACAGAACAACTCAACTAACATTATTATGCACCATGCAAGCATATGCCACCAAGGTTATAATAATAAGCAATAAGGCATGAGATCTCTGGAATAGTGCAACGAGCTTCTTGTTTTTTTTTGTTTTTTTGGCCGAGTAGACATTTACAAAAGATGAGGAGGAGCCCCAATTAGAATGCCTTTGCTATTACTGTGTGGTTTCAGTAAGATCAAAGCTAATTACACAAGCTCAAGGAACCACGTCTAGGCTTGAATTAAGGTGACATCCAGGACTACGCAAAACCTCTACCAAATAGATGGAATATGAAATTGTGGGTCGTCAAAAACAACAGCTCGATTATCTAACTTCTTATCTCATATTTGAGTTAGGATGCATCAAAAAGGTTGACCTCCCTACTTTTCATGTCCTAATAGGACTAGAAGTACAAGATTAGGGGTCATTGGTCTCTATTAAACTCCAACCTCTGTCCTACTTCAAAAATTTAATTGACAAATGAGATGTACAAGGTCGAGGACCACAACATCTGAACTTGGCCGAAATCAGCCTTGGATGATCATTAGTTTGGAAAAATCAAGAAGTATATTCCAAATATTTTTTTTTGTAATGAGCACCATATTTGCATTCTCAGGAAAACTAGTGCTTCAAGATGAGAGCACAGGTTCAGCAAAAGATGTGCTACTGTTTTGCTTTATTTAAGTTGAAATGAAGAAAGATAACAGTAGATGACTTCATGTTCATCACTACGAGCAACTAAACCAACAACTATACTCTTCATAGGCAATAATAACACACAAATATGATAATTCCACATCAAAAGGGTACTATCCTATGAACCTGATGCCTTAGATATGTCTAGTAAAACATGGTAATAGACATGCAGTCTCCTTTCCTAACCATGGGCAGATTTTCTACTTTGTTGGAAGCTGGTACAACTTGGTGGATATGGATCACGTTGCAGTAGAAACGAATACCATTAAACTTGAAAATGCACCGCAAAAGACCTCAGAGGTGCTGGAACATCAAATAAGGAGGAAGAGAGGATAGAGAACGCTCGAAAGTAGAAAGAATGAGCTGCAAACGTCATTCTTGTATGAAGAAAATAACATGGACAATCATGATAACGAAGAAACCTCACTGGTCGAGAATCACGTGGAACCCACAGCAAGAGGAAGGATAAACATCGTACCTAAAGAAGACTCGAACCTCGATTTCTACATCGGTGAAGAACGCCGCTTTGTTCGCGACGGAAACCGCACACGGGGGTGAGCCGGACCTTCTCGACATGATCTGGACTTCGGATCGTCGATCCGTGACGCTCTGGCGACCCTTAGTGAAGGAGAAGGAAGAGGAATGGAGGAATGAAGGGCTGGAGGTCGAAGGAAGAGGTGTTGGGCGATTTGGGCGAGGGGAGGGCTGGGGTTTAAGGGGAAAACCCGGATTCGGATCCGGGTTCGGATCCGAATAGGACCCTGACCCCTCCTCGCTAAAATGACCATAACTCGGGCTCCCGAAGTCGGATCTTAACGTTCTTGGACTCGTTGGAAAGCTATCGACGAGCCCTATGCAATGGATCCTTACTCGAATTTTTTGATCACTGGGCGAGTACATATTTTGCAATTAAGTCTAGACTCAGTCAAGATTTGCATTTTAGTCCCTGTTCGGGTTTCGGGGGTTTCACACCATAAAAATCTCAAAGGAAGTCTCGTCCCCGAGACTTAATAGGACTCTAGTTGATTTCAATGCCCGAACCCTTTTGTGTCCAAGCCTCACTGAGGAATGAGCCCATAAAAATCTCAAAGAGAGCGAAGCCCATAAAAATCACAAAAGAACTCGACTACGGCTTCAGTTTCGTACCTGTGAACAGTTGAGGGTATTTCTCCCTCATGTCCGCCTCAGGTTCCCACGTTGCTTCCTCAACGTCTTGACTTCGTCACAGAACCTTGACCAAAGGGATCTCCTTCCGCCTCAACTTCTTGACCGCGTGGTCCAAAATCTGCACCGGCTCTTCTGGGAAGGATAAGTTTGGCTTCACCGTCAAGTCCTCGTAGCTGATCACATGTCGAGGATCTCGGATGTACTTTCTGAGATTCGACACGTGGAATACGTCATGGATGCCCTCGAGGTGTGGGGGAAGGGCTACCCTGTAGGCTACTTTCCCCACACGGGCCAAAATCTCGAATGGTCCCACAAAACGCGGTGCTAGCTTGCCTTTTGCACCGAAACGTTGTACGCCCCTCGTTGGGGACACGCGTAAGAACACGAAGTCTCCGACCTGTGGAAAAATGCTTTAGATACACAGGACTGCCTAAGAATTATATCCATCAGGGCACGAATATACTGCAACATACCTGAAACTCAAGGTCTCTACGCCGTCGGTCGGCGTAACTCTTCTGACGGATCTGTGCGGTCAGCAATTTCCTCCTAGCAGTCTCCACCACCCTGGAGATCTCTTCAATGATCTGAGTGGTGAACATGGTGTTGTCACCCACCTGCTGCCAACACAAAGGAGTGGTACACCGCCTCCCATACAATGCCTCAAATGGTGCCATGCCTATACTGGCATGGTAGCTATTGTTGTATGTGAACTCAACTAGTGGGAGGTGATCCTTCCAAGATCCCTTCCACTCAACCGCACAGGCTCGTAGTAGATCCGCCAAGGTCTGAATGGTCCTCTCAGACTGCCCATCTGTCTGTGGATGGTAGGCTGAACTCATGTGTAGCTCCGTCTTCAAGGCTCTCATGAACTCTCCCAGTAGTGTGATGTGAAACGGGAATCTCTATCTGACACTACTTCCTTGGGTATCCCATGCAACCGAATGATGTGTCTAACATATAACTTGGCTAGTTGCACGGGTGTATATGTCATGTTGACCGGGATGAAATGTGCTGACTTGGTCAACCGGTCAATGATGACCCATATCGCATCATGCTCTCCAGGGGTACGCGGCAATGATGTGACAAAATCCATGGAGATGCTCTCCCATTTCCACATCGGAATAGGAAGAGGCTGCAGTAACCCAGGAGGCCTTTGGTGTTCTGCCTTCACCATCTGACAAGTAAGACACCTGCTAACATGTTCGGCTATGTCCTTCTTCATGCCTTCCCACCAAAAGTGTTGGTGGAGGTACCTGTACATCTTGGTGCCACCTGGGTGTATGGAAAGTCTTGAGCTATGCGCCTCATCCAGGATCTCTCTCCTCAACTCCTTGTCATCTGGTACACACACACGGTCCCCCTTCCATACGACGGATTCACGGACTCGAAATCCGTCGGATTCATCTTTCAAGCATCTATGGTACAAGTCTTGGATCCTCTGATCTGTCTGTTGCCCTTGAACGATCCTATCCCACAAGCTGTGATACTTGGCTGGCACTGTCACTGCATCGGATGTGCCCTCAAATGGATGCCACTCACTAAGTGCAATGAGCACATCCCAAGTCTGCAACCAGGCTGCCGAACCCTCAACGTATGGTCGCCTACTCAAGGCATCTGCTACCACATTTCCCTTGCCAGGATGGTAGGAGATGGTACAATCATAATGTTTTAGCAGTTCCATCCACCGCCTTTGCCTCATATTTAGCTCCTTCTGATCAAAAATGTATTTGAGGCTCTTGTGGTCTGTGAATATCTCAAATGTCACCCCATACAAATAGTGACGCCATATCTTTAATGCAAAGACTACGGCCGCCAACTCCAAGTCATGAGTGGGGTAGTTGCGTTCATGGTTCTTCAGCTGTCGTGACGCGTATGCCACAACCTGTCCACGTTGCATTAACACTGCACCCAAGCCTTCCTTGGAAGCATCCGTGTACACGGTGAAATCTAAGGTACCAGAAGGAAGGGTGAGGATGGGCGCAGAAGTCAATCGCTCCTTCAACGTTCGAAAACTCAGCTCACATTTGTCACTCCAGACAAATGGCACATCCATTTGCGTCAACCGGGTGAGAGAACTGGGAGAACCCTCTAACAAACCTCCTGTAGTATCCAGCGAGGCCAAGGAAGCTGCGAATCTCTGTAACCATCTTGGGTCGCTCCCAAGACACCACTGCCTCTATCTTGGCGGGGTCAACTGACACCCCCGCTCTAGAAACCACGTGGCCAAGAAACGCCACCTCAGAAAGCCAAAACTCGCACTTGTTGTATTTGGCATATAACTGGTGCTCTCGGAGCGTCTCTAGTACGGCGCGGAGATGGGACTCATGCTCGTATTCATCATGAGAGTAGACTAGAACATCATCAATGAACACAATCACAAATCTGTCCAGATGCGGATGAAAGACCCGGTTCATCAAATCCATGAATGCGGCAGGTGCATTCGTGAGTCCAAATGGCATCACCAAGAACTCATAGTGGCCATATCTGGTGCGGAATGCAGACTTCATTACATCGGCTTCCTTGATCCTCAATTGATGATAACCCGATCGCAGGTCAATCTTAGAGAACACTGCTGCTCCATGCAACTGGTCAAATAGATCATCTATCCTGGGGAGTGGGTAACGGTTCTTGACCGTTCTCTTGTTCAACTGCCTGTAGTCTATGCATAGCCTTAGGGATCCATCCTTCTTCCTCACGAACAGGACCGGGGCCCCCCATGGTGACGTACTGGGGCGGATGAAACCCTTCTCCAATAGCTCCTGCAACTGTACCTTGAGCTCCTTGAGCTCAGTTGGGGCCAACCTGTATGGAGGGATAGAAATCGGCTGTGTATCTGGCAATAGCGTGATCTCAAACTCTATCTCTCGTACTGGCAGTAATCCAGGTAGTTCATCTGGAAATACATCAGGGAACTCATGCACAACTCTGACATCCTCCATCATCTGATCCTGTGTCGCTGAGTCTACCACGTAGGCAAGGTAGCCTTCGCAACCTTGGGTAAGAAACTGCTGTGCCCTCAAGGCGGAGATACACTCAATCCCACCCTCATATAAGCACCCATCGAACTGGAATGAAGGCACTCCAGGTAAGTGGAAGACCACCGTCTTCCCAAAATAGTCCAGGTACGCATGGTGCCTCTCTAACCAGTCCATGCCCAGGATGATATCAAAATCCTCTAATTGTATCAACAACAAGAATGCAAGCATCTCATGTCCACCTATCTGTACACACACATCCTCCACTGCCTGGCGGATAATGAACAATTGGCCCCCCGGACCCTTGATGTAGTACGGGGAAGTAACCTCCATCACTGACTTACCCAATGTGGGCACCATATGATGTGCAAGGAAGGAATGTGTAGCCCCTGAATCAAACAGTGCATGTAAAGACGTCCCATGAGCTGAAATCATACCTTTGACGAACGATCCAGAAGCGTGGTCCTGCTCTTGCGTTACGGCATTCAGCTGTCCTCGTCGTGGTGCACTAGATCCTGCAACACTAACTGTCTGCTGTGGGGCTCGCTAGAAGTCACGTCCTCCTCGACGGGATCCTGATCTCTGAAACTGGCTGGAAGACCCAGTTGGTCTTCGACTCTGTTGCTGTTGCGCGCCTACGCTACTAGTACGCAAAGGGCATTGGGCCTTGAAGTGGCCCGGCTCTCTACAAAGGTAGCAAGTACGACTGTCTGCCTGTGACAATCTCCCACCAAAAGCGGAACTGTCACCCCCAAGTCCACGGCTCTGTGTCTGCATAGGGGGATGAGAAGAAACTGAACTTCGTCCTGCCAAGGCTTGTCCCAAGGTAGGTGATGGTGCGAACCTACTAGTGGATGGTGTCACCGCTGTCGGGTGGTGGCGACGGTCTCTACGGAACCGAGAGAAGTCCCGACGTGCAACTCGGCTAGGTTGGGGTGGAGGTAACTGCGACTGACCCCTATGCAATCGACGTTGTGTAGCTTCCCACTTTGTCGCCTTCGCAGTAACCTCCTTAATGGAGGTAAGGTCCAAGGTGGAAAGTTTGTCATGAACCTCCTCGCGCATCCCTCGGATGAACTTCTGCAAGTTCTCCTAAGGGTAAGCAGTCGTAGCAGGGGAATGGCGAGACAACTCTGTGTATCGTATCATGTAATCTTGGGCCGTCATCGACCCCTGTGTCAGTTCAGCAAACTCTCACCTCTGATCCTCGACCCAATGGTCCAGGTAGAACTCTGCACGAAACTCGTCAAAGAAGATCTCCCAAGTGATGGGCTCGGTCAAGTGCTCCTTGGTGGCATTCCACCACCGCTCAGCATACCCAGCAAGAGAGTACTCAGCAAAAGATACCCAAGTATCCTCGGGTGCATATATCATCCTCAGAACCTTGGACACCTCTGACATCCAAAGCTCTGCATCATCAGGGGTGGTAGTGCCGAAGAACTTTGGTACCGCCGCCCGTTGGTACGCTGTGTAAGTGCTCTGATGCTTCTGCAAGGCATCTGTATCCTCTGGCCGCTCAGGATCTATAGAGAACGACAAGTCGACGCTCTCCTCCCCATCGTGAGAGGGACGGTAGGAGGAGGAGTCCTGCTGCTGGAGTCGCTGCTCAAGTGCCTCTTGGCACTGTTGGATCCCTTGCACCGCCTGTACAAGGAGAGCCAACTGCTGTGCCACATCCTGGTCTACGCGTGGCGGCATGGTTCTGCATAAAGAACTAAGGCATTAGTACTTTCTTTTTTTATGAGAGAGACATTATGAGAGACATGTGGACATGGTTGAAATCGTGTTATTCTCCTAAGGATTCACGTTGGGTCAGAAGACTTCAACACTATCCAATATTCGAATACCAATAAGGAATAATATACATGGAAGGGAATGGAGTACAACGGCTCTGATACCAATCTGTGACGCCCCTAGGATCCGGGTACTCGGCAAATCAATCCACGCACATACATTCCACATTCGAATACTAATGACATACACATAAGCAGGAGAAATAACACAATTTACTGAAATATATAAATTTTCTTTTTCCATTCATGACCTGTTCATAATCATATTTCATTGATCATTCCATGTCCACAAAATATACATGTAAGCATAAATAACATGTCCACAATTATACATATTACATGCCATGTCTCTCAACAAAAATGATACAAGTAAAGAAGGATAGTAAAACTACTGACAACTATACCACAAAAAGTGTCGTGACGCTGCACAAAAAGTGGTGGTGCCTCCAACAATCCCTGCTGCGAACATGCGGATCCACACGTAGGTACGTTATGAGCAAAGTTGCCCAATACGATTTAAACAACTACACAACAAGAAATGCAGGATAAATGTGTGCAAAAGAGAAAGAAACAGGGTAATTGATCTCACAAAGAATTACATTTTTTACTTTTATTATTTGATCTAGATATGGATACGAATAACCAAGCTTCGTGGATAGTCTATGGTCTTGGTCTAGATGAGACCTCACACTATGACTCTAAGGTAAAAGAAACACCTTAGGGTTGGGGTGCCTCAGTAGGCATGCGGTGGGGTATAATACATCCTAACTAAGTTCCCAACATGTCCACTTAGCTCCACTTCCCAATGATACTTCCGATTCATAAATTAGATTCCAACCCGCAATTCATCGCGAGAATTCGATCCTCCTTATACACAGGAGATTCACGTCCCATCACCAACTTCATTAACCACATTTTCCCGGAACTCTCCTCTTAGCGCTCCCACTCGGAATACCGACCAATGTGGCCTACATTGGCCTGTACACGAGTGTTAACTCTAAGTGACAAGCGAAACACTAGCCGACAAACCATGACTACTTGGCCCGCGCTCGAGCATCGGGCTAAAGCACGCAAGTGCCGAGGCCAACACCGTCAGATTATCACCTCGGTGTGCCAAGCAACATGTCCTCCAACCATCGCAGCTACAATAGCAGTTGGTATCGCGGTCTTCTAGGCTTCTACCCGGGACCCCAAGGGTGCATGCCCCTCCCTTGAAGGCAACTACTCCTCTACCCACTAACCACGATACGTCATCCGATGAATGATAGTCACCTTTTCATAATCATAACAGTATTCAGTCTGGATCTGAACTCTGAAATATGATAAAAACACTAACAGAACAACTCAACTAACATTATTATGTACCATTTCAGCCACTCACGTACATGTGCAAGCATATGCCACCAAGGTTATAATAATAAGCAATAAGGCATGAGATCTCTGGAATAGTGCAACGAGCTTCTTGTTTTTTTTTGTTTTTTTTTTGGCCGAGTAGACATTTACAAAAGATGAGGAGGAGCCCCAATTAGAATGCCTTTGCTATTACTGTGTGGTTTCAGTAAGATCAAAGCTGATTACACAAGCTCAAGGAACCACGTCTAGGCTTGAATTAAGGTGACATCCAGGACTACGCAAAACCTCTACCAAATAGATGGAATATGAAATTGTGGGTCATCAAAAACAACAGCTCGATTATCTAACTTCTTATCTCATATTTGAGTTAGGATGCATCAAAAAGGTTGACCTCCCTACTTTTCATGTCCTAATAGGACTAGAAGTATAAGATTAGGGGTCATTGGTCTCTATTAAACTCCAACCTCTGTCCTGCTTCAAAAATTTAATTGACAAATGAGATGTATAAGGTCGAGGACCACAGCATCTGAACTTGGCCGAAATCAGCCTTGGATGATCATTAGTTTGGAAAAATCAAGAAGTATATTCCAAATATATTTTTTTTTGTAATGAGCACCATATTTGCATTCTCAGGAAAACTAGTGCTTCAAGATGAGACCACAGGTTCAGCAAAAGATGTGCTACTTTTTTGCTTTATTTAAATTGAAATGAAGAAAGATAACAGTAGATGACTTCATGTTCATCACTACGAGCAACTAAACCAACAACTATACTCTTCATAGGCAAAAATAACACACAAATATGATAATTCCACATCAAAAGGGTACTATCCTATGAACCTGATGCCTTAGATATGTCTAGTAAAACATGGTAGTAGACATGCAGTCTCCTTTCCTAACCATGGGCAGATTTTCTACTTTATTGGAAGCTGGTACAACTTGGTGGATATGGATCACGTTGCAGTAGAAACGAATACCATTAAACTTGAAAATGCACCGCAAAAGACCTCAGAGGTGCTGGAACATCAAATAAGGAGGAAGAGAGGATAGAGAACGCTCGAAAGTAGAAAGAATGAGCTGCAAACGTTATTCTTGTATGAAGAAAATAACATGGACAATCATGATAACGAAGAAACCTCACTGGATCGAGAATCACGTGGAACCCACAGCAAGAGGAAGGATAAACATCGTACCTAAAGAAGACTCGAACCTCGATTTCTACGTCGGTGAAGAACGCCACTTTGTTCGCGACGAAAACCGCACACGGGGGTGAGCCGGACCTTCTCGACACAATCTGGACTTCGGATCGTCGATCCGTGACGCTCCGGCGACCCTTGGTGAAGGAGAAGGAAGAGGAATGGAGGAATGAAGGGCTGGAGGTCGAAGGAAGAGGTGTTGGGCGATTTGGGCGAGGGGAGGGCTGGGGTTTAAGGGGAAAACCCGGATTCGGATCCGGGTTCGGATCCGAATAGGACCCTGACCTCTCCTCGCTAAAATGACCATAACTCGGGCTCCCAAAGTCGGATCTTAACGTTCTTGGACTCGTTGGAAAGCTATCGACGAGCCCTATGCAATGGACTACTTACTCGAATTTTTTGATCACTGGGCGAGTACAGATTTTGCAATTAAGTCCAGACTCAGTAAAGATTTGCATTTTAGTCCCTGTTCGGGTTTCGGGGGTTTCACAGTGGATCTCGCCGGAGATGAAACTCAGTCGTCGCTCAACGTCACCTCAAATTGTTGTCACCAATAGGAAGGTAGAAGCTCGGGGATTCTCTCCGTGATGGCGGATAGGGCTGACGGTCGATGGTGGGGCGTATTTATAGGTGGAAGATGACTGCGTAGGTGGCGAAGTGATGGAGTTGGTGGATGTCGTGGAGCGAGGTGGGGGGAGTTCATGGTGCTCGAGGGGGTTGGCGAGGATGAGGGATGAGTGGGGTATGCAACGGTGGTGACAGGAGGCGGAGAGGGTGGCCAGAGTGGCTCCCAAAACTGGAAGGGGGCGGCACGCGTGCAAGGTGGGCAATGTGGGGTGCGGGCCAATCGGGGGGTAGGAGACGATGTCTTGACCGTTGGATCGAGCGATCCAATGGTCAAGAGAAGGGCAGAAGAGGAGGGTTAGGATTAGATCGGCAGGGCAAGATCAAGGGCGCAAGGTGCACCATGTGGCGGGCGGAGATGGAGGTGCAGACGTGCAGTTGTGATTAGATCAGAGGGGAGCGATCGAATGGTAGAGATTAAGGCCGAGATGGATGGTTGAGATGAGGTGAGGAGCAGAAGCATCGAAGGGTGCGGATGCAGCCACGTGACCCGAGGGGGGGCGCGGTGCTGGCGAACAGCCTGGATTGGATCTAGGGATTGATCGAATGGTTGAGAAGCACTGCGATGATGGACGGTGGAGATTAAAGGGAAAGGCGACCATTGAACGGTAGAGGAGGAGGGACGCGTGGCAACCTATGGGGGAGGTGCTCTCAGATGGCTCAGACTTGATCTGGGTTTGATCAGGTGGCTGAGAAGTGCTACGGCTTGGAAGGCCCAGATCGAGAGAGAGGGAGGGTGATCGGACGGAGGAGATGGAAGGCTCATGGCGCGCAAAGGAGCGGGCTGCATGGCGCAATCAGATGGCACCACATGGCCTGCTCTGAATGGCTGAGAAAAAATGTGAATTTAAAGAGAGAAGGAGGCCGAATTTGGAAAAACTCAAAACATGAAAGTTGTAGATCTCGATGAGACTACAAGTTTCATGTTGACCAAAAATGGAGATGATGTCAAATAAGATATAAAAATACAAGGGTACAAATATACATACATATAGTATACAAAGGGACCCAAAAACTCAAGTTTTCCATAGGAGCTCCATTTGAATGAAATTGGTCTCATTTTAAAGGTCTTTGAATGTGTATTAATCTGAAGGTGAGTAGACCTAATTCGGAGGTTGTATGAGGTAGATATTGACATTCTAAGATATGGGGTCTCCAACTGGGTTTGGGATTTTTATTGGGTAATTTACAAGCTAAGAATTTTTGGCCTTCTTCCTTATATTTTTAACTAATAATATACACAGTACAAGGAAGGTTTTATTGGCTTTAGAGGAGGTAATAAAATACAGATAATTAGGTGACTTATCGGTGAGTATTTTACACATGAAATAGGCTTCATATTTTAATGCAAACATGGATGCTAAAATGCATATATTGTGGATGCATGCATGAATGCAATTTATGCAGGATAAAGGGAAATATGCTGCTAAATACTCGGGAACAAGGCTCTATTTTCAACTTTAGAAGTGATGAATCACATAGTCATCAACCCCCTATACTTAAACCTTGTTCGTCCCCGAGCAACTAAATGAAATGCAAGAGTGAAATGATTTTGGGTTCCATACCAATGTCATGAACAAAAGTTGAAAATGGAGCTTGACTCGACCTTTGGATTATTTGTGTGGCAGAACCTCATTGGGACCTGAACTTATGACCTAACAGACTTCAAGTTCCACAAGTCTTCTATTCAAGACTCCTCAATAGTCAGGTCAGAACAAATCCTCAGACGCAAATTTCTGATGACTATGATTCTTACTTGTACGGTGTAAGTGAGATGTAACTCTCCACACCAGAAATGGCTCAGAAACAGCCTCCTCTAACAAGATAACTCTAGTTACCCAGTCCAGTAACTCTTTCCTCGAGGAACGGGGTATTCCCTTCTAAGTTCAAGTGCGACCAGCTCAAGAGGAGGGGTTGGAGAAAAGAATGGACGGTAGCCAGTGTAGCTACCTATCCCGAGATGCCTGACCAGTGTAGCCAAGTCATCCAGCTGTAGACTTCTTGCTAATATACATACTTCGACATGTATTTTATTTTCACTTGGACCTGTCTGATTTTTTTGGAGTTTTTGTCTTTTTTCATAACTATATACAAGGTACAGCATGTACATCAGGAGTTTTTCCTCTTGAGACAGTAGACTATCACTCTTTTGAAGCATTATTGCAACCCACAGCGTCCCGTATTTAGACGTCAACACTACCAGACTAGGTTGAGATGCACTACCCTCCCTAGAAGAGTTGTGTGCATTGTGCTTGTACAAGTTAGGTCACTGTCTATAAGAATTATGTGTGTGCACAAGATATTCTACTTAGACTGATCAAGATGGCTTATGAACATAGACTTGCAGACTCAAAGAATTAAGTCACTTGACCTGAGAAATCTTAACTCCAGTTCCTATAAGGTTCCTCTAAATTAGGTGGATTAAGGTCAAATCAAGTCCATCCTCAATATCTACTCATAACTTGGTTCCGAACCCACTAGCTTTTCACTTTGCATATGCAAGATATGCAGATGAGATGTAGATGACATGCTATGAATGAAATGCAAGACTCTTTTTTTTCTTTTCTTGGATGCAGAGATGATGCAAGAGTAAAATAAGAAGCCTTTGATTTTTCCATTTTTTTCAAGAATTTGGTATACTTCAAGGGTTTTATGAGTATTATACAGATTATACAAGTGTATTTTACAAAAAAAAATTCTTCAATCTTACCCATTCCGTAATTATTATGAAATATATACAAAAATACGTGAAAGTACGAGCTATGGGTAAAGTATATGTGTAATATATACACGCCCCCTATACTTAGCGTGTGTTATGTCCTCAGAGCACGGAAAGTGAGGAAAAAGACATAGCTTGTGCTAAGCGTAAGAGAGCCAAAGAAGTAAAAATGTATAGAAGTTGTCCCGCCCCCCTATACTTAGGCTCTGGCAACCTAAGTGTAGAAGAAGATTAAAAATGAGGCAGATGAGGTCAAGAGGAGAAGTGGACGAATATATACGAGGTGGGCATCGGTTCCCCCCTATACTTAGGCTCAGGCCAGCCTAAGTATAAGACTGGAGTGAGTATGAGGACCGATGTGATCTGGAGGATGCACAGTGAATGGACTCAGGTGACTCACCCCCCTATGCTTAGGATCTGGTCATCCTAAGTATAGTCCTAGATGAATATACATGAATGTTGGGGTGAATGATTAGAGTCGAGGGAGGGAGGGGTAGAATGTATAGAAATGATGGATATATACAAGGGTATCGGTCTGAATCTTTCCAGATGTTGTTGATGGCCAGAATTTACTGTTGTAAGGTCTTATGCGCGGCTCGATGTGTATCTGCTGAATCTGTCTCGCGCATGAATACAATCTCCTCAACATGGACTAACTGCTCATTGGAATCGACAAAGTGCTTCAACAGTTGTCCATTCACTAGGAATGTCGGTGCGTCATCTACGAGATCTGAGATCTCAACACATCCGCTATCATGCACCACACGGACAATGAATGGGCATGTCCACTTGTACTTAAACTTACCTTGGAATACTTTCAACCTTGCATTAAACAACCATACCTTCTGTCCAGGAACAAAAGTCTTTCGTCTGATATATCTATCATGCCAACGCTTGACTTTGTCCATGTACACTACGTTGTTGTCGTATGCTCAGTTTCTGACTTCCACCAGCTCATTCAGATCCATTTCTCGTTGTTTCTGCCCTAGGTGTGTGTTCCAGTTGACCTTCTTGATTGCCCATTCTGATTTGTGCACTGATTCTGCGGGCAAATGGCACGGCTTTCCGAATACCATCGGGAATGGGGAGGTTCCTAAAGGTGTCTTGTAAGCTTCCCTATAAGCCCATAGGACTTGATCCAAGATCTGGGACCAGTCCTTCCTGTCTGGGCGGACAAGCTTATGCAATATTGTTTTCACCTCCCTATTCGAAACCTCAGCCATACCATTAGTCTGTGGGTGGTAAGGACTAGCTACACGGTGTTCGATGTCGTAGTCCTTCAAGAGTTTCTTCACATCTCTGTTTACAAAGTGGCTACCCCCATCTGATATCAACAGTTTGGGGATCCCGAACCTAGAGATGATGTGATCTCTAATGAATTTACAGACAGTTCTGATGTCTGCGGCTCGGGTTGGGATAGCCTCCACCCACCTAGACAAGTAATCTACCGCAAGAAGGATGTATTCAAATCAGTGGCTAACAGGGAATGGGCCCATGAAGTCGTTGCCCCAGGTGTCAAAGACATCACAAATGATGACAGGCTGCATCGGCATCTCATCCTTGGAACCAACTGTTCCTCCCATTCTCTGGCATACTAGGCACGACTTTGCAAAAGTGATGGCATCGCGAAACAGAGGCGGCCAGTAAAAGCCACACTGAAGTACCTTCCATGTGATCCTCTTCCCGAAGTGTTGTCCTCCTGCCTCCAAACCGTGGCATAAAGAAAGGACACTCTGTATTCCTCCTGAGGAATACACCGTCTCCATACACAATCCGGTCCTTCGAAGAAAAGGATCGGATCCTCCCAATGGTAATGTCTAGCATCCGACTTGAGTCGGCCTATGTGGCTCTTGGGCCAATCCTCGGGAACCTTCTTGGAGACAAGATAGTTCACAATATTGGCATATCATGGGAGTGAGACGACAACAAAAATCGACTCGTCAAGGAAGGAGTCTTGAATTGGTGAATCCTCGGAAATATTAAGATCTTCGATACAGGAGAGATGATCAGCTACTACGTTCTTCTTTCCAGGTTTATCATGAATGTCCAAGTCAAATTCCTGTATAAGTAGAATCCACCTAAGAAGACGTGCATTCGCGTCCTTCTTTTCCATTAAGTATCATAGTGTTGTATGGTCAGTGAACATAATTACCTTGGATCCGAATAAATGAGATCTCAATTTGTCCAAGGCAAACACTACTGCAAGCATTTCCTTTTCCGTAATATAGTTACGCTGAGCGGTATCAAGCACTTTGCTTGCGTAGTGTATTGCAAACGGGACGCAATCCCTCCTTTGTCCTAACACAGCCCCAACAGCAAAGTCTGAGGCGTCCGTCATGATCTCAAAGGGTAGATATCAATCTGGGGCTTGTAGGATCGGGGCATCCATGATCATTCCTTGCAATAGCTTAAATGCCTCAAGACATTTGTGATCAACAATAAACTCCATGTCCTTGCCTAAAAGCTTAGTTAGCGGTCGGGCAATCTTAGAAAAATCCTTGATAAATATCTGATAAAATCCGACATGCTCGAGGAATGACCGCAATTGTTTAACGTTGGTTGGTGGATGGATTCATCTGATCACATCCACCTTGGCAGGGTCAACCTCCATTCCTCTATTGGAGATGACATGCCCCAACACAATGCCCTCCGTCACCATGAAGTGATTTTTCTCCCAGAAGAGCACCAGATTAACCTCACAACAACGTTTGAGGACTCAGTCCAGATTTCTAAGACAGGAATCAAAGGAATTGATGTGGACCGAGAAGTCATCCATGAAGACTTCCAGGAATTCGCCGACCATTTCAGCGAATACAGCAATCATGCACCTTTGAAAAGTATCGGGAGCATTGCATAACCCAAAGGGCATGTGCCTGAGGGCATAGGTACCAAAGGGGCATGTGAACGTGGTCTTTTCATGGTCCTCCAGAGCTATGGCTACTTGATAGTAGCCCGAGAACCCATCCAAGAAGCAGAAGAATTCTTTCCCCGCTAGTCTCTCTAGGATTTGATCAATGAATGGTAGGGGAAATGATCCTTTTTCGTCGCAGCATTCAGGTGTCTGTTATCCACACAGACACGCCACGACGTGGGCACTCGCATCACAATTTCCTCTCCGTCTTCATTAGTGGTCGTCTGAATTCCTGACTTTTTCGGGACAACATGGATTAGGGCCACCCATTTGGAATCGGAGATGGGATAAATGAAACCTGTGTTGCACCATTTCTCTATCTCCTTCTTCACTGCCTCTCGTAAATTTGGATTCAAACGACGTTGGAATTCACGAGAGGGTTTAGCTTCATAATCCAAGTAGATATGGTGCGAACACAGCGCGAGATTTATCCCATGGTGATTAGAAATGCTCCAGCCTATCGCCTTGCGATTTTTCTCCAGTATCTCTAGCAAGCGAGATTCCTGCTCCTCAGTTAATCGCAAACTAATGATGACCGGATATTTCTTCTCCTGACCTGCAAGGAAGGCATATTTGAGTGTTGTGGGTAAAGGTTTGAGCTCAGGTAATGTGTGATCATCTAGGAAGTCTGGTTCAATCGAATCTGATTCAGTGTTGAAAGTGGCTGGATCTATCTCTGAAATTACTGCCACCAAGTCATTCAGCTCTGGAGTCGTATCGTCAAAGGTTTCCATGCAATCGGTAAAAGCCACGTCTGACTCGTCATCCTCATCTTCTGAGTGTCCTATAGAGGGAAGGACTGACAGGACCAGCTGGGCCTCTAAGTCATCGAAGATGTAGGGGGATGCAGGTTCTGAGCTGTACTCGTTTCTAAGGACCTCGCAAACTGACTCATGCACAAGATCTTCTCCAGAGGGGAGGGACTCATCAGTGCTAGCTGGGTTCTATCTCCATGGCCCAACAATGTCTACATGAATGCAGTCTGCCTCGGATGAAGAGTACTCGGTGCTGGATTCGGAATCAGGTCTCTGTTATCTGGTTTGCTTCATCTCAAGTTCCTTGTCTCCACTTGGAGTTTGGAAGTGGATCTTCCCAATCTTATAATCAAACAAGGCCCCCGTTGATCTGAGGAAGGGCCTGCCTAGTATGATCTGGGAATCTCTCCAATTACAAGGGATTTCTATATCAAGGACGGTGAAGTCCACCATGTATTCCTGACCCTCGACTTTGATGACAACATTCCTCAATTCTTCTTGGGACCTCTTGGTTGATTTATCAGCGAACTGAAGGAGAGCTATGGATTTCCGAAGAGGTCCAAGATCAAGCCGCTCATAGAGGGCTGTAGGCATTAGGTTGATGGAGGATCCATTGTCCAGGAGAGTGCGTGCAAATGCGGTGTCATCAACATGACTCGCCACATAATGTGCACCCATGTCTTTTCGTTTCCTTGGAAACGAGTTCTTTATTGCACAAGTCTTGGCCACTGACAGGACGTGTTTTTCAACACGGCTTTTGGTCTTCCTGCTAACCCTAGTAGGTGTGCATCTCACCTTAAGATACTTCTGAAATGCAGGTGTCATTTCCACGTACTTGTCAAAGGGGATCGTGACCTTGATATGGTTGTTGCAAAACTCTGCCATCTCAGGGTCATCTTTTTGGATTTTTTTAGTTTTCTTCTTTCCACCCTTAAGAGCTCGGAGGAAAGGGATTATTGACTCCAACCCAGATTTTGAAACTAAAAGATTTTCATTTAAAGTAGGAACTGAGTTTTGTACAGGACTCGGACTCTGAAACTGACTCGGACTCTGATTATGATGAAAAGAAAACTGCTGGTGTGAAACCGGTGATGCGTCCTCCGCAACTGCTGGAACTTCCTCCTCAGATGGAGGTGCGGGCTCGTCATCGGTTTCAGGGGACTCCCTACTGGTGTGGTTCCCTTGCTTCTTCGAGTACTCATAAGCCCTCTTCTTCTGTCGATGGTGGTGGTGGTGGTGGTGTTGCTCCTCTACCTCTAAGTTCTCCTCAGGTAGAGACTTAGAGGCTTCTTCCTCCGGTGCTTGTGCCCGATCAGGTATGATCATGGTCCTTCTGCTCCTGAGGGACATATGGTTTACATTATCATACGAAAGGATCTCATGTTCAGATAAAGAATTATCTGAATAGTGTACCTGATCACGTGGTCGATTCTGGCCTTGATTCAAGCTGTTCGGGCTGGCATGAACCTGGGTGGGAATTGGGGTCTTTGGTGCCATTTGCTGGTACTGGGTACGAGAAACACGATTCAGATTGGTTCTCATATCCAGATAGTCATTCTGGATCTGTTGGATCCTATCAATCAGGGTATGTATCGCCAAGGTGAGGGACTCCAATTCGATGGGCCAGGTTGGTTGATGTTGTCTTGATGATGAGGTCATGTACTATCCCTGTTGGCCATGCCGGTACTGTTGCTGCTGATGGGAAGGTGACGGGCCCTACTGGCCTGAGTGGAACGTGCGTTGCTGTTGTTGGTGTTGCTGAGGCCGGTACCCTCATTCGGGCTAGACTGAACAAAGCGCGGTGCGGGGACAGAGTTGTTTTCCTGGTAAGCTAGGGAAGGTCGGTGAGGCTGATCGTTCCCTATCCTCGACTGTTTGTCAGCAGGGTCATGGGTGTACCACAGCCCATTGATCTCAAACACCTGCGGAGGCTCCTCGTATCCTGTCTCCACTTGTGGGGGTGCGTATTGGTCCTGTTGGGTGTAAGTCTGCTCCTCTACCCAGTCACTCTAAGGCCCCGGTGCCTGTTCCTGTACAAGATGGACTCGGTGCACAGGTACATGTGGTGCAAAAGGGGCAGGTAGCTTTATCTTAGCTACCCTCTCAGTAAGTTCCTCCACTTGTTTCGGCAAATGCGAGAGAGACTCAAGGTCAGTGACCCTCTTGTGAATCTGCTCGACCATAGTTAACCCATGCTAGGGATAAGGTCGTCTGTCATATTCGTTATAGTCCCCCGGGTTGTCTCGTTGGTAAGGCTCGAAGGAGACAACTGATAGGCCCTGGTGGCCTGAGATCTGCCTATTTCCGCCATCTGCTCTAAGATCTTCCATACGGCGTCTTCATTTTTGTTCAGATAGCTTCCTCCACAGCGGCACTCACTAATCCATGCATCTCTGGGGTCATGCCACAGAACAAGGTTTGGACTAAGATCGCTCTTGAAATGCCATGGCAAGGGCATTTCTGAATGAGGTCATTAAACCTATCCCAGGCTTCATGGAATGATTTGTTGGGTCCTTGGGAAAAGCTTGCGATCTTTGTTCTCATTTGATTAGTCCTATTAAGTGGGTAGAACTTTTTCAGAAAAAGGTCCTTGAACTGCATCCAGGTTGTACACATCACCCCGAGATTTTTCAACCAATGAGTTGCCTTATCTCCTAAGGCAAACGGGGTGGCCTTCAGTTTGATATAATCATGCCCAACCCTAGGGTGTCTAAGGTTGTTGCAAACTAGTTTGAAGTCTCTGAGGAAGGAGTATGGTTCTTCATTTACGTTTCCATTGAACTTCGGCAGCAGGCTTATGAAGTGGGGCTTCAGCTCGATTGCTTCAGGTTGGACCTCAGGTGCTAGCCAACTGTGTATCTCATTCTCTGCTGGATTATAGGCATCTACCATCGATCGATATATTCCCTCGGCTTCGATCACCTATCCCAGTCTAGCTGTTAATTCAGCGTTAAGTTGTGCGGCTCTAGCCAACCGATCTAAGACTTAAATCATCGGGTCCTCTCTGTTTTCCTCCTCTTCAGGGTTCTTCTTCGGCATTGTGTCCTCTGGTCCTGAGGATGAAACATGGTCTAGGGCTAAAGGACAAATCAAGGAAGGGATTCTTACCGAGACGATGGTCTTCCTCAGTAAGCTTAGAGGAGAGGAAAGGGTTGGTTTGAGATTAAACACCCTGGGTGTGAGGGATCCAGAACTCAAGAGTGTCATGAGCTCTGGGTAGTCCAAGTTGCGCTTGGGCTGGTGAAGATGAGTTTCGCGGGGGGCTCAAAGAGTGATTGGCGAATAAGGAGTCGATATCCCCCCAGTCACTCATCTTGGATTTGCGAGAAGAATAGGAATTCTAAGTGAAGATAGGATTTACTCCTAACTGAAGCAAGCAATTCAATCCAAACCCTGTGTTTTCACACTCAACATGGTGAAGGACCCGAAACCGAGTCCAATTAATCTGGTTGATTTTAAGTGTGATTTTTCAAGCAATATAGTAAGGAGTTACGCGGCCTATAGGGAAGTCGTCTCAAAGCCGGATGTGTCTTCCTTGTTTAACCTATCGCCTAAGATAGCACCAGTCCTTCCTTTCTTCGCTCTTATCCCAAGTTGATGGATTCAAAGACTTTCCCTTATCTACCTGCAAGCAGGCGGAGGCTGACAAGGCCGGAATTTCACCTCGGGGGATTACTGGCAACTTGTCACGAAGTACCGCAATTTCTCCCCTAGCTACCTGAGACAGGAGGAGGCTACTTGGTACTAGTCAGTGAACCTGAATAATTCAACTTGTGATATTTGCTAGGATCAGTCAGAACATGATATGGAAGGAGGGGATTTGGGCTCTGCCTTAAGGTGTTCACACACACTCAAGTACCCTCACTCAGTATGAAAACAAGGTCGGGGATTAATTTCCCGCAAGCAGAATTTCCGATTTTTATTGATTTTTTTGGTCAATAATGTTAGCATTACCGGTTTTAAGTTAAGTTATCACTTGTTAAGTCTAGTCCACACAGCACGCCTATCGTTCAGTCCCAATTTCCTTTTACTTAAGTTTGAAAAAACAAGAGAGAGAAATCGAGAAAAGCTGATGCATGAAAAATCAATGATGTGTATGCTAAGTGAAGAATACTTATAGTGATCCCTTCGCTTTTATGCAGGATGCAAAACAGAATTGAAAGCTTTTATACTACATGCAAATGCAGACGACAAAATCCTCTCCTAGACAGGCAGTTCTATTAGCGAGTGAAGCACAGGTTTGATTTGACTAGATCTGCGGTCTAAGTGCGTCTTTTAAGTGATGTGTGGTCCTAAAGAAATTGCGAGAACAAGAAAATCCTAGAGTGGCTCGAGGAGCCGCTAGTGCAAGCCTAGTCTAACAATTCAATCCACACAGCATACGGGGACACGGTTCCACTATGTTTACACACGCGAGAACCAAAACGGGAACTGCTAGAAAAAATGCAAAAATAAAAAATAAAGAAATGAAAAATTGCAAATCCTCTCAAATCACTCAAAAAGTTCAAAAATACAAGTTCCTTTAAGCGTCTTCGACTCCTCGTGTTCCTCGCACAAAAACAAATTGAGGTCAGATAGAGAATGACACAAGAATACATAATGAAAGGACGGAAAAATATTCACAAGAAAACCAGGGGTCAGACTACCCGGGGATGGAAAATCAGACACTCAAAAACTAACTACAAATTAACCTAAGCCATTCCTCCCCGACAACGGTGCCATTTTGAAGAGCCGCTTACTATCCTTGTTAATTTAATCAAATTAATGGTCAAATTAATTGTCGCATCGTTCGCCGTAGTCAGGTAATAAGGACTAATCAAAACCCACTTTTAATTAATACTCAATTAACTACGAGCGGCAAATTTATTTTTTTACTTGGACAAGCCCAAGGTCGAACTCAGGGAGGCAGATGTCTCCTTTGGTAGATTTTAAGTGAATTTAAGAGGTCGGATTTTTAGAAGGTATTTTTTGGTTTTTCAACAATTTTTATGCAACAAAGAAAAGACACATGCAAAGCCCAGCTAGTTTACAAGTTATATCATAAATAAGGTGAAATTAATTCCAAAAATTATGAAACTTGGCAAGATGGTGAAATGCAATGAAATTAAGCTACACTGATTTTTTTAGAATCTTTTGACACTATATGAATTTACTGTGAATTGAAAATGAATGCAAGGTGATTTTGACTAAATTAATTTTAATAAATACCAAATCACAATATTTTCAGATATAAAAATTATCCTAGATAGATCTAAGTGTGAAGAATCCATGAACATTATTTAACCTAAATTTCTATGTGAAATAGACCTATTAAAAATTAATTAAGGAAATCACAAAATGATTTATTTAGGCATCGGCATGCATGCAAATGAGATGACTTTTGGAACAATGTGAGCTATAATATCCTAAGTCTAATGTGAATTTTTGGTGATTTTTGGAGTAACAGAGATATTTCTACAAATTAAAAGGCATAAATGGGTAAAATATAACAAATTTTCACTAATTAATTAATAATAAAATCCACTGCTATCACAAAATTAAGACACGTATCACATATGAAAGAGGACAAGTTAAGCTACACAATGCAATTTTCAAACTTCAAAAATGATGTCAAATGAATACCTAAAGATGTGTGCAAAGACAGGGGCCTAATTGCAATTACAAAGAATAAATTTGGTAAAAATCAAACATGCTGATAGGGACTAAAATGCAATTACCTATAATGAGGGGGACATGTATGCAAAATTCCCACAAAACACGTGCGCCTCACATGATGTCCTGGCAAGGACTGGAATGCAAATATCAAAACCTTCAGGGGCCTCATTGCAAAATACCCAGACCGCACGTGAAAAACACGTGAGGTCCTAGGCTCGGGCGACTTCTAAGGCTCGGGCGGAGGCTTGGGGGCTTTGGAGGCTTGGACTTAACTCGGGGAAGCTTCGGGAGCTCCGAGCCTGATGGTCGAGGAAGAGGCTCGGAGTTGCTTCGTGGCACGCTATGGACCGTTGGATCGAGTGACGATATAATGGTGGAAGATAGCTGGAGATGTGGCGTGTCTAGATCCGTCAGATCATATGAAGATCTAACGGCATAGGATGGCTTCTGAGATGAAGGCGTGAACGATCAACGGCCGTTGGATCAAGATGAATCCAACGGCATCTGAAGCTCGGGGAGAGTGGCGACGTGGCGTGCTCTGGTGCGTAGGATCCTCCTGATCCGACGGTTACACATAGAGGGCTACGTGGCTTCCTCAGAACCGTCCGATCAAGGGGATCGGACGGCTGTTGTGCTTCCTTTTCAAAGGGTCCGCCGCCTCCTGCGACTGAGGTGGTTGCACTCCGGCGAAGAAGCTCTAGCTCCGCCTTCTCCTCTGGTCGTCGATGAAGGTTGCCAGCGGCTTCTGAGCAGCTGGGAAGAATCGTGGAAGTGTGGCGGAGCTTTCGGGGTTCTCAGCTGAGGCTGAGGTGGTCTGGAGAGTGGCGGCGACGAAGCTCGAAGGAGCTCCGATGATGTGTCCGGCCAATCGAAGATGGAGCACCTGCAGGGGGTTAGTGAAATAGCTGAAGCGTGCGACGTGATCGTGGAGTGAACGTGAGTGCAGTGTGAGGTCTGAGGGGCGATGAAGGTGGTCCGGTGATGGTGCTCCGCCAAGGTGGTGGAGCTCTCGTCGGCGTGGGGTGTGTCGTTTGAACAAACGGAAATGTACGCGAGGATGCTAGCTCCGAAGCGAAGCTCGAAGGATGGTCAGTAGGGGGTGAAGCCGATCGAGGGAGGTGAATAAATTATGAGAAAAAGCACGAAAAAGAAAAAGAAGATCGTGAGGGAGATGGAGGTGTCTACCTGGGGAATGGAGCTCGGATTCGTGCTCCTGGTCGTCACTCGAAGGCCGGTAGAAGGTCATGAGCTCGTGCATCTCACGGAGGAGGCTGCGGCATGGAGGGGATGGCCGTGGATCTCGCCGGAGATGAAACTCGGTCGTCACTCAACGTCACCTCAAATTGTTGTCACTAATTGGAAGGTAGGAGCTCGGGGATTCTCTCTGTGATGGAGGAAAGGGCTGACGGTCAATGGTGGGGGCGTATTTATAGGTGGAAGGTGATGGCGTAGGTGGAGAAGTGATGAAGTTGGTGGACGTCGTGGAGCAAGGTGGGGGGAGTTCATGGTGCTCGAGGGGGTCGGTGAGGATGAGGGACGAGTGGGGTATGCAACGGTGGTGACAGGAGGCGGAGAGGGTGGCCGGAGTGGCGCCCAAAATAGGAAGGGGGTGGCACGCATGCAAGGTGGGCGACGTGGGGCGCGGGCCAATCGGGAGGTAGGAGACGATATCTTGACTGTTGGATCGAGCGATCCAACGGTCAGGAGAAGGGCGGAAGAGGAGGGTTAGGGTTCGATCGGCAGGGCGAGATCAAGGGTGCAGGGCACACCACATGGCAGGCAGAGATGGAGGCGTAGACGTGCAGTTGTGATTAGATCAGAGTGGAACGATCGAACGGTAGAGATTAAGGCCGAGATGGATGGTTTAGATGAGGCGAGGAGCGGAAGCATCGAAGGGTGCGGATGCAGCCACGTGGCACGAGGGGGTGCGACGCTGGCGAATGGCCTGGATTAGATCTAGGGATTGATCGAATGGCTGAGAAGCGCTACGATGATGGACGGTGGAGATTAAGAGGGAAAGGCGGCCATCGAACTGTAGAGGAGGAGGGACGCGTGGCGGACTGTGGGAGAGGCGCTCTCAGACAGCCCAGATTTGATCTAGGTTTGATCAGGCGGTTGAGAAGCATTGCGGCTTGGAAGGCCCAGATCGAGTGAGAGGGAGGGCGATCAGACGGCGGAGATGGAAGGCGCGTGGCGCGCAAAGGAGCGGGTTGCATGGCGCAATCAGATGGCGCCACGTGGCCTGCTCTAAATAGCTGAGAAGAAATGTCAATTTAGAGAGAGAAGGAGGCCGAGTTTAGAAAAATGCAAAACATGAAAGTTGTAGACTCGATGAGATCTACAAGTTTCATGTTGACCAAAAATGGAGATGAGGTCAAATAAGATATAAAAATACAAGGGTACAAATATACATACATATAGTATACAAAGGGACCCAAAAACCCAAGTTTTGCATACGAGCTCCGATTTGAATGAAATTAGTCTCATTTTAAAGATCTGTGAATGTGTATTAATCTGAAGGTAAGTAGACCTAATTCGGAGGTTGTATGAGGTAGATATTGGCATTCTAAGATCCGGGGTCTCCAACTGGGTTTGGGATTTTTATTGGGTAATTTACAAGCTAAGAATTTTTGGCCTTCTTCCTTATATTATTAACTAATAATATACACAGTACAAGGAAGGTTTTATTGACTTTAGAGGGAGTAATTGTTAGCAATGTGAGCTTGAGGTGAACCATTCCTGCAATAAATGTTATTGTAATAAATGATTTATCAATAAAAGTTATTGATTATGTTTCACTCCCTTGCTGATATTAAATGAATGAATGCACTATAAGGTCCCTCTGTACAATATGAGTTATGTATCATGACCAACTTAATAATCATACATCAGTTGATTCATTGATTGAATCATAGAGGTTGATGCTTGGATAAATATCTAAGGAGTTAGATAGAGAACTCATCAAGCATCATCAATGATTGACAAGTAGTGATCTCCAGCCTAAGAAAGATATGACAATCCTTTCTCATTAGACTGATATCTGATCGACCTCTTGATGCAGGTCCTCTGCATGGGAATAGTGATTCGGAGGTATCAGATTAGTTGAGTCAATGGGTTGACTTAACGAGATCGAGATAACCAAAGACCAATGATGAATATTGTCACATCACAGGCAAACATCCTCTGACCAGAGATAGATGTATTGCTATATGTCTAAGTGTGTACATTTGGCAGACTAATAGGTTGATAACCTAACCAAGGTCTATACACCGGCGAGCTGGTGTACATGTAAGGGCATATGAGTAATATGATCTCTCAAAGGGATCATACAGGTTCACTTGTGAACCGAGAGACATGAGCTCACTCATGAGGTATTGGGACTGATCAAATTCCATGCATGGTCGTCGCGCTTTAGAAGCATGACATGAATTTAAAGGTAAGATATATGCTTTGTGAAAGCATATGATCTGTACCATATCCCAAGGACCAAGATTGAGAAACTTAGTGATCATACCATGAAGATGATAGTGTAAAAGTGATATATATCTTCAGGATGATCATGAGTCTTCCAGTATGCAGGATGTACAGGTATTGGGAATACCTGAGGGTGATTTGATCATAAACGATTGTATAACCATGATGCTTCCATTCTGAGGGAGTGATAAAATAGGTCTAGATTTTAGTGACTCCTCTCATTAGAGAAGTGACCTAATCTTAGTCCAAGTATTGGACATTGATCTGAATGAGATTCAGATGCAATGAGAAGATTAGGTTTACGATCTTGATTTAATCAAGCATCTATGAGAGGTCCATGGGATCTGGATTTGAGATGTGATCTCAATATCCAAGTCACTATATGTGGAACAATACAATTGCCATGTCCTTATCTCCAAGTATCTGAGGAGAAATAGCATTGTTCTTGAATGGTTCAAGAATAATTCTATAAGGTCTAAGCATTGAGAAATTGATCATTAAATGTGATTTAATTATCATGATGTATGAGGAATTATCCAATGTAATTAAATGTGATTTAATTATTATGGATAAGAATAATATGGATAGAAATATCCAATTATTCATAATATATTATAAATATGATTTATAATGTATTAGAGAGAGCTAATTATAATTTATATTTGTTGATTAATTATTAATGTATATTGGATACACATTGTCTAATTAATTGAAAATGTAAATTATATTTTGTTTTGGGTTGTGAATGTGATTCATAATTTTCCAATGTCAAGATTGCAATATTCCCAAAATTAATTGTGAATTATTTTTGGTGAATAAATCCCAACAAAAGTTGTTGAATAAATAATGGAGAAAATCAAGGAGATATGCAATCTCATGGAAATCCATGAGATTGCCTCCCACTTGGAAGGTGGTGGGCGGCACCCAATTCCTATATGGAATTGGTGGCTGTCCACCCTATATCATGGGGAGGCTTGATCTCCTTTGTATTCTTCTCCTTATTTGATTGATTTAATTTTAGGATTAAGGTATATTTGTTTTACCAAATATATTTAATCTAAATTAAATCATAAGTTGTTGGTTTTACCAACAACAATCTTGACCATTGGATTGACATAAATCAATCTCATCCATTTATTTTATATATCTCATGGATTGAGATCCATGGATCCTAAAACCCTATAAATAGAGAGGCATACCATGCTCTCTTGTACATGCTATTGGTAGCACATCTCTCTCTCTATTTTCTCCTCACACGCCAACCCTCTCCCTCTCTCTCTCTCTCTCTCTCTTGGTGGTCGACCACCATAACCCTAGGAGAGGATCTCATCGACGCCTACGCCACCGCACCGTCGCTTCGACGCTCTACGGTTCTCCGTATTCTTGGAGTGCTACGCTCACGAAGGAGACGTTTGATCTCGTATGACGAGATCAGAAGCGATCGTGCTTAGATCAACTCGTTGGATTGCGAGGACAACGCGACTCATCCCCGCGCTCGCAAGCCGCTTCTTCGACGATCGGACTTGAGACAGGAGGTCTCTTTTTTTCGTAGAGACTCGATCAACCACGCTTCAAGAGGTATTGCATTATACTTGTTGTGGTTGTAGATGAAGCAATCCGAGAATCGTTCTTGGATCCTGTGGTTTCATCGCATAAAAAATTTTAAATTCTGCTGCACCGAACAACTAGTATGAATAGTCGTTCTCCGTCGTATACGATACGACGTTCACGCTTCCATGATGCGCTTGAGAATTTTTTCCATATCCTTCAAGTGGTATCAGATCTTTAGGTCGATGGTTTTGGATATGATCCGCAAACCTAGGACGACTTGGGTTCGTAGAAGTCGCGAAAGTTTTTATCGCATTTGTTTTTCGCACTTCTGTTTAGTGAATAAATTCGGCACTGTTTAAATTACGAATTAAACACGTGTATTCTGTTCCCCATTAAATAAGGAAACCATAGGATCTGAGTTTACGTAATTTGGATTCTGTTTGCTCGAGATATGGTTGTTTTAATGAACTTGTATGCACTGTTGCGGGAACTGCAAATCTTAACATGATTAAAGAGTTAATTACTGTTTAGACTTGCCTCGAAATGCATGAAATATCACTTGAATTCTGTCCTAAATCAAATTATCAATCTATGAAAATTGATTTTGTCTAATTTGGATTTAATATGATTGAGATATGTTTATTTTAGTAAGTAGGGGTCACTGTTGAAATTACAATCCTAATCAAGAATCATGTGATTGTCAATTAATGAAATTAATTATTAATTTCAAGAAATAATTATGAAAAATATTTGAGAAATATTGAAAGATAATTATTTCCTTAACTGACTTGGCCTCAACCAATTAATTGATTAGATTTGATCTAGATCATAATTGGAAACACGATCATCAAACTCCTTGCTTAAATAGGATTGGGAATTTGTCTAGAAAATTTCCTTATAACCAAAATTGTTTTGATTACTATATGGTATAATTTTGGTTGAAGAAACGATGATCATCTTAAGTACAAATTGATCTATTTGTCATTATCCTTTCCCGAGGCGGATATGGTGTCTAGTCGGAGATCGCTGGGGTAGCGGGTTGCAGCGTATGTGGTCCGTCCCACTCTCGCCGGTACTGGCCATGACAGCGGTAGGGATTAGAAAATGCCAAAGAAATCAAGTTGTATTTTTTCTAATTATTAAAATACGAATTAATACGTACTTTGAGAATAATACCATATATATTCAAGTAAAACAATCAAGTTTGATTGATAGAATTGGATTGATAATTAATTTAATATGATTAAATTAATTATGTCCACTTAAAATACTTTAATATGATTAGAGTTAATAATTCCCTTGGAAGAATTAATTATATGAATGTGATTCATGATAATTAATTAAATTTGAATAAGAGGTGGAGGATCACATAAGTGACATCCATGGTCTCCCGTCAAGGCGAAGGGTTTCCGTCGCCAGGGATTGTATATAGGAGACGCATGTACGAAGTGACAGCTCCTATATACAAGCGCATCTGGATCGGACTCTTTGCTTCTCGAAAGAGTAAGGCCGTATGCGTAGTGACCCCAATATCAGATCCTCCTATTATTGGGGTGATATTGGATTGCACATAATGAGTTCTATTCCTGTTGACGGTTGGTTCAATTAGTGACGGGTCAACATCACCTTAGGGGTGGTGGGCCCGGGTATTAATGACTGAATTAGGAAATGCAAGTTGGACGTGCAAGGCGGAATGTGTTCCTGCTTCTCTTTATTGGAGTTGCAGTTTCTCATATTATTGGGATGTAACAAAGATAAAGAGGAGATCCCAATTCTTGCTTGAGATATAGCGGTAAGTATATCTCTTACTTTGAAAGTGATTAAGGGAATGAACTTTCAAAGTTGACAATGCAAGAATAATTTGATTTAAAAACCTTAATCAAATATCATAAATTTGAATATATGATTATATGTTCTAATATAATGCATTCTCAATTTCAGAAAATGAAGTCCATGAACCCACTGAGCAGGCTTCTGGAGGTCAATCAGTTGACCGGACCGAATTACTCGGATTGGATCCGTAATTTGGAGCTTGTACTCTCGGCTGAGCGCATAAGTTATGTGTTCTTAGAGGACAAGCATGAAAACCCTAAATCTAAGGAAGAGAAAGCATTCAATGACAAGTATGATGAAGATCATGTCTTGGCTAGATGCTACATCTTGGGTTCTCTCTAATGTTCTTCAGAGACAACATGTGGAGATGAGTACTTGCCAGGAGATTATGCAGAATCTGAAAGACATGTTTCGTAACATTAACCGTACCCAACGGTACAACGTTATGAAAGAACTCATTCGCTGCAAGATGCAAGAAGGGACTTCGGTCTGTTAACATGTACTCAAAATGTTTGGGTACTTATCGGAGCTGGAGACTCTAGGGGCAACAATGGATTCAGATATGCAATCTGATTTCGTTCTGTTGTCGTTGCCCAAATCTTTCATAACTTTGTGGTGTCATTCCACATGAACAAGTTGGAATTGATAAATGTTGGGCTTCTTGCTGCATTAAAGTCTGCTGAAGATGTAATGAAGAAAGATGGTCCCGCTGGCAGTGCAATGGTTGCACAGGGTCAGAGGGAAGCGCGGTCGGAAGCATGGTTCTCGGAAGGGCCCGCCCCAGAAGAGAAAGAAGAAGGGATAAAGTGTTGGCTCATCTTCCAATGCATCCACTCTAAAGGCGTCGAAGAAAACCGACGTTTGTCACCACTGCAAAAAGCCAGGGCACTGGAGCGTAATTACCCGGATTACCTGAAGTTAGTCGATAAAGGTAAAGCCCCAGCAGGTATGAAATCTACTTTTATCATTGAAACCAGCTTTCTCGTTGGACGAGAAGGAAGTTGGTTTGTTGATTCTGGTGCTTCTGTTCATGTATGCAATTTGTTACATTTGTTTCAGGAAACCAGAAAATATGAAGAAGGGGAGATAGTCATCCAGATGGGATCTGATGCAAGTGTTGCAGCAGTCGCCTTCGGGACTTGTCGGCTATCGTTATCTAGTGGGAGAGTCCAAGTACTTAAAGAGTGTCTTTATGTACCTGAAGTCAGAAGGCATTTAATATCGTTATCTAAGCTAGTTAGAAGTGGATATTGATTCCTATTCTGTAATAAATTGGTCTTAAATTGTTATGATAAATATATTGCGGATGCCATTTTGACTTTCTGGAGGACTCTATGAATTGTGCATTGATAAATATGTTATGAATGTTACAACCACTAATAAAAACCCTTTCAGGGAGGATGAAAAACTTTCGAATGAGATTTGGCATCAAAGGCTTGATCATTTATCCGTTAATAAGATCAATAGATTGATAAAGGATGGACCTTTAGATTTTCTACAGGTTCAATCTTTACCTACTTGCAAGAATTGCATTCAAGGTAAAATGACTAGGATGCCTTTCCGTAACAAGGTTACAAGATGCGAAGGTATTATTGACCTAATACATACTGATGTATGCGGTCCCTTCAGTACTGCGACTCGAAATGGATATCGATATTATTTGACGTTTATTGATGACCATTCGCGATACGGGTTTGTCTTCCTATTACGTCATAAATCTGAAACCTTTGAAAAGTTCAAAGAATTCAAAGCTTTGGTTGAGAACCAAACCGATAGGAAGATTAAACGAATTCGATCTGATCGAGGTGGCGAGTACCTCTCAGATGAATTCAAAGAATACCTTAAAGAGAATGGAATTATCTCCAAATCTCACTCCTCCTGGAACTCCCCAACTTAATGGTGTTGCTGAAAGACGCAACAGGACCATCATGGTATGGTTCGTTCAATGATGAGTAAATCACATTTTACCACTTGGTTTCTGGGGATTTGCAGTAGATATATATCTTGAATAAGATTCCTAGCGAATTTGTACCTAAGACTCCTCATGAGCTCTGGTACGGAACCAAACCTAGTGTTACTCACTTGAGGGTTTGGGGTTGCTTGGTCCATGCGAAGAACGTGGACGCAAGTAAGCTAGAATCTCGCTCTCGTGAGTATTACTTCATTGGGTATGTTAGAGATGGTATTGGATACAACTCTATGACCTGAGATTCAAAAGGTTTTTGTTTCTGGAGATGTGAAATTTCTGGAGAATGATTTCCTTAAGGGTCAAGATAAATATGAAGTAAAGGAACTCATTGAATCCCCTGAGGATTCTGAGCTTCCTGAGCCAGAAACTGAAGAGATAAATAAAGATGAAACACCCATACCCTCTTCGAAGGAGTTCGAGGGTGGTTGCACCACCTGAAAGGTATGGATTCCATGTGTCAAGTGAAATTGACAATGATCCTACTTCATTTGATGAAGCACTCGCGAATCATGACATGGATAGATGGATGCTAGGCAATGAAGTCAGAAATTGACTCCATGCAAAGAATGGTGTATGGACCCTAGAGGATCCACCTAAAGGGGTAAAACCCATTGGATGTAAATGGATCTTCAAGAGAAAGAGGGGACCTGATGGGAAAGTAGAGACTTTCAAAGCACGGCTCGTAGCCAAGGGGCTACACACAGAGAGAAGGCATCGACTATGATGAGACATTCTCTCCTGTTGCTATGCTTAAATCCATTAGGACATTTCTAGCTATAGCTGCATATCTTGACTACGAAAACTGGCAGATGGATGTCAAGACAGCTTTCCTCAATGGATACTCAAGGAGGATATCTACATGGAGCAGCCCCAGGGCTTCATGACTGAGGATGGCAAAGTATGCAAGCTGAAGAAATCCATTTATGGGCTCAAGCAAGCTTCTCGTAGCTAGAACATACAGATTTGACGAAACCATAAAGAGTTGTGATTTTGTGCAGAATCCTGATGAACCATGTGTGTACAAGAAGCTTAGTGGGAGCGCCATTGTGTTCATCGTGATTTATGTAGATGGCATCCTTATCATTGGGAATGATACAGGAATGATGACTAGTGTAAAGATTTGGTTGTCCCTACTTTTGAGATGAAAGATCTTGGAGAAGCCTCTTACATCTTGGGTCTGAAGTGTTCAGAAATCGAGATAAAGAGGATATTGGGATTGTCACAACATGGATACATTAAGAAGATTCTTGAACGATTCCGTATGGATAGTTCCAAGAAAGGATTCCTACCCTTAAGATATGGTATCCACCTGTCTAAAGAAATGGCTCCTCAAACTGTTGAGGAAAAGAAAGCCAAGGCTGGAGCCCTTATGCATCGGCTGTAGGAAGCTTAATGTATGCCATGATGTGTACTAGGCTAGATATCTGCCATGCAGTGGGAGTGGTAAGTCGTTACCAATCCTGGTATGGAGAACAACACTAGATGCAGTAAAGAACATATTTAAATATATAAGACAGACGCAAGATTACATCTTGGTCTATGGAGATGGTGATCTCCAAGTCTTGGGATATACAGATTCTGACTTCCAATCAGATATTGATGATCGAAAGTCGACATCAGGGTTTGTGTTCCTATTGATTGGTGGTGTTGTGAGCTGGAGAACAAGAAGCAGGACACTACAGCAGATTCAATAACAGAAGTCGAATACATTGCCACATCGGATGCTGCAAATGAGGCGGTGTGGTTGCACAAGTTCGTGCTGGAGCTTGGCGTAGTTTCCTTTGATACTCCCATCCCGCTACTCTGTGATAACACGGGAGCCATTGCCCAGGCGAAGGAACCCATATGGCATCAGAAGAGAAAACACGTAGAAAGGAAATACCACATCATTCGGGAGATTCAAAAGCATGGTGACATCATCATCACCAAGGAGCCTCTGCCGACAACGTTGTTGATCCTCATACTAAACCTCTAACACAGAAGGTTTTCGACCAGCATGTAATGAGTATGGTTTAAGGATTGTTCCTGAATGGTTCTGAGGACTAGTGGGAGATTGTTAGCAATGTGAAGCCCGAGGCGAACCATTCCTGCAATAAATGTTATTGTAAATAAATGATTTATCAATAAAAGTTATTGATTATGTTTCACTCCCTTTCTGATATTGAATGAATGAATGCACTAGAAGGTCCCTCTGTACAATATGGGTTATGTACCATGGCCAACTTGATAACCATACATCTGTTGATTGATTGAATGAATCATAGAGGCATATGCTTGGATGATATCTGAGGAGTTAGATATAGGACTCATCAAGCATCATCAATGATTGACAGGTAGTGATCTCCAGCCTCAGAAGGAGATGGCAATCCTTTCTCATTAGACTGATATCTGATCGACCTCTTGATGCAGGTCCTCTGCATGGGAATAGTGATTCGGAGGTATCAGATTAGTTGAGTCAATGGGTTGACTTAACGAGATCGAGATAACCAAAGACCAATGATGAATACTGTCACATCACAGGCAAACATCCTCTGGACCAGAGACAGATATATTGCTATATGTCTAAGTGTGTACATTTGGCAGACCAATAGGTTGATGACCTAACCAAGGTCTATATACCGGCGAGCTGGTGTACACGTAAGGGCATATGAGTAATATGATCTCTCAAAGGGATCATACGGGTTCACTTGTGAACCGAGAGACATGAGCTCACTCATGAGGTATTGGGACTGATCAAATTCATGCATAGTCGTCGTGCTTTAGAAACATGACATGAATTTGAAGGTAAGATATATGCTTTGTGAAAGCATATGATCTGTACCATATCCTAAGGACCAAGATTGAGAAACTTAGTGATCAGACCATGAAGATGACAGTGTAAAAATGATCTATACCTTCAGGATGATCATGAGTCTTCCAGTATGCAGGATGTACAGGTATTGGGAATACCTGAGGGTGATTTGATCATAAATGATTGTATAACCATGACGCTTCCATTTCCGAGGGAGTGATGAAACAGGTCTGGATTTTAGTGACTCCTCTCATTAGAGAAGTGACCTAATCTTAGTCCATGTACTGGACATTGATCTGGATGAAATTCAGATGCAATGAGAAGATTAGGTTTACGGTCTTGATTTAATCAAGCATCTATGAGAGGTCCATGGGATCTGGATTTGAGATGTGATCTCAATATCCAAGTCACTTTACGTGGAACAATACAATCGCCCTGTCCTTATCTCCAAGTATCTGAGGAGAAATAGCATTGTTCTTGAATGGTTCAAGAATAATTCCATAAGATTTAAGCATTGAGAATTTGATAATTAAATGTGATTTAATTATCATGATGTATGAGGAATTATCCAATGTAATTAAATGTGATTTAATTATTATGGATGATAATAATAATGTAGATAGAAATATCCAATTATTCATAATATATTATAAATATGATTTATAATGTATTAGAGAGAGCTAATTATAATTTATATTTGTTTATTAATTATTAATGTGTATTGGATACACATTATCTAATTAATTGAAAATGTAAATTATATTTTGTTTTGGGTTGCGAATGTGATTCACAATTTTTCCAATGTCAAGATTGCAATATTCCCAAAATTAATGTGAATTATTTTTGGTGAATAAATCCAACAAAAGTTGTTGAATAAATAATGGAGAAAATCATGGAGATATGCAATCTCATGGAAATCCATGAGATTGCCTCCCACTTGGAAGGTGGTGGGCGACACCCAATTCCTATATGGAATTGGTGGCCGTCCACCCTATATCATGGGGAGGCTTGATCTCCTTTGTATTCTTCTCCTTATTTGATTGATTTAATTTTAGGATTGATGTATATTTGATTTACCATATATATTTAATCTAAATTAAATCATAAGTTGTTGGTTTTACAAACAACAATCTTGACCATTGGATTGACATAAATCAATCTCATCCATTGATTTTACATGTTCCATGGATTGAGATCCATGGATCCTGAAACCCTATAAATAGAGAGGCATACCATGCTCTCTTGTACATGATATTGGTAGCACATCTCTCTCTCTCTCTTTTCTCCTCACACGCCAACCCTCTCCCTCTCTCTCTCTCTTGGTGGCCGACCACCATAACCCTAGGAGAGGATCTCGTCGACGCCTACGCCACCGCGTTGCTGTTTCGACGCTCTGCGGTTCTCCGTCTTATTAGAGTGCTACGCTCACGAAGAAGACGTCCGATCTCGTATGATGAGATCAGAAGCAACTTTGCTTGGATCAACTCATTGGATTGCGAGGACAACGTGACTCATCCCCGCGCTCGCAAGCCGCTTCTCTTACGATAAGACTTGAGACAGGAGGTCTCTTTTTTTCGTAGAGACTCGATCAACCACGCTTCAAGAGGTATTGCATTATATTTGTTGTGGTTATAGATGAAACGATCCGAGAATCATTCTTGGCTCATGTGGTTTCATCGCATAAAAAATTTTAAATTCCGCTGCACCGAACAACTAGTATGACCAGTCATTCTCCGTCATATCTGATACGATGCTCACGCTTCCGTGATGTGCTTGGGGATTTTTCCATATCCTTTAGTAATAAAATACAGATAATTAGGTTACTTATTGGTGAGTATTTTACAAGTGAAATAGGCTTCATATTTTAATGCAAACATGGATGCTAAAATGCATGTACTGTGGATGCATGCATGAATGCTATTTATGCAAGATAAAGGGAAATATGCTACTAAATACTCGGGAACAAGGCTCTATTTTCAACTTTAGAAGTGATGAATCACATATTCATCATATGTGAACTCACCCTTGTATTGAGGTTTGATTGATTAGTTTTACTTTGGTCAAGATCAAAAACAATGCGTACTTGCGCCTTCTTTTCACACTTCTTTTACACCACTCTTTTCTCTGCTCGATTTGAGCCATTTTATTCATTTCTCGCTTTCCATTTCTTCCTCATTCCATGCTCTAATTCCAAATCATCTCCCTCCTCTTTGCTTCTAAGATGTTGCATTTGGGACGGTTTTGTTCAGAATTCGCAAACACCCACATCAAATCCCCAATGTCAACATCTCCAATAATTCGTGGCAATTCCTAAGAGCTAGGTCCGGACCTTGTGAACCCCTCTCAAGACTCCACGTTTCCTTCTCAAATAAACAGGGATCTCTCTTGTCCCGAATTAGCTCCTTTTTAGATGGAGATTGATTTCTCCACTCCCGGTGCTTACTTTAAGATTGATTGGGGTAATTTTCCAATTGCAGACGTTGAACCCAATTTGGAGATCAGTTCATCAGACTCTAAACCTGAGATGGCACCCAAGGGAAAAGGGCAGGAAGTAAATTAGAATGAGGTCAACAACCAGTTGCTTGCTTCAATTCAAGCAATTCAACAGCAGTTGACAGACCAGACTTTAGCTCAGGTTTCATTTCAGGATATGTTGAATGATATGTGGAGGAATCAAGGAAATAAAGGAGGAGGAGATCAACATGGTCAAGAAGACATGCAAGCTAGAGAAAACCATGGAGGTGAGGATGAGGTGAGAGAGCAATCTAAGCCGAGTCTTAAGGAGACTTACAACCTTGGAGCTGGTCAGATCACGGAGTGAATCCAAATTCATATGATCTATGGGCACTTCAAACTCAAGCCACGGCTACTTTCACTTCTTCCCACAATCCATGAGAATACAAATGAAGAACCCTACATCCACCTCCAGAAATTCAACCGAATTTGTGGTACCATGCACTACCCTAACATCCCGTTGGAGGTAGTAAAGATGACTAATTTCCCATTCAACTTGCAAGACAAGGCACTTTATTGGATAAATCATGTGGGGAAGGTAGTGACGACCTGGAGGCCCTCAAGTCTGCCTTCCTGCAAAAGTATTATCCATTAGGACGCATGCACGCACTCGTCCAATTTCTCACAGTTATCCCATGAGTCTATCCATGAGGCATGGAAAAGGTTCATGGACCTACAGAAGAAGGACCCCCACTATGACATTCTGAAGACCAGCTTGGTGTAAAACTTCTTTGGTGGGTTGAATCAAGAATCCGAAAAGCTGGTTGATGCATCCGGTGGAGGATCTCATTTTAATAAAGACGAAGATGTGGTGTGGCAGATCTTCAAGGAGATGATCGAGGGATCGACAACCTTGTCTTCATCTTGCACCTTCTAGAAGCATCTGCATATCCCTCCTAAACTTGTTCATATGGTAGCATCGTATGAAGGATAGAAAGATGAAAGCTCCAATCTCAGCATCATTGGGAGCCATCTCTCTAAGGTTGATATAATTGAAAAGCGATTACGATATCTTGAAAAATTGAACGTGATCGAACAAGGGACCAAGCATTTGGATAAGTTGGGCCATATCTCAAATCAACTGGAGCTTCTTGTGAGTATCATCAATTCTTTCAACTCTTTGGCAGCGCAAGCGAAGACTCCCGATGAACAAAAGGAACCAGCACCGCAACAATATGTGTAGCCTAGTCGAAGGCAACCCTAGTCAGTTCAGCATGTGTACTACATGCAAGCACCAGACTAGGGATCACTAACTCCTAAGCAGACACAGATGGTGGTATATCACCCGGAGGCCCCGACGTATGTCGAACCTTTCTATCCACCTCCACCGCAAATCTAAGAGGTGAATGTCACATGGGCCAATGATCAGAATCTGGTCCATCTTGGTGGACAAAATCAGGGTCAGAACTTGGCGATTTGGCCATACCACCCACATCTAATTGGAAGGAGCTTCCAACAAAGCCAAAACCATCAATCTCCACAGAACGCCCAACTATGGAGACGGTAGTACCAGAACCAGCACCAACCATACTGGTAGCAGTACCATCAGCACCCGGTGATTATCACCAGAACCAGTATCAGTCCCCCCCACAGCATAACTACCAGCAGTTCCCTCATCTTCCATATCAGAGTCACCAGTCTCAATACCAACAGCAGTACTAGCCTCAGTGATCGCATCATGGGGAGAGTTCCAACGTAGCGCTCGTGAATCCCACACTTGATTGCATGGTGCAGTCGGTGAAAAGTTTGAGTGAAATGAGCCAAAAGCTAGGCGACCTCACTACGGCCAAGACAGTTATCCTAGCTCAGGTGGAGGTAAATACGAATAATTTCCGATGCAAGGAGTAGGTAGTTTGTAATGTCTAATCCCCGACCGAGTCAGATACTGAATAATCTGATTGTTTTATCTAACTCTTTGATTTCAGGAGCAGTAGGACACTTTATCCATCTGCAACCATGAAGGGAAAGAATAAAGCTTCACAGGGTGAGTCTTCATCGACCATGCCCGCATCGAGTTCGGGAAGAGGAGGAGAACAAGAAAATCATGCAGTACTAGATTCAAAAAAATTACAAAAAATTAAAGAAAACTAGAAACCGATGCAGCCAAAGAGATGCCAGCACCATCAGTGGATTCAGTGCGAGCCAATGATGACGATGTTCCTTTTGTTAGCTTTTCCACAAGAGCAAATGATTGTGCCCCTTTTGATCATTTGCATGTAAAATCTAATTCACCAGAACAATTTTTGAATGATGTAAATATTCCATTTCCGAACGTAATGCAAAACAGCAAAAAATAGAAAATTCAAAAATGCTTTGTCTGATCCTGGTGTGATTGAATTTTTTGCATAATATTGTCATGTAAATGCCACTTTTAAAAGCCATGGAATGCATGCCAATAGTGAAGAAAGGTCTGAAAGAGGCATGTACTCTGAAGCATCAGCCTCATAAAAATAGACGCAATCGTGCTAAAAAACATATCTTACCATGGCTACTATGAGCACCATAAGCAACCACCCCGTAAAGAAGGACAAAGGGAGCATCTCTCGTCAGATGCACGATTTTGACCAAGAGTTCAAATGAACACTACTTGACAGTGGGTCATCAATCAATCTCAGACTTGCCTCCTTACTCAAGGAATTTGGGTTAAGAGCGTTGAAGCCCACCAGAATGATTCTGCAGTTCGCATATACTTCAGTTAAGCGGCCAAGGGAACTCTTGAGGATGTCATTGTCACCATTCAAGGGATGCAGTTCCATATTGATTTCATTTTCCTAGATATGGACACCTCTGCCCCCTTGCTCCAAACCATGATCATATTGAGGTAGTCGTTCCTTCGAGCAGCTGAGGCAGTAGTGGATTATGGCACCGAAATGATCACCTTTTGCTCTAGCAACAATAAGGTCCAGATAAAGATGATCCAAATACGCAAGCCTGTAGAATCTATGTCAGGCAAGAGCGAGCTCATGCAGAATGCAACCGATGACTGTGAGTTTTTAGCATCCAAGACATCTTTATTTTTGGATGATGGAGAAACCCTGGAATTCCTCTCCCCAGGAGGAACGCCGGGAAAGCACGGTCAAATTTCCCCTAGTCCCCTATTCTTTTATTTTAGCTATTTATCTTGGCAAAGCATCATGTAAATAGGTGTAAATACAATAAGTTAGCATTTGGCATGCATATGTTAACTTTTATATTTAGCATGTATTTCTGCAAAAATAAAAGAAAAAAGGAAAAAAGGAAGGAGGTATTTAGAATAAATACAAAGTGACCTGAACCCCAAGAGAAGTTCAAGCATTGACCTTATCGCTAAATAAACTAAGAAGAGACAGATAGGGCCTACTCTATACTATATATACTACTTGTATCTATAAATACTTATTTTTGACAAAATCAAAATAAAATGTTCTTTTTACCTATTGTATATAGTCCTAAAAATAAAACAAAAATTAGAAAATAAAATAAAAATAAAAATAAAATCCTTCTTATTTGTGCAAAATACATGTATATATGTCTTACTCTCTACTTATTAGAGACCTGTAAATAAATAATAAAAATAAAATAAAAATTATTTTATACTCCAAAAATTATGTTGTAAATAAATAAAATATAAAAAATGGGGTATTTGTGTAAAAATAACAAAATAAAAATAATTGTGCAAAATACATAGGTATATTATACTTGTATATAATACATTATACTGTATAAAGACTAATTTATTTTCATAAAAATAAATAAAATCACAGAAAAATATTTTGAAAAATAATAAATATTTTTCATTTTATATACTTTTTGTTTTAAAATTATTTGTTATTTTTTATTGAATTTGTAATTATTTTGTATATTCCTATTTTCTTATTGGTCCAGGAGGGTTTGTTGACCTCGATTAACGCCCCCTCCTAGCATGAGTCGGGTCAAAACCCCATCGCCGGAGCCTTTTCTCTAATTTCTCCCACCCGAATCCGAGCTCCTCTCTCCTCGAATCTTGGATCCTGGATTCCTCGGACCTCCATGATCCTCGCGGATTCCTTGGATGACCCAAATCGATCTTGGGTCTCGTGCTTTTTGCTGATCCTTCTATACCTTCGAGACGCCTATATAGTTTCTCTTCTGCCTCCACAGTTCCCTAGCTCGTTCCTCGCCTCTTCTTCCACCTCCAGTGACCTCAGGTTGAGTGACAGCTACCAGAGGCTCCCCTTGGATTGGAGCTTGGTGGCCAGGAGACGCAGCTCAGCTACGTGGCCGGCGACCACCGCCGCATTCAGCCTCCCTACCTTCCACAGCGTGTTGAGGCCACTACCTCACCGACCACCTTTGCCTGGAGCTCAAGAACACGTTCCCTCCTCTAGGTATCCTTCATTTTCCAATTCATTTCCATGTTCAATCCATTCTTCCCATCTACACCATCGCGCATCCACCTGCTCCGACCAGTTGGTCGGAGCCCTGATATCCACACATATCCATTTCGATCGACGCACCGCATCACCCTCCATCTTTCCCCACAGTCTGATCATCCTTAGGCTCGACCATCGGGTAAAGATTAAGGCTGGGATCTCCACCCTCATCTTCCTCGAAGATCGAACCCCACCCCACTGTCGCTTCTTTCTGTTTTTGCTCAAATAACCCTGACCGGAGCTTCGCCCCGAGTCGAGCTTGCCTCCGCAGGTGTTTGTGCACGTAGGGAGCCCTGTTCCAACCTCTAGGGGGTCACCCAGAGTAGCTCTAGGTTCATCTTCACCGCCACGCACATCCGGCCAGTAGCTTCCTCATCGGATCCGTCCATTCAACGCGTGTGGCTTCCACGACCTTGTTGGGCCCTTCCGATCGATCATCGTAGTCGAGGATCCCATCTGAGGCTCTGGTGAAGTTCACCGGGGTCCAGTTCTTCCAGGTCCCCTCTCCACCATTGGATTGTCCCACCTCTGCCATATCTGATCCTAGCCACTAACCGGAGCAGCCTTTGGGCTCGTTTGATATGACGCATGACGCATATGCACCCCACGACTGATGAATCTCGAATTCATCGCTCTAAATCTCATTAATTAAGCTCAAATCCCACAAAATCAACAGCATTTCTGCATCTATTCAGCATAATTAGCATTCATGCATGTTTTCATAAGAATTACATTTTATCCATTATTTATGCACAAAATAAGAAGCCAAAAATCTCAGCCAAAATTGACCTGTAAATAGCCTAACTTCCCAGATTTTTAACTCATTCAGGATAACTCCAAATGACCCAAAACCACATCCACTGTGTACATGTCACTAACAAAAATAAATTAAAAATACAAAAAAAATCACTAACCCAAATAAGTGGACCAAAAACCCAAACCCTTATTTCAGGATTTCCGGACTAAAAACCTCATATCTTCCTCATCCGGTGTCTGTTTTAGTACTACTCACTTTTGAACTAATGTACTTCAATTACCTTAAAAACAAGACCAAGTTCAAGTGAATCAGAGCTCATATGTGAAAGTTGGGTTTTGGGCCTCTTTTATACATTTTGTATTTTAGCGGTTTTTGACCTATTATTTTATGTTCATAATTATTCTATTTTAGTGCATTTCTTTTTCGTTTTTCTTCTTTGATGAAAGTTTTATTAAAATATGCAAAAATCTAAATCCAAATTGAGCCTGAAATCAAAGAAACAAATTGGGTCCGAGTCTTCACTAACCAACTGTACAAAATTGGTCATTTTCTTATTTATTTCTTCTTTTCTTATTTAATAAAAATCCAAAAAAATAGATTAATGTGTAATTATTTATTCTTGATTTTATCATATTTTTCTGTATTTTTATCTGGTTTAAAAATGACAAAAAATTACAAAACCCAAAAATCAAGGTATTCTATATACATGGGATACCCCAAAAATATCATTTTGTGCATTTGATCAATTTTGGTTTGATGTCTTCATGAATATTGTAGATCTCATCGAGATGAGCAACTTTAGTGAAGAAACTTTTTCGATCTGAGGATGTTTGTTATTTATTTTGCATTTTACAAAATCTTTATTTTTCGAATTTTCTGGTGCTGACACGTGGCCGCCCCTGGGGCCGCCATGTGTCAGCCATTTTTGGCTTATTTATTATACCGTTTTATAAAATAATAATAATAATAAAACCCCCGCATGTGCGAGACACGTGCCACCCAAGCACGCGCCAAGCACGTGCGCTCTCTCTCCCTTTGTCCGCCACATGGCGCTACAGGGACCGTCCGATCGCGCTCGATCGGACGTCGCCAGTGCATCATCTTCATCAAGCTTCTCCCTTTCCCAATTCGTCCGGCCACCGACCCCCTTCGAATCCCCGCAATTTCGCCGGAGATCTCTCCGGCGCCAGTCCCGATTTCTTCGCCATCGCAGATCGCAGATCCAAATTACCCCCAATCGAATCAACCTCCTATCGAATCAATCTTCAACCTCGTCACCGATCATTAAAAGATCTTGTTTCCATTGCCGGCGAAGAATCACCTCCCTATTTAAAGACCTCCACCACACTCAACCATCTTCATCCGTCGGTTGCACCTTACAGCTTCTTCTTGGCGGTGACAGCACCTCGACGTCCTCCCCTCCGGTGAGATCCAGTGTCCATCAACGCCGTTGCAGACGAGCCTCCTCAGCTGTATTTTTCCAAGCTCCGGCCCTCATCGCCGTCGAGCCAATGACAACGCGATGCCTTCTCCAGCCGATTTCATCATCGTCAACACCGACTCTCCGGTCATCGCCAACGACCTTCAAGCTTTGCCGCCAACGCCACGTCGACGACCATCTTTCCTCCACACGACCCTCGTCTCCACCGCGCTCAGGAGCTTCGTCACTCATGAGGCACCACCACCCAAGAGCTCCTCTGCCTCTCCATCGTCGGCCATTTGTTGACCACCCACTGTCATCGGTCATCGCCAGCATCAACGCTACATGCACCCTCTGATGAAGACGAGCAAACATCCTGGCCGTTGAAGCACAGCAACTCTCAACCATAGATCTCCTCATCATCAACGATCCGAACAAGATCCGAGCCGAGCCCCGAACCAACATCCCAACCAGGAGGCTTGGCCAACCGAAGCACAGAAGCACGACACGTGGAGGCTCGTACCAGTCCTCCGCCCGAGCCGACCTCAGTGCCCCTGGTCACGTGCTCCGCACGTGATCTTAGGGGTAAATTGCAAACGCCCCCCGGACCTCCTCTATTTGCGCTTCAATCCAGCCATTCCAAGGGTACATGCGCAGCACGTGTCCCTTGGAAAATTTGTAGATTGCCCCCTCTGTTTATCGGTAATTAAACCTAGGCCCCCCTTGCTTATTTTATTTATATTTATTTTATTGCATCTGCACCCCTATCTTTCCCCTTTATTTTGAACAACTACATTGCCTTACTTTATTTATCCAAAAAAAGTATTGTGTTCCTGAATTAATTCTCTACATTTTGGCATATTGTGGATATTTTTGTGATCATTGGTTAATTAATAATTAATTGTTTTGTGGAAATTTGCATATTTTGCTCTATTTGTGCTCTTAAATTTGCCATTGATAAATCTTTGCTCTAAAAATCTCCGAAAAATTACATATTGTAGAATTAATTGTGCTTGACATTGTGCCCAAAAAGATTTGCATTTGCATACATAGTTTGTCCTATAAAAATCATTTTGCATATTTCAGCGTTTGATTTTTAATAGGTATTGACACTAGTATTTTCGTGGTTTAGGATTTTTCTGAGATCAATCATGTAGTGATAGATCCTAGATAATTTTGTTCCTTGAAAAAAGGTAGGTTTAATATTTATATAATTAAATATTGAAATTCATTTTGTTTGCATTTGAAAATTCATAAAAAAAAATTCATATTGCATCCAAAAATTCCAAAAAAATACAGTGCATTCATTTCATCATATTTTGCATTGTGGCCAAGTTTCATATTTTTTCGAACATCGTTTGAACGTACTTTACATTTTAATCCCAAAAATAGGCCGAATTGGCATTTTGCACCCTTTATTGCATAAAAATTTCAAAAGACCACCTCGAAAACTGTGTACGAATTTTGATAGACATAATTCTAGGTTGTTCCTTTGCTTCCTTACGTTCGACCTTGGGACTTGTCCAAGTAAAATAAACATAAAACCGCATTTATTAAAAGTGACGAATATTTTGTGTGGTTATTTTCTTGACCGATTCTGATTGCCGCCTACAATGAACGATAAATCACATTTTTTTAGCACGGACAATAATACACATCTTCTTCTTAACAAGCATATTTCGGACTCGTCAGATGGTGTCGTTGCCGCGGAGGCAAATGGCTTAGTTTTGTGTTTTGAAAATTTTCGTTTGATTTTCCGTATTCAGGTAGTCTGACCCCTGAATTGTTCATTGTAAATTCTATTTTATTTCATGCATTTATTTTCAGCATTTATTTCTCTTATTTTATTTCTAATTTATTTTTGAGTCACTCTCTTACATTCTCTCTCTTATTTTTCTTGCGAGGTACCCGGCGTACGTAGAGCGGTTTTTAAAGAACCGAAGCATCTTCACCAACTTCCGAAAAAGCTGTAATTAAATTAAGATCGAGTCAAGTTGTGAGAGAGCATAGAGTCTAGGATTTTAATTTCTGTAATTTTTTTGTAATTAATTGCTCATTTATAGCGGTGTCCGTTTGGATTCGCGCGTGTGTAAAAGACCTTAAACTTTCTTCTGTGGTGTGTCGGGGCTTGTTTACTCTCCGGTGAGGGTGGGGCCCGACTTGAGTGGCGATTAGGATAGACATGCACATATGTTTCTCTGAGCATTTTAATTTTTTGTGCTTGTAGGAATTAGGCCACACTTCACTATTTATTGAGACGTACATAAATAGTTCAATTTAGCCAAAATCTAACTCAATTCTTCCCCGCTAATAGAACTTTCTTCTAGGTGTGATTTTTCATCGGCTTGCATTCATATAGAATAATTTTTCAATTCTTGTATTACATCCCACATGGAGATTGATTCACTGTAAGTCTTCTAACTGAGCATACATCTTTGTTTTCACGTGCATCGGCTTTTTCCCTAACTCCTCCCTCTTGGTTTTGTCACATAAATTTTAAAGGAAATTGGGACTGGATGGTAGACGTGTATTTCTGCTCATTTAAATTTCTTCAGTGATCACCTAATTAAAATTGGGACTGCTAAATATAGCCTATCAAAATAACCCATAAAATCAAGAATTTTTGTGGGAGAGCAACCCCGACCTTGGATGCTTTTATTTTTCTGAGTGAGCGAGAGATGACACTTAAGGCTAGAGCCCAAAATCAGATTTTCATATTGACTACTGATTCTACCAAAAACGATTAGCTACTTCTCAGTGAGGATCTACGGGTAGCCGGTAAATGGTCTGAATTTCCTTAGCAGAGTGGGTGGTTTAGAGGACACTGCGTAAGGCTCCGTCCTCAAGTAACGGGTAGCCATTCTACGGTCCGTACTTACCCCATACTGTATGAAAGTAGGTGCAACTAGTCTTAAGAATTCAAGCCAGTCATTATGAAAATTTCGGCACCTAACAGCTCACTAAATTTTTTCCAAGATTGTCTTATCACCAATAAAAATTTGAAAAGATAATAGCCGAACTCTTACGGCTTCATTGTATGTGTTGGTGAACCTGGGGTTTGATTTGTGTTTGCATTGTGTGGCTTGAACCGATATCAAAGATCAAAAGTCACACATTTGATAAAAAAAAATTTTTACTATCCCGTGCAATCATTTCTCTCCTTTCTTGATTTAAACCTCATCATGGAACTCTTTTCCAAAAACTTTTGCAGACCCGACCCCTCATTCCTTTCATCTCTTTCAAAAATGGCCGAACAATTATCCGAGAATCCATCAGTGCTATACTATGAAAATAAATTCGTATCGGTTAGACCCAAAACACCTCCTCCAACTTCAACAAGAGACTCTCAACCACCAACACTCCCTACAAATCCGATCTGCTTCATGAATGACAACCCTTTATTTTCGGACCATACAAACCAACAACCGACTGAGGTCTCCACTTCTTCATACATCAATCCACTCTACTCCGATCATACAATTCATCCTTCATATTATGTAAATGTCAATCCATCATTCATGGGAGATGATAACCACATGATCGAATTGAACACTTCTTCACCTCTTCCATCGACCCTACCCTGGAACACCAATGAACAATCATCATCTTGGATTGACCATGTCACCCCCTCTTTAGACATAATACTCATACAGAGGATTGGACAGACCATATAGAAACACATCAACCCTGTATATTGACTCCACAATATCAAGGTCCGACCACTCATAATAAAAGGATTGAACTCTACTCGGACCACCTCCGCATACTTAGACCATATGAGCAGCCACCTTCCATAATTATTGAGGAGATATTTCCTGAAAATGGTGATCATATATCGGATTTCTCAAGAGACTCCTCTCCTAGAACATATAGGAAAATGGAAGAGGAAATTCAATTACAAAAAAATACCCCAACTGCTCCCATGATTGGTCATGAAAAGATTTTGGAGGATATTTTGAGGATGAATAAGAAATTTGATTTAATGGAGGATAGATTTCGAAAATTTACCGATCGATTAATTTCAATCTCTAGTAGCTCGGATATAAAAATGAATGAGGAAATGATTGGATCTAAGATTGAAAATTTTGAGGATATTCAGGAATCTGGGGACGATTCTGATAGTGTCACTTCTGCATATTATTCCCCTAGAAATGACTATGCCTCTGACTCCCACTCTGAACATCAGAACTCCTACTCATCTGAGGAGTACAGCACATCACCACACCACACAGAAAATACCAAAAAAATGGAATATTCAAAAATCACAAAAAATCGAAAATCTCGAAAAATTCATAAAAATCGAAACTGAAGAAGATCTGAAGAATTTGGATCGTGTTGTACGGGAAGCACTGGAAAAGAAACTGATTTTTGAACTTCCCTTTCTACAGGCCATTGAACACTTCCCGGGCCTTAAAGGATTTGTAATGGATAAATTAACTATGAAAAAGTCGGGTAGGATTAGAACAAAGATCGAGAGAGAGAGATATTGTCAATGGCCTCCTCCTTGGTGTTGAGGAGAAAAACCAAGAACCGCATAGTGAAGCGGTTGCCCAGATTTGACTGTGAAATCAAAGACACGATTTTTACCCATGCTCGAATTGATGACGATTCACCAATCAATATCCTCCCGACCTCTGTATTTCACGAACTCAAACTTGGACCGATCAGAAAAATACGAGAGATTGTTCAATTGGTTGCCCGATCGATAAAGTCGCCGAGAGGAATCATTTCTGTCATCACGACATTCCAAGGTGCTCCGCTCTAGGTAGAATTCACGATCATTGATATTGAGCATCAAGGAGAATTCACCCAGTCTCCAATTATTCTCGGAAAGCTATTCTTAGCATTGGCCAAGGCAACTATTGATTGTGAGGCTCGGGAAATCAATTTTAAAGTATTAGAAGCACTTAAATCTGGCCATGTCTTTGAGGAACCACGATTTTCTAAGGCAACCCACGAAGTCCCCGACAACCGTAACTATGAAACGGTAGAAGAGCCCTACCCCACGGCTACACCTGAGATAGCGGTTGTTGATGAGACTATTGGTTTAGAGAATCTCCTCCCTGCTCCATTCCCAGCCGCTTTCACCTTGGAGAATCATGTATATGAATCATATGATCCGGAGACTTTATGCATGGGCACACCCTGGGTCAACCTACTCTGACTACATGGATTACATCAACTCGACACAGGAATGCTCCAACATCGACCAATTAAGAACGAACATGCAGAAACTCTCCCCAGTATTTCAATTCCCGCGGATTTCAAAATAGACAAATCCTTCTGCTACGATCCTGAGACATAGGCATGGTCGCACCCTAGAGCAACCTTCTCTGAATACCTTGACCAAATCATCTCAAATCGAGAGTGCACTAACATTCAGAAGACCAAGAACAAACACGCAAGACAAAAACTAACCAAGGAGAAGAACTCTAATGGTTATTCATCTGGATACTCAAGTGAACCGACACATTCACGAAACAAGAAAAAGAAAGTCACCTTTGACCTTTCGGAAGAGGAATCAACTGATGATCCCTCATCAGGTCCGGAAAAGGTAATCTACATGAGTGAAGTGTGTTCGGCATCTCTAAAGCCATATCTTCGCAAGGATCCAAAATTCGATTCTCGTTGGACAACTCCCATTCCTAACTACTATTCATCCAAAGCTGATGCACCTGCCCTCTTCAAGTACACTGGATTTATTTCTTATGAGCTAACTGAGATCAGTGCTTCTGAGTATTCAGCTGAGGACAAACTGCCTGATCCTAAAAAGGAACGAATTCTGAGGAAACAATTGAGGAAACAAAAAGACCAGAATATTTGGAGTATGTCCACTTTCAAATACTATTCCTCTGAGGATAACTCTTATGATGGCTACCTTTCAACTGACTCAAATGTCTCATCTATTATCCATCATGATTTTTCTGAGGATGGCAACAAAAATAGTTGGGAATCACATGCTTCATCTCCTTGTCGTCATTACGATCTCCTATCACAGGCTCACAAAAAGATCAGCCGAAAACCACCTTAATCATCGGCTACCCACCCTCCCTCTCGACCACATCGGTCTCCTTGTACAGCTTCTTCCTATACTTAATCCAAGGCCTAAGTATAGGGGGAACCGATGCCATCTGTATATACCATCCTTCTCCTATCTCTCGATCGCTCCATTCCCATCCTTCTCTTATACTTAGGCTGACCATAGCCTAACTATAGGGGGAACCGATACCCATTTGTATATACTCTCTTCATCCGCATACCTCGACCGCTTCATTTTTCCGCTCTTCTTCTATACTTAGATTGTTCATAGTCTAAGTATAGGGGAGCGGTCTTGTATATCTTTATCTTTTTCTTTTCCTTTTCACTCTCTTACGCTTAGCCCGAGCTATGTCTTCTTTACACTTCTTGTACTATGAGGACATAACACTCGCTAAGTATAGGGGGGTCTGCATATATACTTCATATATATTTTACCCATATCTCGTACTTGCGCGTAAGTCTATATGTATTTACAGGGTGGGTAATTAATGTGAAAAAAACCACAAAACAAAACAAAAAGAAAAGGAGTTTTTGCTACTAACACTGACTGTGCCCAAAATTTTTTAAAAAAAGGCTTCTTATTCATTTTTGCATAAAAATTCCCTTGCATAAAAAAATCAAAAAAATCAAATCACAAAAAAAATGTGTCTGCATTTCACACACATGCACTTCATCTAGCATCGCATTCATTTGCATATGTGAAAAGTCATTGGGTTCTGAATCGAGTTATGAGCCAAAACTGAGAGTGGTCTGGACTTGACCTTAATCCACCTAATTTTCAGAGGAACTTCACCGAGAAATAGGATTTTAGAAGCTTCAGGTCTTTGACTTAATTCTTTGAGTTCCACATGACAATGTGCAGCGTTTGACTCTTAGTGTCTAACCTAGTCTCTTCATTCTGGGTACAACTCTGGAATAGGGAATTAATTTGTACTCTTATACTATGCACTTAGCTCAACTCAGACGGGATGTTGGAAGACTGTGTAAGTTTCTTTTCTGGTAGCGTGGAAATCTAAAGATCGGAGTACGGGTTGAAATAAAGCTTCGGAAAAGGGATGGACGGCTGGGCACAATTTTTTTTTAAGACCCCAAAAAATGTACGGAAATAAAAAGATTCTATATCCGTAGGGGCACAACAAGATCCAAGCAGAACCACCAAAAATTCCCAAATTCATAGAAGCAACTACCAAATAAAATCTGACCAAAAAGGTCCAAGCTTCAAGAAACCTGCAGATCATGGTGAAGACTCGGCTACACTGGTCATCTTCACAAGGAGAGGTGACTACACTGGCCACCCTCCAGTTATTTTCCCCTTCTTCTATCTTCTCCCCCCAATTCAATTGTGAACACAGCGCGACAAACCTTAGAAGGAGATACCTGACTCCCCGAGAACGAGTTACTGGAGAGGAGAGGAGCATGGTAGTCCGGCATTCTGGATAGGAAGAGCTAAAACCTTTCACACACATGAGTCGGTTGTTCAATGTTCATAGGGTATACTATGGGAAGAGGATTGATCTAAGATGACTTCTGAGCCGAAACTGTAGCAATGATGTGTAGAACTTGAAGGCTGTTGATTTTGAAATTCTAAGTCTCACATAAGTTTCTCCAAACTAATAATCCAAAGGTTGAGACTAGTTTCACTTTCACCTTCAGCTCATGGTCTTGGTATGGAACCCAATCTCATTTCACCTCATGGCATTTCTTTTTGATGCTCAGGGACGAGCATGGTTTACGTATAGGGGGATGATGAATCTCGAATTCATCACTCTAAATCTCATTAATTAAGCTCAAATCCCTCAAAATCAATAGCATTTTCGTATCTATTCAGCATAATTAGCATTCATGCATTTTTTCATAAGAATTGCATTTTATCCATTATTTATGCACAAAATAAGAAGCCAAAAATCTCAGCCAAAATTGACTGGTAAATAGCCTAACTTCTCGGATTTTTAACTCATTCATGCTAACTCCAAATGACCCAAGACCACTCCACTGTGTACATATCACTAACAAGAATAAATGAAAAATACAAAAAGAATCACTATCCCAAATAAGTGGACCAAAAACCCAAACCCTAGTTTCAAGATTTCCGGACTAAAAACCTCATATCTTCCTCATCCAGTGTCTGTTTTAATCCTACTCACTTTTGAACTAATGTACATTCAATTACCTTCAAAACAAGACCAAGTTCAAGTGAATCAGAGCTCATATGTGAAAGTTGGGTTTTGGGCCTCTTTTGTACATTTTGTATTTTAGTGATTTTTGACCTATTATTTTATGTACATAATTATTCTATTTTAGTGCATTTCTTTTTCATTTGTCTTATTTGATGAAAGTTTTATTAAAATACATAAAAATCCAAATCCAAATTGAGCCTAAAATCAAAGAAACAAATTGGGTCCAAGTCTTCACTAACCAACTGTACAAAATTGGTCGTTTTCTTATTTTATTTTATTTCTTCTTTTTCTTAATTAATAAAAATCCAAAAAAATAGATTAATGTGTAATTATTTATTCTTGATTTTATCATATTTTTTTGGAGTTTTATCTGGTTTAAAAATGACAAAAAATTTACAAAACCCAAAAATAAAGATATTCTATGTACATGGGATACCCCAAAAATATCACCTTATGCATTTGATCGATTTTGGTTTTTGATGTCTTCATGAAAATTGTAGATCTCATCGAGACGAGCAACTTTTGTGAAGAAACATTTTCGATCCGAGGACGTTTGCTATTTATTTTGCATTTTACAAAATCTTTATTTTTCGAATTTTCTGGTGCTGACATGTGGTAGCCCCTGGGGTCGCCACGTGTCAGTCATTTTTGGCTTATTTATTATACCATTTTTATAAAAAAAAAATATTAATAATAAAACCCCCGCACGTGCGAGGCACGTGCCACCCAGGCACGCGCCAAGCACGTGCGCTCTCTCTCTCCCTTTGTCTGCCACGTGGCGCTACAGGGACCATCCGATCGCGCTTGATCGGACGGTGCATGTACGTCGTCTTCATCAAGCTTCCCCCTTTCCCAATTCGGTCGGCCACTGACCCCCTTCGAATTCTCGTGATTTCGCCGGAGATCTATCCGCTGCCAGCCCCGGTTTCTTCGCCATCACCGATCACAGATCCAATCGACCCCCAATCGAATCAACCTCCTATCGAATCAATCTTCAACCTCGTCACCGATCATTCAAAGATCTCGTTTCCATCACCGGCCAAGAATCGCCTCCCTATTTAAAGACCTCCACCGCACTCGACCATCTTCATCCGCCGGCTGCACCTCACAGCTTCTTCTTGGCAGTGACAACGCCTCGACGTCCTTCCCTCCGACGAGATCCGGCATCCATCAGCGTCGTTGCAGATGAGCCTCCTCAGCCGTATTGTCCAAGCTCCGACCCTCGTCATCGTCGAGCCAACGACGACGCAATGCCTTCTCCAGCCGACTTCATCATCGTAAACACCGACGTCTCCGGTCATTGCCAGCGACCTTCAAGCTTCACCGCCAATGCCACGTCGACGACCATCTTTCCTCCGCCTGGCCCTCGTCTCCACCGCACCCAGGAGCTTCGTCACTCAGGAGGCACCACCACGCAAGAACTCCTCCGCCTCTCCATCGTCGATCGTTTATCGGCTACCCACTGCCATCGATCATCGCCAGCATCATTGCTACATGCACCCTCCGATGAAGACGAGCAAACATCCTGGCCGTTGAAGCACCGCAACTCTCAACCGTAGATCTCCTCGTCATCAATGGTCCAGACGAGATCCGAGCCGAGCCCCAAACAAACATCCCAACCAGGAGGCTCGGCCGTCCCGAAGCACGGAAGCACGACACGTGGAAACCCGTACCAGTCCTCCGCCCGAGCTGACCTCAACGCCCCTGGTCCCGTGCTCCGCACGTGACCTTGGGGGTAAATTGCAAACGCCCCCCCTGGACCTCCTCTATTTGCGCTTCAGTCCCGCCATTCCAAGGGCACGTGCGCAGCATGTGCCTCTTGGAAAATTTGCAGATTGCCCCTCTGTTTATCGGTAATCAAACATAGGTCCCCCTTTCTTATTTTATTTATATTTATTTTATAGCATCTGCACCCATGTCTTTCCCCTTTATTTCGAACAACTACATTGCCTTATTTTATTTATCCAAAAACAGCATTGTGTTCCTCAATTAATTCTCTACATTTTGACATATTGTGGATATTTTTGTGATCATTGGTTAATTAATAATAAATTATTTTGTGGAAATTTGCATATTTTACTCAGTTTGTGCTCTTAAATTTGCCATTGATTAACCGTTGCTCTAAAAATCTCCGAAAAATCATATACTGTAGAATTAATTATGCTTGACATTGTTACTAAAAATATTTGCATTTGCTGCATAGTTTGTCCTGTAAAAATCATTTTGCATATTTCAGTGTTTGATTTTTAATAGGTATTGAAACTAGTATTTTCAAGGTTTAGGATTTTTCTGAGATCAATCACCTAGTAATAGATCCTAGATAATTTTGTTCCTTGAAAATAATTAGGTTTAATATTTATTATAATTAAATATTGAAATTCATTTTGTTTGCATTTGAAAATTCATAAAAAATTTAATATTGCATCCAAAAATTCCAAAAAATTGTAGTGCATTCATTTCATCATATTTTGCATTGTGGCCAAGTTTCATATTTTTTAGGACATCGTTTGAATGTACTTTACATTTTAGCCCCTAAAATAGGCCGAAATTGCATTTTACACCCTTTATTGCTTAAATATTCCAAAAAAAGACTATCTCGAAAACCATGCACGAATTTTGATAGACATAATTCTAGGTTGTTCCTTTGCCTCCTTGTATTCGACCTTGGGACTTGCCCAAGTAAAATAAACATAAAACCGCATTGATTAAAGTTGACGAATATTTTGTGTAGTTATTTTCTTGTCCGATTCCGATTGCCGCCTACAATGAACGACAAATCACATTATTTTTTATAGCATGAACAATAATACACATCTTCTTCTTAACAAGTGGATTTCGGACACGTCAACGACCCCGGCATTCCCTAAGGCGTCAGATCCGACACAACAGAAGATCTGCACCGCACGTCCTCGCGCCACCAAAACATGCCACACATCCCCCATGCGCACCACGCGCGCCCGTCGAGGGTATTTTACATTTGCTACCCTGCATCTTTATGTTTTACTTTTTAGTCTGTTAAATAAAGTTGTAGATCAAACTTTTTGCATATAAGTCCTTTAGATTTCTAGTGTTTACACTTTAGTCCTTCGAGTCTTGATACACGTGCCTGCTCACGTGCTTTTGTGGTGATTTTCATTTTATGACCTGCATTCTCTAACTATTATATTTTGAATGGAATGTTTTGTTAATTGCAAAAATACCCCTATGCATGATTTAATGAGCATGTGCGTGAATGTTGTGGACTTTTTACACTAATACCCCTGGACTTTTTGCATGCATTAATATTTTATCTGGAAACTTTAGGATAATTGTGATTCAGTCCCTACAACCTATGTGGTTGATTTTACATTAAATAATTACCCATTTTAATTCCAAAAATTCTGCAAAAATTTCTATGAGCTCCTCTAAGCTCATAGAAATTACTATGATTTTTGGGATTATTTTTGTTTAGTATTTTATTTTCTAAAATCAAAAACCCCTAAAAACGTGTCTGTATGAATTAGAAAATACCAGAAAAATATCAAATTGGGTTCAAAAATTCTAAAAAATTAGGGCTTGTAGTTTTTGTGTGTTTTACTTCTAGTACCAATTTTATTTCAAAATTCGTTATAAAACCCCTAAAAAGCTAAAAACTCTAAAAATATTATAAAAATCATTAAAAATTCTACAAAAATCAAAAAAAATGGAATTTCAATTTCTGTAGTTAGGTCTTTTAATTTACTTTATCATAAAAATCGCAACCAGGACTTTTGGGCAATTTTAGCATTTTAAATTTGTCTTTTGGTCAGGGTTGTACATTGTTTCTTTGTTTTATGTTTATTTCATTTTTATAAAATCATATAAAAATCTGAAAAATTACCATAAATTTACCAAAAACACTTGCATATTTTTATAATATATAGATATTTTTATTTCTAATTTTTGAGCATTTTTAATCTTAAAAAAATTGTTTAAACTTGATTTTCTTTATCTTTTTATTTGTTATCTTATTAGAAAAATATAAAAAACATGGCAAATTAAAAAAACATATATGCCTTATATTTTCTGATTGCCGACTCTTCATACATTTCTGTGCTCCTTGTTCGACCTTGGTCGCTATACCAGGATAAATAAATAGCAGAGACCGCTACATTGATTTTTGTGCGTGATTGTTTTAATTGTGATCTTGATTTTCTTGTTTAGCCTGGCCTGCTGATTGGGGTCGCAGCAACCCTTGATTTATATCGATACTTAACCCTAGTCGGTAGGTCGCTCATCAGAGATCATCACCCAAGCTCTTGTCCTACATCTCCCAGATTGTTCTCTACCCTTTGAGATCATGACAAATGCATCTAATTTTGCTGTTGGGGATGTATTGGGACATCGATGGGGTTGATTTCCATTTTGATGCGTTACGCTAGCAGAACACTATACGAACTGCACTGTCATTGAAAAAGATTGCTAGACATAGTTTTTGCCCTGGAGAAATTCAAATCACACCTACTCAGATCCAAAGTCATTGTGTATACTGACCATTCTGCCATAAGATACATGAAAAGCAAGAAGGATGCGAAATCAAGACTACTACATTGGATTTGTTTACTCCAGGAGTTTGATTTAGATATACATGATAAACTTGAAGTCAAGAATATTGTGGCAGATCACATTTCCAGAATCATTGAGACAGAAACTCCTCAACAGGAAATCATTCTGATCAACAAAACCTTCTCAAATGAAGTTATCCTAGCAATCACCTCTCTCCCCTATTATACCAATATTGTAAACTAACTTGTCTCTAAGGAAATTCCACAAGATTGGCCAAAGTTGAAAGTGTATAAGTTTATGTCCTAGATACATTTCTACCAATGGGAGGATCCACACTTGTTTCCAGAGGGTGTCGATTGTATCTGGCAAAGATGCATTCATGAGGAGGAGTTCACAAGTGTCATGAACCATTGTCACAAATTAGAATATGGGGACACCATTCTGGAAAGCATACAACAGCGAAAGTGCTTCAGTGTGGCATCTGGTGGTTGATACTCTTCAAGGATGCTATTGAATATGTTAAAGATTGTACTAATTGTCAAAAGGTACTATGAGTTCACGATGCATCATGTCTCTCAAATTTATTCATATATCAGACATCTTCGGTGCATGGAGAGTTGATTCAATGGGTTCGTTCCCTAACATTCAGGTTTATGAGTACATCCTACTTGTTGTCGATTATGTTAGTCGATGGGTGGAGGATATCCCTGCTCGATCTGCAGATAGTCGCACGGGCTTCCTTGAAAACAAAATCATTATGCAGTTTGGGATTTTGAAGATCCTCATATCAGATGGGGGTGGCCACTTTATCAACAAGGAAGTGAAGAAGCTCACTAAAGAGTATGGCATTGAACATCGTGTCACATCTCCTGACCATCTGTAGACTAACGTCTTGGCCGAATGTTCTAATATGGAGATCAAAACTATTTTGCAGAAATGTATACGTCCTGAAAGAAAGAAATGGTCGCAGTTGCTCAACTCAATTCTTTGGGCCTATCGTACAATGTACAAGTCTCCTCTAGGAATGTCTTTGTATCATCTGGTATATGGTAAACCATGTCATTTGCTCGTGGATATCATCCATAAATCATTATGAGCAGTCAATTTATGCAACTTGGACAGAGAGAAAGAAGGAAAGAACAAGAAACTTGACCTGAATATATTATTAGAATGCAGAGACGTTGCATATGTCAACAGCCTCATATACAAAGAGAAAGTCAAAAGATGACATGATGGGCATATCAGACGAAAGACTTTCGAGCCAAATTAGAGAGTGTGGTTGTTCGATGCAAAGCTAAAACTATTTCCAAGAAAACTGAAAAGCAAATGGTCAGGGCCTTTTGTTGTCAAGAATGTGCTTGAAAACGACAGCATCATCATATCTGAATTGTCGACCGATGCACAACCTTTTGTTGTGAACAGAAAGTTGTTGAAACCATATGTTAATTATGATACGTTCTTGTCCGTAATTGACTTGATACATGTGGTATTTCTAGATGAGCTTCTAGATATAGAAAGATCAAACACATAAGCTTCAAAAACATTTTTTAGTTTATTTTCTTCTTTTCTTTTTTCCTTCTTTTCTTCTTTTCATTCCTTCTTCCATTATATCATTCATCTCATTCATTTGTGCTATACTTAGGATATACTTAATCCTAAGTATGGGGGGATGAGCGTATTCGAGTTACTCTTCCTTTATTCTCTCACTTGTCCCCTACCTTATTGATATTTCTTATCCATGCTTAGGGACATTTCACCCTAAGTATGGAGGGACAAGCCATGTAATGATTCTTTCGTACATTCTCATCCTCGATCATCCCCACTTGGTTTTCAATCTGTTACGTTGAGTATTATTTGATCCTAAGTATAGGGGGGACAACCGACTTCTCATTCTTTACTCGGTACAATATAAACTGCCATATATTTAGCAACATTTATGTCTTCCTTTTTTCTCTCTGACCAATGAGGACATAGCTCGAGCTAAGTATAGTTGGGTCGTATATATGTTGTATATACTTCAGCCATAACTGGTACTTTCATATTTTTGAATAATATGGCTAATATACTATATGGGTAAGGGTATACGATTAATTAATTGTAAAGAATACACTTTAAGTTTTTATAATTTTTTTCAAAATCCTTCGTAAATATAATTAATAAATCGATTTAAAATGTTTTGCAAAATGATTTCAAAAAAGCTTTGGAAAATATCTTGAAAAATCATTTGAAACCAGTTTGGAAAACTTTTATGAAATGATTTCAAACTGTTGTAAAATTCTTTGTAAATATTTGCAAAAAACTTTTCATGTGTTTGAATAAAATTTTTGAAAATTCAGTTCACATATGATTTGGAAAATGGTTGTGAAAATAGCTTGAAAAATCTATATATACTATTTAAATTTTTCAAAATTTTTAAACTTTATAAAATACTTGCCAAATTTATTTACAAAAATAAGTTTTTAAAATATTTGTGAAAATGTTTTCAAACTATTTTAAAAACTTTGTAAATAATTACAGCAAATAAAATTCTATATAAGAAATACATATACATATTATATATATAAAATAATAATAATATATTTTGTAAATAACAACTAACTTATGTAAATTCCCTATGTAAATTCTTAAACTGATTCTTGTAAATATGCATGCACTCCCGTGTAAATATCTGCGCATACTTCTTTCATTAGCCTTTATTGAAAATCCCTAAAATTTTAAAATTTCCAAAATCTATAAAAAAAATTGCAAAATATTTTCAAAAATTACATAAAAATTTGCAAAACTTCTTCAAAAATCCGTAAAAAGTTAAAAATCGGAAAATTGCTTCACAAAAATATTTGCATTGTACATAACATTTGTATTTTTCGGAATGATCAAGATAATTGTGCAAGTCTGAAATATAGATAGAAGATTGGAGCTTGTTACAGACCTTTATCAACTTAATTTCAAAGGAACCCATTAAGGACTACAATTGATATGCTTCGGGTCATCTTGACTTAATTCTTTAGGTTCCATGAGACTACATTCAGGAGTTAATTCATTATGTCTAACTAGAACATGTCATGTCATCCGTATGACTCTTGAAACATTGGCTTGACTAGAAATCCCGCACCTAGAACTTAGTATAACCCAGATGAATTGTTGAAAGATCTTGGAGTCTAAGTCGAGACAATACTAGGTTGTTTCGTCAAGGGTGGCTCAGGAACCATTCTTGGGTACTGTTGAAACTGGTAATTTAATCCACTTCTTCTGTTAGCATGGACATCTAACGACCGGAGACTAGATTGAAATAATGCTTCGAATGAGGAACGGTTTGCTAGCACAACTTTTTCTAAGACCCCAAAACTTGGGCGAATCAAAAGATTCTATATACGTCGGCGTAAAAACAAGAATGTAGAGCAATACAAAGCAAAGAAAATATCCAAAAAGAAGCCTACACCGAAAATTCCATAAATATTTAGCATCTAGAAAAAACTTGCTTCTCGGTGGAGACTTGGTTACAATGGCCAGTCTTCACAAGGGATGAGACTACACTGGTCCATTCCCAATTATTTTCCCATTCTTCTAGCCTCCCTCCCCTTTTCGGTTGCGAACTATAACACACCTGGCCTTAGATGGTGATATTTGTCTCCTTGACGAATCTCGGATTCATCACTCTAAATATCATTTATTAAGCTCAGATCCCTCAAAATCATCAGCATTTTTGAATCTATTATGCATAATTAGCATTCATGCATGTTTTCATAATAATTGCATTTTAGCACTTATTTCTGCACAAAATAAGAAGCCAAAAATCCAAGCCAAAAATGACATGTAAATAACCTAACATCCTTGATTTTTAACTCATTCATGCTAATTCCGAATGATCCAAAATGACTCCACTGTGTACATATCACTAACAAAAATAAATAAAAAATACAAAAAAATCACTAACCCAGATAAGTGGACCAAAAACCCAAACCCTAGTTTCAGGATTTACGGACTAAGAACCTCATATCTTCCTCATCTAGTGTCTGTTTTAATCCTACTCACTTTTGAACTAATGTACATTCAATTATCTTCAAAACAAGATCAAGTTCAATTGAATCGGAGCTCATATGTGAAAGTTGAGTTTTGGGCCTCTTTTGTACATTGTGTATTTTAGCGGTTTTTGACCTGATATTTTATGTACATATTTTCTTAATTAATAAAAATACAAAAAATGGATTAAGGTTTCTTTATCTATCTTTGTTTTTTCCACATTTTTTCCGGATTTTTATCTGGTTTAAAAATGACAAAAAAATTACAAAACCCAAAAATATATGTATTCTATGTATATGGGATACCCCAAAAATTCACTTCGTGCATTTGATCAATTTTGGTTTTAATGTCTTCATGAAAGTTGTAGATCTCATTGAGACCAGCAATTTTCCTGAAGAAACTTTTGTGATCTGAGGTCATTTGCTATTTATTTTAGATTTTACAAAATATTTCTTTTTCGATTTTTCTGGTGCTGACACGTGGCCGCCCCTGGGTCCGCCACGTGTCAACCACTTTTGTCATTTTTATAATTCATTTTTATTAAAAATAAATAAAAGCCACCGCACGTGCGTTGCACGTGCCTCCCAGGCATGTGCTCCACACGTGCCCCGCACCCTTTAAGTCCCAGCTCGCCACGTGGAGCCCTTCTGGCCGCCCGATCTCGGCCGATCGGACGGCCAGGGATCGTCTTCTTCCTCCCCTCGTGTAGGAACCCCCCCCCCCACCCCCCCGCGGTTATCTCCGCCAACGATCAATCGTGCTGCCTTTCACCCCCAAATCTCGCCAACCTCCTCCGCATATCTCGCATCTCCGGCATCCCTTACGCCCTATAAAACCAATTGCACCGCACCCCCGACTTCCCCATCCGTAGTTCTCCACTCTGATAGTCAGCCACGAATCATCAGCGTGATCCGAGGATCTCGTCCTCATTGCAGCTACGCCATAGTGTCGCTGCTTCGCTCTGGCCCTACATCGCCGTTGAGCCTCCTCCAGGTATCCTCCTTCCTCCGCTCCATCTTTCATCTCCTCACGACATATCCGTCAACCCATCATCATCTCCGCTTCGCCTCGCATCGCCCGATCATCATCTCCACCTACTTCCATCATCGTCGACGACCACCGACGATTATCCTCCACCGCATGTTCACCCACGACCACCATGTCCTCCAAGCTTCCCGTGAAGCTTCGCGCCTCCATCGAAAACCTCCGAGCCTTCGTCTCCAGCAGCAACGCTACTCCACCGACGACCATCGCCTTCGACCTTCGGTGCCTCACCGCTAGGAGCCTCCAGCTTCAACCCCCACTGGACTTCGTCGCAGGAGGAGAAGCCCTCCTCCGCCTTGAGCGTGCGTCATGGCCCCATGAAGACATCGCTGCCACCCCCGCCTTCATCAGCTCCAGGGGCCTCCACTCCGGCCTTCCTCCGCCCCGAAGCTCCTCTCCTCAGAAGCCACCTAAAGAGCCACGCGTCCACCGGAGCACCCACCAGTGCCCCGCCAGCCCTTCCGCCTCGACCGGCCCTCCATCCATCCACCTGCTACGTCGTCGTTGGAGACCTTCTGGCCTGCCTCCTCCGCCTCTCCACAGTCGCGATGCTGGGGGCCGACCCGAGATCCCCGCGCACGTGCGAGGCACGTGCGTCCCGGGGGTACGTCAGCGCTTATGTCAGCACAGGGGTCACGTGTCGCGCACGTCGGCACGTGACCCACTGGGCTATTTTCAGAAGGGCCCTCGAAGTATTCCATATTTGCACCCAGCCTCAACCGAACAGAGGGCACGTGCCACGCACGTGCCCCTCTGGAAAAATTGCAGCGGACCCCCTATCAGCAATGGTATTTAAATTAGGTCCCCCTGTATTGTTTAAACATATTTATTTTATTTATAATTATTGCATCTGTACCCTTGTCTTTATCCTTCATTTTGGACCTCGGCATTACATCATCTAATTATCCAAAAATAGCATTTTGTTTGTCAGTTAATTCTCTACACTTTGACATATTGTGGACATTTTTGTGATTGATGGTTAATTAATGATTAATTATTTTGTGGAAAATTGCAAACTTTGCCCATTTTATGCTTTTAAAGTTGCTATTGATTAACCGTTGCTCTAAAAATTTCCGAAAAAACACATATTGTAAAATTAATTGTCCTTGACATTGTGCCCAAAAAGAACCGCATTTGCATCATAGATTGCCCTGTAAAAATCATTTTGCATATTTCAGTGTTTGATTTTAATAGGTATTGAAACGAGTATTTTTTAGGTTTAGGATTTTTCTGAGTCTATTACCTAGTGATAGATCTTAGATAATTTTATCCCTTGAAAATAATTAGGTTTAATATTTATTATAATTAAATATTGAAATTTATTTTGTTTACATTTAAAAATTAATAAAAAAATCATATTGCATTTAAAAATTCAAAAAAATATATTGCATTCATTTCATCATATTTTGCATCGTGGCCAAGTTTAATATTTTCGGACATCGTTTGATTGACTTTTACTTTTTAGTCCCTAAAATACGCCAAAATTGCATTTCGCATCTTTAATTGCATAAAAAATAACAAAAAAAAGATCGCCTCGGAAATCGTGAACGATTTTTGATAGACATAATTCTAGGTTGTTCATTTGCCTCCTTTTGTTCGATCTTAGGACTTGTCCAAGTAAAATAAACATAAAACCACTAGATTAAAAATTGATTAAATTACTTTGTGCTTATTTCTTGACTGATTTCGATTGCCGCCTATAACGCACAAAACGACACATTAATTTTACGCACGAACACAAATAACAAACATCTTTTTAACGAAGCAAATATCGGACTCGTCAGATGGCGCAGTAGTCGGGGAGGCAAATGGCTTAGTTTTGTGTTTTAAGAATTTTTGTCTGGTTTTCCGTATTCGGGTAGTCTGGCCCCTGAATCTTTCATAGTAAATTTTATTTTATTTTCCCTGCATTTATTTTCAGCATTTCTTTTTCTTATTTTCTTTTTGATTTATTTTTGAGTCACTCTCTTACACAAATCTCTCTTATTTTTCTTGCGAGGTACCCGGCGTTCGTGGAGCAGTTTTTCAAGAAACTGAAGCATCTTTACCGACATCCGAAAAAGCCGCAATTAATTTAAGATTGAGTCGAGTCATGAGAGAGCGTAGAGTATAGGTTTTTTATTTATGCAATTTTAGTTTTGTAATTAATTACTCATTTACAGCGGTGTCCATTTGGACTCTCGCATGTATAAAAAGACTCTGAGCTTTTCTGTGGTGTGACGTGGCCTGTTTCACTCTCCGGTGAGGGTGGGGCCTGACTTGAGTGGTGATTAGGATAGACCTACACATACGGCTCTCAGAGCATTTTAATTTCTTGATTGTGCTCGTAGGACTTAAGCTACACTTCACATTAACTGATACGCACATAGATCATTCAATTTAGTCAAAATTTAACTCAATTCTTTCCCACTAAAAGAACTTTCTGCTTAGGTGTGGTTTTTCATCGGCTTGCATTCATTTAGAATAATTTTTCAATTCTATATTGCATCCCACATGGAGATTGCGAGGATTCACTATAAGTCTTCTAACTGAGCATACAATCATAGTTTTTCGCGTGCATCGGCATTTCCCCAACTTCTCCCTCTTGTTTTATCACATAACTCTAAAGGAAATTGGGACTGGACGATAGACGTGTATTTGTGCTCATTCAAATTCTTCAGTGATCACCTAATTAAAATTGAGACTGCTTAATATAACCGATCTTAAGAACCCATAAAATCAAGAATTTTTACGGGAGAGCAACCCTGACATTGTTTGTTTGTATCTTGTAGCGAGGAGAGAGAAGCACACTAGGATAGAGCCAAGCCAGGATTTTCATACTGACTACTGATTCTACCAAAAATGATTAGCTACTTCTCAGTGAGGATCTAACGGGTAGCCGGTAAACGGTCCGGATTTCCTTTCCAGAGTGGGTGGTTTAGAGGACACTGCATAAGGCTCCGTCTTCAAGTAAAGGGTAGCCAATCTACGGTCCTTACTTACTCCCATACTGGTTGAAAGTAGGTGCAACTAGTCGTAAGAATTTGGGACAGTTGATCGAGAAATACATGCACCTAACAGCTCGTTTAAACGACTTGCAAGATTTGAATTCTCACCAATTAAAACTAACAAGATAATTGGTCGAATTCTCACAGCCTTCACTGAGTGAGTTGGTGAAACAAACCCTTATATTGTGTTTAGATTGTGCGTAGAAACTAGATAATCAACGAATATCGTACACTTGTGCCTAGATCATGAATCGTAAACCTCTTGCTGATCATTTCGAATCGAGAATGGAAAATTGTGGTAATTCTCATTCGGACTCCACGAACCCTTCTCTGACCATCACAGCTTTTTCAATCTTAAAGGTTCAGAGGCACTCTTACTCAGGACCACCTAGAGTTCATGGACACCCTTCCCGTGAATCCTCCTCTTATGATTCATTCAGCTTCCGGGAAGGAGGTAAAACCCATACTCTTTCTTTCTCTCCTGATCACATTGAGGAAGACTCTCACCTCGATAACTCTGATTCTGAATCTTTCCATTCTATTGACTCCGATTTCTCCCATTCTGAAGGTGAAGAGAAGAAGAAGAAGAAGAAGAAGAAGAAGAAGATGCCGCCCAAATTGCCTCCAAGGAAGGAACCAGAAGAGGGACATAATGAAGACCCAATACAGATGATTTTTGCAAGACTGGATGCATCTGAGCAGCAACAGCTATTACTGAGGGAACAACTTGAGCAGCTGAATGCTGGGGAAAAACCGCCAATGGAAGCAACATATAATCCTAGGCAGTACATAGTTAGAAATCACTTGCAGCCACATCAGCCAGAGATTAACTATGAACTGAAGCCACACTTCCTGAGTCAATTACCCCAATTCCATGGTAATGCGACTGAAGAGCCATAAGAATTCTTGCGAGACTTGGAGCTGATATGTTCTAATCTGAGGTACCTACAAGTCAGCCAGGACAACATTCGTCTCACTGCACTACCTTTCTCCTTGAAAGGGAAGGTAGATTACTGGGTGAAAAACTTAGGAGTGACTGTAACCACTTATGATAGGTTAAAGAACCTATTCTTAAAGAAATTCTACCCTTTGAGTCGGACCAACCAAATGAGGACCCGCATCACCAGTTTCTCTCAGATGCCTAATGAACCACTCTGTGAGGCTTGGGATAGGTTTAAAGAGCTGCTACAGAAGTGTCCCTGCATAACCTGGATAACAACATCCTAGTTCAGTCACTCTACTCTTGCCTCAACTACGAGACTCAAGGGTTAGTTAGCGCTGCCTGCGGAGGCAATTACACATCACGTGGAGCTGAGACCATCTAGAAGGTACTGGAGCAGATGGCAAAGACAAGCTGTTCATAGATCGCCAGTAGAGCATACACGGATTCCCTTAATACTTTTCAAGCCAAAGGAGGAAAGCAAATGGTCGCAGAGATAGCAGAGGATTTGATTCCAAACATGAACATCATCGCCGAAACTGACAGTGGTGGATCAAATTCATAAGCGGATGAACGACATCGACAATAGGATCTCCCAATTTCCAAAGCAAATGGAGGAGCTAACTGAGAAGGTATCCAATATAGGGATACCCACTGCACCTACAGCCCTGATCTATCATGTGCATCATGTCCAGAAGTAGCCAGGATCAGAACAACAGCAACCATGGGCTCAGGACCAATCCTATGCCCATTCTTCCCAGCAGCCACCCTCACCGGCCGAGACAGTCAATGAAGCCCCTCCTCTGACATTCGAAGTAAACGGCATTTGGTACACACAGGACACTACCCGACAGGGTAATATGGGGGACTGTCAGCCTTATCAACATCCGCCCACTTTCTATAATGCCTCATTTCCTCCAGCTCTACAGCACACTCAAAACATTGCATCTTTCCAGCATCCGAAGTAGCAGTAGCCCTACAATCGCCATAACCAACCTCAGCAATACCGTCAGCAACATCAAGCTCCAAAACAATCAGATCAATCATCCAACTCTTCAGAAGAACCGGTAGATATACAGAGACAGATGCTTGAAGAAATTCGCAACTTCCGAAATGAGCTGCACGATCTACTGGTTGATGTTAATCGCATGTCCAGTTGGAAGGATAAACAGACAGCCCCGGCTACAACCATTCCCGCCCAAGTTCAAGCTAACCCTAATAGCTTGAACAAATCTTAATCGTCTCAATACAATGGCCAGGTGTACTATTCAGATTTTTCTACATCTGAACATGAGATCCTTTCGTTTGATAATACCAATGCCATGTCACTTAGGAGAGGAAGGACCGTGGTCGTACCTGACCGAGCAAGGGAATCAGACCATGAAGACTCGGAAGATCAACCGGAGGATACTTCCGAGGATGAAGAAGAAGGATGCCTGAAGATCCCAGCACGAGATAAAGGAAAAGCATCTATGGAGTCTGCAGAGGACCTTGAACCTCTAGTTGCTGCAAAAATACCTTTGTCACCTTTTCAGCAACCTAATTTTGATTATTATCAAAAAACTCATGATTGTAATAAGAACTCCATTTCTAATAAAGATGCTCTTATTTATGATCCTGGCTCTCTATCTCATGTCTCAAATGCTTCCCTTCCTTTCCCCCACGCTCTTAAGAAAGGAAAACAAAAGAAAAGCATTCTAGATGACCCAGAAATGGAACGATTCTACCAACAAAATATCACAGTCAAAGTACCCTTTAATCAGTATGTGGCCAGTAATCCAGCATTTCAGAAGTACTTGAAGGTGAAATACACTCCCACCATGACTCGTACAAAGAAAACAAGTCAATTTGTGGAGACTCATATCTTGACAGTTGCCACTACCAAATGTGTCAAAAATCAGTATTTACCAAGAAAGAAAAGGGATCTGGGTGCTCATTATATGGAGAGTCGCATTGGCGGTATCGCATTTGCACGTATACTTCTCGACAATGGTTCTTCCATAAATCTTCTACCCTTAGCCTTATATTATAGATTGGAGTTAGGTCCTCTCAAGAAATCATTATCTTTACTCCAATTTGCTGATAAATCCACTAAAAGACCTAAGGGAGAAGTGAAAAATGTCATCATCGTGATCGAGGGTACGGAATACAAAGTAGACTTCACTGTCCTTGATACGGAGACCCCGAACCATTGGAAGAAATCGCAAATCATTCTTAGAAGACCAATCTTAAGAATTGTCAAGGCTGTATTCGATTACGGTACCGGAATGATGAAATCTCATTCTCCAGGCGAAGAAGTAGACTTGGAGATAAAACAAACAAAGTGGCAAAGGCCAGACTCTGAATCCACCACTGAATATGACGAAACATCAGAATGCAATCTCCTCAGCACTACTGGACCGTAGGACCAACTGCCAGACATGCAGATTGAAAGCACATCATCAGAAGAAGAAACAGTGCACAGTGCAGTTTGCAAGATATTGCCAAACATATCTAGTCACCCAGATTATTACAGTCTTCATGACACAGAAATCCTTTCGGAATTGTCAGTCCCATCATCTTCGGGACAATCAAGAAATATCGATGACGAGTCGGACGTGGCTCTGGCCGAATTACCGCACTACTTTAGCGATCCGACTCACCTTTCTTCGGAATTGGTAGCCATCACATCACAGAGTGATTCAACACAAACCGACACTAAGCTAGATGAAAAAGTCATTCATCCAGACTTAATTGATGATTCAGAATTGCCAGAGCTGAAACCACTACCTCCCACACTGAAGTATGCATTTCTAAATGGACCCAAAGAAAAATTCCCTGTGATCATTAGCTCATCATTAACCATGGACCAGGAATCTAGATTACTTGAAGTCCTTGAGAGAAATCAAAAATCTATCGGTTGGACTGTGTCGGATCTCGTAGGAATAAACCCCGCTCTCTCCTCGCACCAAATTTATGTTTAGGATAATGCAAGGCATTCCCGTGAATTTCAGAGAAGATTAAACCCCAATCTTCGAGAAGTGGTTAAGAAAGAGATAGAGAAATGGTGCAAAGGAGGATTTATATACCCCATTTCTGACTCCAAGTGGGTGCCCCCCCTTCATGTCGTCCCAAAAAAGTCGGGAATCCAGATGGTTACCAATGAGGAGGGGATAGAGATCGCGACCCGAATACCCACGCCGTGGTGCGTCTGTGTCGATTACAGGCGCCTGAATGATGTGACCAAGAAAGATTACTTTCCACTACCATTTATTGATCAAAACTTGGAGAGACTTGTAGGGAAAGCATTCTTCTGTTTTCTTGATGGGTACTCTGGCTACAATCAAGTAGCTATCGCTCCCGAGGATCAGGAAAAGACCACTTTCACATGTCCCTTCGGTACCTACGCATTCAAGAGCATGCCATTCGGGCTTTGTAATGCCCCAGGCATATTTCAGCGGTGCATGATTGCCGTATTTGCTGAAATAGTTGGTGATTTTCTGGAAGTCTTCATGGATGACTTCTCGGTTCATGGTGATTCATTTGATACATGTTTAGCGCACTTGGACCGAGTCCTTCAGAGATACAGGGAGGTTAATTTGGTACTCTCCTGGGAGAAAAGTCACTTTATGGTGACTGAGGGTATCGTATTGGGGCACGTCATCTCCAAAAAGGGAATGGAGGTCGACCCTGCCAAGGTGGATGTGATCAAGAAACTTGAGCCATCAACCAACGTCAAGTTAGTGAGGTCGTTCTTAGGGCATGTTGGACTTTATCGGAGATTTATCCCAGATTTTTCAAAGATCGCCTGCCCGCTGACTGAGCTCTTAGGGTTCATTTGGTTGCAAGGTTGGATAGGGTTGGGTTGGGTTGGGTGAATAGTAAACTGTGAGGAAGGGATTACCCTGTGAATAGTACCCCAACCCAACCCAACCCTGCAACCAAACGAACCCTTAGGAAAAGACACCGAGTTTATTGTAAATCACAGGTGTCTAGAGGCCTTCGAGCTCCTGAAAAAGAAAATATGTGAATCACCGATATTACAAGCTCCTGACTGGTCTCCTCCCTTCGAGATCATGACTGATGCATCGGATTTTGCTGTCGGAGCGGTAGTTGGACAAAGAAGAGATGGAATTTCTTATGTGATTCACTACGCGAGCAAAGTGTTGGATCCTGCACAAAGAAATTATACAGTGACTGAAAAGAACATGCTTGCGGTTGTTTGGGCCCTTGAAAAAATCAGATCATACATATTGGGCTCCAAGGTGACAATCTTCACAGATCACACGGTAATTAGATATCTTATGGATAAGAAGGATGCCAAGGCATGGCTTTTGAGATGGATCTTGTTAATCCAGGAATTTAATTTGGAGATCAAGGATAAACCTGGAATAAAGAATGTTGTTGCTGATCACCTTTCCCGAATTGAGCAAAACGATTATCCTGACATTGGACCAATTAAGGAGACTTTTCCAGACGAATCAGTTTGCGTTATTGATTCGACCCCATGGTATTCCGACATAGTGAACTATCTTGTCTCCAAGAAGGTTCCCTTTGGTTGGACCAAGAGAATGATTGATCGATTAAAATCAGATTCAAGAAAATACCATTGGGACGATCCTTTCCTTTTCTATGAAGGATAAGATTGTGTTTGTATTCTTCACGAGGAATACCAGAGTATCCTCACACATTGTCATTCTCTCGAGGTTGGAGGACACCATTCGGGGAAGAGAACCGCATACAAGGTACTCCAATGTGGATTTTACTAGTGGGCCTTATTTCAGGATGCTAATGAATTTGTACGGTCATGCCCGATTTGTCAAAGAATGGGAGGGATTGTGGGATATAGAGATGAAATGTCCATACAACCAATGATTTTCTGTGATGTTTTCGATGCATGGGGATTGATTTTATGGGTCCCTTTCCCAACAGCAATGGATTTGAGTACATCTTGTTAGCGGTTGATTATTTATCAAGATGGGTAAAGGTTATTCCAACCCGAACTGCAGATAGTAAAACTATTTGTATGTTTATCAGGGACAATATCATTGCAAGATTCGTGGTACCAAAAGTCTTTATTTCTGATGGAGGTAGCCACTTTGTGAATAAGGAAATGAGATCTTTGGCTAGGGAGTATAAATTTGAGCATAGAATAGCCAACCCATATCATCCACAATCTAATGGCATGGCAGAGGTTTCTAATAGAGAGGTGAAGGGTATTCTTCAGAAGTTGGTTCGTCCAGATACGAAGAACTGCTCGAAACTGTTGGACCAAGTTCTATGGGCCTATAGGACAACCTATAAGACTCCACTCGGTACTTCACCTTTTAGTATGATCTATGGCAAGCCATGCCATCTACCTGCAGAATTGATTCACAAATCAGAATGGGCGATCAAAAAGTTGAATTAGAGTTGTCACCTTAGGAAATTATGCCGAGACTTAAATCTGAATGAGTTAATTGAAATCCGAAACCGAGCATACGACAACAGTGTAATCTATAAAGACAATGTCAAGAGATGGCATGATAGACACATTCGAGATAAAACCTTTCTCCCTGGGCAGAAAGTGTGGTTGTTTAATGCTCGGTTGAAGATTTTTCATGGGAAACTGAAATCAAAATAGACGGATCCCTACATTGTCATCAATGTGCATACCAATGGAAGTGTAGATATTGCCGAACTCAAAGATGATGCACAACCCTTCTCAGTAAATGGACAGTTGCTGAAGCCATATATTGAATCACCCAAAGAGCAGACAGTTCAAGTTGAGGTCATCTATTTCATGCAGAGCGAGGACATTGAAGATTCATCAAATCAGTCCCACCCTCCCTCCCGACCACATCGACCTCCTTGTACAGCTTCTACCTCTACTTAGGCCAAGGCCTAAGTATAGGGGGAGATTGATGCCATCTGTATATACCATTTCCCTACATCACACTCTTTCTCACGATCGCTCCATTTCCACCCTTCTCTTATACTTAGGCTGACCAGAGCCTAAGTATAGGGGGAACCAACGCCCATCTGTTTATACTCTCCTCATTCACATACCCCGATCACTTCATTTTTCCTGCTCTTCTACTATACTTAGACTGTTCACAGTCTAAGTATAGAGGGGTGGTTCTGTAAAACTTGTTCTTTTTCTTTTCCTCTCTTATGCTTAGCCCGAGGTATGTCTTCTTTACGCTTCTTGTGCTCTGAGGACACAGCACTCGCTAAATAAAGGGGGTATGTACTTTATATATATTTTACCCATATTCCATACTTGCGCATAAGTCTATATGTATTTACAGGGTGGGTATCTAACTTAAAAAAACAAAAGAAAAGAAAAAGAAAAAGAGTTTTGCTACTGACACTGATTGTGCCCAAAATTTTTGAAAAAAATGGCTTCTTATTCATTTTTGCATTAAAAAAATCTCATAAAAAAAGGTGTCTGCATTTCACACACCTGCACTTCATCCAGCATCGCAATCATTTGCATCTGTGAAAAGTCATTGGGTTCTGAACTAAGTTATGAGCCAAAATCGAGAGTGGTCTGGACTTGACCTTAATCCACCTAATTTTCAGAGGAACTTCACCGAGAAATAGGATTTTAGAAGCTTCAGGTCTTTGACTTAATTCTTTGAGTTCTACATGACAATGTGCAGCGTTTGACTCTTAGTGTCTAATCTAGTCTCTTCATTATGGGTACAACTCTGGAATAAGGAATTAATTTGTACTCTTGCACTATGCACTTAGCTCAACTCAGATGAGATGTTGGAAAAATGTGTAAGTTTCTTTTCTAGTAGCATAGAAATCTAAAGACCGAAGTACGGGTTGAAATAAAGCTTCGGAAAAGGGATGGACGGCTGGGCACAATTTTTTTCTAAGATCCAAAAAAATGTACGGAACAAAAAGATTCTATATCCGTAGGGGCACAAAAAGATCCAAGCAGAACCACCAAAAATTCCAAATACAAAGAAGCATTCTTCCAAATAAAAATCTGACCAAAAAGTCCAAGCTTCAAGAAACCTGCAGATCTTGGTGGAGACTCGGCTACACTGGCCATCTTCACAAGGAGAGGTGACTACACTGGCCACCCTCCAGTTCTTTTCCCCTTCTTCTAACTTCTCCCCCAATTCGATTGTGAACACAGTGCGACAGACCTTAGAAGGAAATAACTGACTCCCCAAGGATGAGTTACTGGAGAGGAGAGGAGCATGGTAGTCCGGCATTCTGGATGGGAAGAGCTAAAACCTTTCACACACATGAGTCGGTTGTTCAATGTTCATAGTGTATATTTTGGGAAGAGGATTGATCTAAGATGACTTCAGAGCCGAAACTGTGACAATGATGTGTAGAACTTGAGGGCTGTTGATTTTAAAATTCTAAGTCTCATAGAAGTTCCGCCACACTAATAATCTAAAGGTCGAGCTTAGCTTCATTTTTACCTTCAGCTTCAGGCCTTTGACTTAATTCTTTGAGTTCCACATGACCTTAATCCACCTAATTTTCAGAGGAACTCCACCGAGAAATAGGATTTTAGAAGCTTCGGGTCATTGACTTAATCTCATTTCACCTCATGGCATTTCTTTTTGATGCTCAGGGACAAGCATGGTTTAAGTATAGGGGGATGATGAATCTCGGATTCATGATGAATCTCCATTTCGTCACCTTTATTCTATCATTTTGGCCTCAAAAACCCCAGCAAATGCATGTAAATAGCATAAGTTGTACATAATAGCATTCATGATTCATTCTACATTAAATAAGGTTTTTAATGCCAAAATTATAGAATAAAGAGAAGAAAAGAAAAAGGAATAAAATATTGCAAATATTTTATGACCCGAACCTCGAGACCAAGGCCAGCATGGAATTGGTCGACAAGGAATAAAGTAGGGGGAGATAAGGGCCAATAGTACAATAAATACCTCATTTATTTATTCATTTATTTATGTATTTTTGACACCTATGTTGTATATAATTATTCATTCATCAAATAAAGAAACTTTGTACATGAAAGTTGTAGATAATAATATAAATAAAAATACAAAATTGAGTTTGTGTAAAAATAATACTCAGTGTACATTTTATACCAAGAAGAAAAAGCCAAAGTCTCAACTTCACAGACCCATATCTTGCAAATAAAAACTCCAAATCACCCAAACTCACCTTTAATTGTATATAGCTTTCCAAGAACTATTTAATAAAATTGGTTTCATAATTTTTGGAGTCCATCTGTAAAAGTTAGGTTTTTGGCCTTCATTGTGCAATCTGCCTGATTAAATATTCAATTTATTCATTGTCCATTATTTTTATCAAATTATATTTTTAGAATTTTGTAAATAATGTATATAATACATGTACATATTGAAATTAGAATAAAACTAAAAAGGATTCATAAAATAAAATAAGTCTATGCAAGATAATAGGCATAATACCTATATTAAGTATATATCTAAATAAAGAGGGGAAACATTCTTTAATTATTTTATTCTTTCATATTTTATGATATTGTAAGTCATTAAAAATACAAATCCAAAATAAAAACCAAGAAAATACATGAAATAAATAAAGTATATTTAAAATACAGGTAAAATACCTATAAGAACACCTACATATACATATACCTATTTATTTAAATATGAAAATAAACTCATAAAAATTAAATAAAAATACCCTCACAAAAATAAATTATAAATTTATAAAATAAGACAATAAAATAATAAAATAAAATAAACAAAATAAAAAATAAAATACACAAAATACATATAAATACATGCACAAATACATCATCAAAATAAAACCATAATAAACTACTTCAAAAAATTAAATAAAAATCATAAACAATAACTACATGAATTAATACATATTTTTCATTTTATAAGAAAAAAATAATAAAATCATTTATTAGGTCAAATAAATCATTTTCGAGTAAAATTCCCTATTTTGTCCGTTTGCGGCCGATGTGGACCAATGAGGGCATGGCTTTGTTGACCGCCCGGTCAACTGTCCCATCCGGGACCTGGCGCTCTAGAACTGTCTATTCCTCGAATTTCTTCCCTTTTTTACGGCCATCTCGTCCATCGATCACGCTCGCGTTCTTCACAAGAAATCAACCCTGATGATCACTGATGCCCGCCGATATCTTAGACCAACATGATGTTCATTGGATTACTCAATAAACGTCGGTCAATAAGGGTTCATTCCAGTGTTTATAAATAAGAAGCTCCGCCCCCCTCCTCAAATTTGGCCAATTCCATCCACCCAAAAGCCTCGAATTTGATCCTGGGAGGTTCCTCGTGACAGGGGGAGCGTTTCAGCGACTCGAATCGGCCGGAGGAGGGATAAGTTTTGACGCGGCAGAGCTCCGGCATCTGTCCTGCTCCCTGGTGGCCCCAAGATATAAGAGTTGTCCTTTATTGCATTTTAGGTAGATTTCGATTCCAGCTTTTCATTCCCGTGCTTAGTTTAATCTTTAGTTAACTAGTGTAGCGTAAAATCGCCAATTTGAAGTTCGCCGGAGCTCAGCTCCGGCGACTTCTTCACTGTGACATCGACCATCTCCGGCCGCCCTTCACCTCTCACCTCGTTCCCCATCGCATTCTCCATCTATCGATCATCTTTGTTCAACCAAGGACCCCCAGTCCTTGCGAATCAGAGCTCCACCTCCGCCTATCGCCGGAGCTCCTCCGCCTCATCTCATTTTGCGCCAGAGCTTCAAAACCCGGGGTCGAGGAGATAGCCCTCGTTCCCCCGGTTCTTCCTATGCAGGTCAAACGCAGCAGGAGCCCTCTGGGACTCAATCGGATCCAGGAAGAGGCTCCTGGAGGTCCCGACCTTCATCGACCTCGCCTGAGCTCCTTGGACCTCCAGGAGCCATGAGAAGACCGTCGGCAGACGCGAACGCCTCCAGCTACGAGCAGAGTATCTCATATGCGAAGAAGAACCTCGGAGGAGTCCGTGCTTCAAGATCGAAGCTCGCCTGGCGTGAGCTTCTTCCCTGTTCCTCCAGACCCCTCCCTCGCTGTCCGATCAGGAGGAGCGCCCCAGATTAAACGAGATCCGTCAGATGAAGCGTCACCATCACCGTCCGATCCACGAGGAGGATCTAATCTCAAGCCTTCATCCGCGAATCGGTACCAACCGTCAGATGCGTGACGCGTGTCTACGTGGCGTCACCATCACCGTCCGTGAGCGCCTAAATTAGAGGTAAATTTTCTTATTTAACCCCCAACCTTTTTGTATTTATCGTTTAGCCCTGTAAATAAATATAAAAGTTCATTTTATTATGTAAATTTTGCATGGAATCCCATGTACCTCATGAAATTGCTACGAGGTCCAGTCCACGTCACCTCACGTGTACCCCCACGTGAGGTGGCTAAATTGCACAAGCACCCCTGTATGTCTGTATATTTTCCTTTAGTCATAAAATAAAAATTCAAGTGCAATATTTTTGTAAAAATTTGCATTGAGGACCCTGGATTTTCTAAAATTGTGTTTTGGTCCCTATGGGTGCGGATCACGTGTAGTCCCACGTGATGGTCATTTTGCGCCAGGGGTCCCTTGCGGGTTTTGTATTTCATTTTAGCCCTTAAAATTGCAAATCAAGTGTAATGTTTTTGGTGTTTTTGCACAACATCCATGTCCTTATTTTTATTTGCAAAAATGCCCCTGCTAGGCCATATATTTTTGTATGCTTTGTCCCTTTATTTCATGCATAATATTAACTTGAAAAAATTTTACAAAAATTCATGTAAGCTCCTGTTAGCTTGCTCTTGCATGCCATATTTTTCGTTTTTAATTTTGTTGCATTTTTGCATTTATTAAAAATCAAAAACATGCATTTTATTTACTGACTAGCCCAGAAAATACCAAAAATAGTAAACCACCTCGAAAAATTCCAAAAAAAAATTATCTATGATCTTTTTATCATATTTTAGTGTCAATCCAAAATTCACTAAAAATCTCAAAAGAAAAACCTTAAAGCTTTGAAAATACTTAAAAACTTCTAAAAAAGATAAAAATTCTATAAAACTCTAAAAATTACAAACTCATGTTCTGTAGTTTCTATATTTTCTCTTCTTTATTTTAAAAATAGTTTGGAAAAATTTTGTGGTTGTTTGATATTTTTAATTCCCATTTTACTCACAGCCAGTAGTTACTTCATTGTTTTGCTTTATTTTGCTATTTAAAAATACCAAAAATATTTTAAAAATACCTAAAAATCACAAAAATAGTATAAATTCATAAAAATACCAAAAATATTTTATATTTGAATTTTTGACCATTTTTGTATATTTTTATAAATATTGTATCACCCTCTCTCTACATATATATATATATATATATATATCTTCTCATATTAAAAAAGAAAATTAAAAATATATATAAATGTATAAGTATAACTAGATATATTTATGTACAAAAAAAGAAAAAAGTATATATAAAAAATACATATATGAATATACTTTATTCTCCATACCTACCCTTCATATCTTTATATATCTATATTTTATTTTATATATATATATAAGTATATAATATTAGACAATATATATATTAAAAAAATAATAATAATAATAATAAAATAAAAGAGAAAAAGAAAACCCACAAAAATAGGATTCGTACAAGGATGACTCTGTTGTACATGATCACCATAGGCTACTTCATTTCTTCATTGCTCTTTGTGGTTCGACCTCTACATACTTATTCACTGTGCATCTTGTGGTAGAGTAATAAATGTTAATTCACAAATTTTGGGACGTAATTAATTTATTCTTTTATTGTGGGTTAATTGCTGAGTAATTGGTGTTGTGTGAGCGGTCGCCTCAGCGACATTATATATTTATATATATATATATATATATGGAGAAACTTCAAATGAGGCGGGGTCTCACCATATATATGGTGAGCCACCCTCAATTTAGGCATCTTTCTAATATATTTTACAATTTCTTGTTTCATACATATAATAATTAATATTAACACAACATGTATAGTGAAATAAAATTATGAAAATATTATTGTAATGGATGGAAATATTGATTTGAATTTAGATGTTATATTTTACAAAATTCATTTTTTTACAATGTGCAGTTTATATTTTACAAAACTATTACAGAGTTTTTTACTAATTCGCAGTGGCTTTTACAATTTCAGAAAAGCTCCCACCTCATTTGAAAGGTCCCCATATATATATATATATATATATATATATATATATCATTTTGACCCTCGCAGAATCCCTTGTTATCAGATGGCGCCGTTGTCGGGAAGCAATGAGCGTAGCCTATTAATTTTGTCATTCTTGTTTAAAAATTAATGAGCAGCTATTTATTTTGCAATTGATCACTCTGCTTTATTGATTTATTTATTGTGATTAATTCCTTCCTGCTTTATTTATTGATTGAGCTATACTAATTCAATCTCTTTGTGACTTTGATGCAAGGGCCCACCACGCGAGGATGCTTTCTTAGGGAGACAAGGCAGCCGAGCTTGGAGGAGGGTGGTCTTCACCTCCTGACCATCTGGAGAGAGCACCAAGGATACAAGGGGATGGGATTAGATAGGTCTAGTGCAATTAGAATTATTTTGTAATTTATTGTGAGAGAGAGACAATTTTGGCATGTAATAATTAACAGGACTCTACTCTTCACAATGAGGTCCAGTGCCGGGGTGATTGTTCACCTGGGGGCCTAATCGCGGTTTTCCGAGTTTTCCATCGCTTTCTTTTCTATGTTTACCGAAGTTTTGAGATTTCCGTCTTTATTTTACTTTGTTTTATGTGCTTGGATCCCCTAGAATAGGTGCTTGATTCGTAGCTAGGTCCAAACATTAATAAGAATGCATGTCCATATAGTCTACTTCGTATGGATCTAGTCAAACTTAAAAAAAAGTCGTTCACCTGTCTCTTAGCCCTTGTGCCACAGCGAGCCCCATAAAGCGCTATCTCCTAAACTCAAGTGTGTTGAGCAGAGGAGGGGTGAGCCAAGACCGGACCTTTCAGGCTAGAGATGAATGAGCGACTTATGGTTCTTCACGCTAATAGTAGCTAATGTTTAGGGCGATTTTGTGCCTTGCATACCGACATGTAGATAGGTTTAAAAATTTTGTTTTGCATACCGCATGGAGAGAGCTGGGATGCACTGTAAGTCTTCTAACTCAGCATGCATCATTCGGTTCAATGGTGAGATTTCCATCATGGAACCACTTGCACGGCTTTCCGCTATCTCCCTCTGATTTTGAGCACCTAGGACTTAAATGAGAATCTACAAAAACGGTAGGCGCTGGTATGAAAACAGACTCAAAAAAAGTGAAACCCAAAAATTAAAACAAGGGGACTGCTAAATAAACTTTGACCTTAATTAAAATCTGTAATGGACTATCATTGTACCGTGTTCATAAAGCCCTCATGTTTTCAGGTACCTTGGAGGGGGAACCAAAACCCTACTCCCTTGAGCGAGTGCGATCCCCTAAGGATTAAATCCAAAAACCCAGTCTGCAACTGCCTTGTGTATCGCCTGGATTTCCGAAGTAATGGCACTTCTATCATACGTAGGCGAGTAGGACTTGGTCACCAATGATGACTCTCTGTTGTGTAGAACATCGACCCTGTCCGAAGTATTGAGCATAGGCCATGCCTTCACAAGGGTGTCTGTCTCATTGTCCTGCGTCCGAGTAGGTTCTTGCACGCTCATGGGTGATTCCGTTGCGAGCGAGAACCGAAGTATTGGTTTCGCCTGTCGGCTTCCTCTCTCTATTTCCTTTGGCTGAGTAGGGATCCAGGAAGGGTTACAAGGACTCAAAAAGTACAGACTACAGGTTACACAGGAGGAGGACAAGTACGGGATACTCTTCTGGCAGTACTCTCTCTCCTATAGGGTAGCGTACTAAGGACTTGTTATAAGATTTTCCTGAAATGACAACTCTAAAAATGAAAAGATAATAAATAGTCGAACCTTCACGGCTTCACATGGTGTGAGTTGGTGAAGCCAATTTTGCATTGCGTTTGTATGGATCTAGATTAAGGTTCAAAGATCAAGTCCCGCGCCTTTACGCACATTTTGTTGTTTCTCCCTTTGACCACCCCGCTCAGCCGAGCCTCTCTACTGGTTTACACTCCTTTTATTCCTCGTTGACCATCGTATCTTTCTTCCAACATTCGATCTTCTCTTGTGCTTCACGAAGTTGATCCATGGATGGTTTCCGTGGGACCTCACCGACACCCACATCGATTCCATGAACTCAACTCCGCCAATAAATTTGAGGCAATTCCCGAGAATCCGATCCGGACCTTGCGGATCGATCTCTAGACTCCTCGTTTTCTACCTTTCTCTTGGCCACCCAATAAACTGGGATCACTTTTGTCTCGCCTTCGCTATTGTGAATGGAAGTCGATTACAGTCCACATACTTTTCCGTTCACAACATGCTGTGGTTGACCTGAATTCCAGCTTCATCCTGACAGCTGAACAAAATTGCAAGTTGTCTGATTTGGACTATCTCATTCTGCAGATAGAAGACAGAGCGAGCCCTGGAGACTACTCCGGAGTTCATTTCGTCCGACTCAGACCCTGATATGGCTCCCGGAGGAAAGGGCAAGGGTCAGCAGCCACCCCTACCAGAAGGATAGATACCAGACCAGAATCAAGTCAATGCACAACTGTTGATGTCTATCCAGGCCATTCAACAGCAGCTGACCGAGCAGGCCCTCACGTAGACAGCATTTCAGGATATGTTGAACGATATGATGAACCGAGACGAGGGAGGAGGAGGAAGAGGCAGAGGCGGAGGAGGTGGAAGTGGAGGAGGTGGTGGGCCTAACAATGACGATCTAGAATTCCCACCACCACCCAAGCATACACTTAAAGAGACATACAATCCGGGAGACAGCCAGATGACCGAGTGGATTCTCATTCCACCGGTACACGCTCACTTTGAGCTGAAACCCCAGTTCATTGCTCTTCTCCCTGCATTCCATGAAATACCAGTGAAGAGCCGTACATTCACCTGCAACAATTCTCCCGTATTTGCCGCACCACTCACTATCCCAATGTCCCTCTGGACATTGTCAAGATGATGGTGTTCCCCTTCAGCTTACAAGACAATGCCCTCTATTGGGTCAACCATCTGGGGAAGGTTGTGACGACCTGAGAAGAGCTGAAGTCAGCTTTTTTGCATAAGTATTACCCTCTCGGTCGGCACAACCAGATGCGAGCCTGAATCAGTAATTTCTCCCAAGGAGCCCATGAGTCAGTACACGAAGCATGGGAGAGATTCACTGACCTGCAGGAGAAGTGTCCCCATCATGAGATTCTGAAGACCAGTTTGGTCCAGCACTTCTTTGGGGGACTGAACATTGAGAGCCAAAGGCTCGTTGACGCAGCATATGGGGGTTCACACTTCAACAAGGATGAAGACGTAGTCTGGCAGATATTCAAAGAAATGGCCGAAGGAGAGACCGCCCTCTCTTCATCCAAGGCCATATCAGAAGCAGCCCCAGATCCTCCAGAAACAAGTACACATGGCAGCATCCAAAGGGGCAGAGAGAGATGAGAGCTCCAACCTCAGTATCATCGGGGGCCATCTCTCATAAGTTGACATCATTGAGAAGCGATCACAAGACCTCGAAAAACTCGTTCTGATCGAGAAGAGGACTCAGAATTTAGACAAGCTTGATCAGATCAACAAGTACCTTGAACTGTTGGTGGGCACCATCAACTCTATTTAGTCAGTGACACCATCAGAAGCTCCAGCTGAGAAGAAGGACGAGCAGCAACCGCAGCATCAGCCTCAGCCGAGCCAATAGCCACCGACAGTCCAGCACGTGTACTACGTGCAGGCGCCCGACCAGGGCCAGCCGCAGCAGCAGATGGTTGTGTACCAACCAGAGTTTCTCTCAGGACCTGATCCAGTTTTTCCACCACCACCCTGATTCAGGAAGTGAACGGGGTATGGACCAACGATGCACAGCCGACCCGTCCTATGGGACAACCCCAGGGTCAGCCACTTGCCAACCGGCAATACCACCAACCTCAGGGTGGTCGTTTTGGACAGTCCTCTCAGCCTCATCAGCAGTATCATCAGCCTCCCCAGTATATAAATCAATGTAGGCATAATCTGCCATACCAGCAGCCGCAATACCGCCATCCACAGACGTTTCATCAGTTTGCGGCTGCCCCACCTCAACAATATCAGCAGTATCCTCCCCCTCTTATCAGCAACTTCAACTTCCTGCACCACCTCAGCACCACCAGCAACAACCTCCACACCCATCCATGCAACAGCAGCGTGGTCTGCACGTTGAACCCACCAAGGTACCCCCTGCGAACCCCACCATTGATTTCCTGGCCCAACCTTGTTAAAGGGCTGGCAGATATGACCAAGAGGCTTGATGACCTGACCGCCACCAGAACCACCATTCCAGCTCAGGTCGAAGCCAACCCCAATAATTTCAAGAAGAAAGAGCAGGTAGATTGTGATGTCCTATCAGTGTCTGACAATGATATTACTGTTTATTCTAATGTTGTTACTCTCAGGAGCGGTAGGGCCTTGCCTCCGCCTGCCACCAAGAAAGGGGTGAATAAAGAAATAGGTGGATCGTCGTCTTCCGCATCAGCCGTGCCACCTACAGGGGCGGGTGAGGAGGAAGAAGAAGGAGAAGCCATTCCAGCCGTCGTGAATTCCCATCAGTTCCAGCCGAAAATACAAAAAAATTAGCAAAATCAAAAACAACAAAAAGAAGCTTGCAGCCGAAGCGAAGCCGCGCCAGCCTTGGAGGAGCCGCCAGCAGCAGCCGATCCCTCGCCAGTCGACGGTGCAGATGCTACACTTTTTGCTCGCCCTATAGCACCAGCATGCCAAGATACAGTTTGTACTCCTTTTTGTAGTCTGGATGTACAACATTCTATGGGCGGTGATTTTGATGTAAATAAGAACTCTATTTCTCCTACTAGAGATGTACATATTCCTTTTCCTCATGCAATAGAAAAATCCAAAAAAATTGCAAAATGAAAAAAGGCATCGTCTGATCCAGGAGTTGTGGAAATATTAGACAAGTTGACTGTTGAGATTCCCTTATTGAAGGCCGTGGAGTACATGCCAGCTGTGAAGAAAGGACTAAAGGAGGCATGTACCAATAAGCGTCGCCCAGCGCAGGAGAACAGACACAGAGATGTAGAGAAGCACGTGCTATCCATGGCCACTGTGGTAGCTATCAACAACCTCCCACAGAAGAAGCAAGACACAGGAGCACCTCTTATCAGTTGTGAGATCTTTGACCAGGTCTTCGAGCGCACTCTCCTCGACAGTGGGTCTTCCATCAACCTTTTGCCATCATCCATAATGCAGGAATTTGGGCTGGGTCCGCTCAAGCCAACACGAATGATCCTTCAGTTCGCTGACCGATCCATCAAGCGGCCCCGGGGTCTTTTGGAAGACGTTGTAGTTAAAGTGCGGGAGATGCAATTTCTAGCTGATTTTGTAGTCCTTGATATGGACTCACCAGCACCCCTGCTCCAGACCCCTATCATCCTTGGTCGACCATTTCTACGTACTTCAGGTGACGTGGTTGATTACGGGTCTGGCAAGATTACTTTCAACTCGAACGCCAAGCAAATCACTATAAACATGAGCAGAGAGCCGAATGCCATGACTGATGAGAGCCAGGCAGCATCCGAAGCAGACTGTGACTTTATTGCAGAAATCAGATATTCATTTTTGTCATTAGACGATTCAGGGATCCAAGAAATCCTCACTCATGAGGAGGACATGGAAAGCACAGTTACCCTTGGCTCCGATGATTCTTGGAAGACAGATTCTCAGATGCAGACGCATCTCTTTGAGCATTCACTCCAGACTGAACACGATCAGCCTAGCGCAGAACCGTTCGACACATCCCTGGGATCTCAACAGAATGATGAGGATGGTAGCCCTTTCAAAGAAGTACATCCCGCCACCAGCATAGTATCTGAAGTGACCAACAAGTTGGACAGGTCAGAACCAGAACTCAAGCCACTTCCTGCAGGCCTGAAGTTTGCTTTCCTTGCGGGTGGAGAACAAATGTATCCGGTCATCATCAGCAGCAGGCTGAATCCGGATCAGGAATCTCGTCTTCTCGAGGTTCTAGAAAAGAACCGTAAGGCACTTGGTGGGCGTGTATCAGATCTCCGAGGGATAAATCCAGCTTTGTGTTCGCACCACATCTATCTGGAAGAAGATGCCAAGCTGTCCCGCGAATTCCAAAGAAGGTTGAACCCTAACCTCCGGGACGTCGTCATGAAAGAGATAACGAAATGGTGCGATGCAGGCTTTATCTATCCCATCTCCGACTCAAAATTGGTAAGCCCACTGCATGTAGTTCCAAAGAAATCCGGGCTTACCGTGGTTACAAATGACAAAGGAGAGGAAATATCCACTCGGGTACCAACATCCTGGTGGGTGGGTGTTGACTACCGCCGTCTTAATGCAGCAACGAAGAAGGACCACTTCCCCTTGCCATTCATTGATCAAGTCTTGGAAAGGCTAGCAGGCAAGGAGTTCTTCTGCTTTTTGGATGGGTATTCTGGGTACAACCAAGTGGCAATCGCTCCTGAAGATCAAGAGAAGACTACCTTCACTTACCCGTTCGGCACCTACGCCTTCAAGAGAATTCCCTTTGGATTATGCAATGCACCTGCAACCTTCCAAAGATGCATGTTAGCAGTCTTCGCTGAGATGGTAGACAGTTTTCTCGAGGTGTTCATGGACGACTTCTCTGTCTATGGTGATAGTTTTGATTCTTGTCTTGAGCACCTAGACAGAGTGCTTCAGAAGTGTCGGGAAGTCAATTTAGTGCTTTCATGGGAAAAGAGCCACTTCATGGTCACTGAAGGCATTGTGTTGGGTCACGTCGTTTCCAAACGTGGCATGGAAGTCGACCCGACAAAGGTGGATGTTATTGCAAATCTACAGCCACCTCAGTCAGTGAAGAATGTAAGGTCATTCCTGGGGCATGTGGGATTTTACAGACGATTCATTAAGGATTTCAGCCGCATTGCCCGACCTTTGATAGAACTGTTGTGCAAGGAAACTGAGTTCAATGTAGGTCAGCAGGTTCTCCTTGCTTTCAATCAGCTGAAGGAGCTAATTACTCAGGCTCCAATCTTACAGCCGCCAGACTGGACTCTTCCCTTTGAGATAATGACCGATGCGTCAGACTTTGCAGCCGGGGTTGTTCTTGGACAGAGGAAAGAGAAAGCGCCCTATGCCATTCACTACGCCAGCAGAACATTAGATGAAGCACAGAGAAATTATACAGTGACAAAGAAAGAGTTGCTGGCTGTGGTTTTCGCCCTTGAGAAGTTCATATCATATTTGCTTGGATCAAAAGTCACAATTTTTACCGACCACTCTGCTATCAGGTACCTCCAGCAGAAGAAGGATGACAAGCCAAGACTGATTCGATGGATACTTCTCCTCCAGGAATTCGATCTGGAAATTAAGGACAAGCCTGGAGTTCAGAATGTGGTAGCAGACCATCTCTCCAGAATTGAGCAGCACGAGCCTCCTCCGAACAGTGCACCCATTACAGAAACCTTTCTTGATGAATCAATCTTAGCAGTGGATTATCTTCCTTGGTATGCTGATATAGTCAATTACCTCGCTTCTGGGGTAACACCGTCGGATTGGATGAAGAATCAGAAGAACAAATTCATGTCGAGCATCCGCTTCTACCAATGGGAGGATCCTCTTTTATTCAGGGAAGGAGCAGATTGCATTTGGCGCAGGTGCATCCCTCAGGAGGAGCAGTCTAGTGTCCTCGAGCATTGTCACTCGCTCGAACTGGTGGACATCACTCTGGAGACCGTACGACAGCAAAAGTACTTCAGTGTGGCTTCTGGTGGCCCACATTATTTAAGGATGCAGCAGAATTTGTCAAACGATGTATTGACTGTCAGAGATTGAAATGTACACTCACCGCAAAAGATTCGATGCCCCTGAAAATCATTCAGCTAGCAGACGTTTTCGATGCATGGGGCATTGACTTCATGGGACCTTTCCCCAACAGTCAAGGTCTTGAGCACGTCCTTCTTGCCGTCGATTACGTGAGTCGTTGGGTTGAAGTTATCCCTGCTCGAGCCGCCGACAGTCGAACAGTGTGTCAGTTCCTGAAGAAGAACATCATCTCGCAGTTCGGGATACCGAAAATTCTCATATCAGACGGGGGTAGCCATTTTATTAACAAAGAGGTCAAGAAATTGACGAAGGAGTACGGAATAGACCATCGTGTCGCATCTCCTTACCATCCTCAGACCAATGGCATGGCAGAATTATCAAACAGAGAAATCAAGACTATTTTTCAGAAACTTGTCAGGCCAAACAGAAAAGACTGGTCCCAACTCTTGGACTCGGTCTTAAGGGCTTACAGAACGGCCTACAAGTCTCCCTTGGGCATGTCGCCCTATCGTCTTGTATACGGAAAGCCGTGCCATTTGCCCGTCGAATTAATTCACAAGTCTTTATGGGCAGTTAACAGTTGCAATTTAGACTCACGCAAAAGTGGTCAGAAAAGAAAGGATGATCTGAACAGACTATTGGAATTCCGAGACTATGCATATGATAACACATTGGTGTACAAAGAGAAGGTGAAATGCTGGCATGACCGGCACATCAGACGAAAGACCTTTGATATTGGACAGAAGGTGTGGTTATTTGATGCAAAATTGTGGATATTCCCGAGCAAATTGAAGAGTAAGTGGACAGGGCCGTTCCGAGTTTGTGAAGTGTGTGACAATGGAAGTATTGCTATATCAGAATTGTCCCCTGGCACACAACCATTCGTCGTCAACGGACAACTCCTGAAGCCATATCTCGAACCAGATACATTCTTGGTCGTTGTTGACTCCATTCAGCTCGTGCACCATGATGACATATCCACAACAGCGGCAGCATTAAAAGATTCAGACAATGTACTCCAAAAACTGTTTATCTGAATTTCTTCCTTTCTTCTTTTCTTCTTTTCCTTTTCTATCTTCTTTTTGTATCTAAAAGGTGCCGCCCTTGTAGACAGTTTTCCATACTTAGGACGTACTTTGTCCTAAGTATAGGGGGGATGTGCACCCCGAGTTTTTCATTTCATCTCGATCCTCTCCATTGTCTCCTCTTCTTGTCTATACTTAGGAGTATTTACCCTAAGTATAGGGGGAGACAATCTGAGTACGATCTGTGTATTCCCACCCTTGACCCTCCCTGCTTTTTGTACATACCGCTATACTTAGGATTCTTTGATCCTAAGTATAGGGGGGACGGTCAACTTCTCATTCATTCATTTTTCATATATTCTTTAGACTTGTCTATACTCAGTACGAGTTATGTCTTCTCTTTTCTCTTCGATCTATGAGGACATAGCTCAAGCTCAGTATAGGGGGGTCGTATATACCATGTATATACTATAAGCCATAACTCATACTGAAAAATAAAACATCAACTCAATCTAAAAAGTAATAAGTAACTCTATAATAATAAAAGATGATTGTGATCTCCTCAGACTCTTTGTACTTGTATTGATTAATAAGTCAGGAAAAGCGTTTTGTGCAAAATATTCTCTTTGAAAAATCTTTTGAAAATTACTTGAAAAATAGTGTGTACAAGTATTCAACCTTTGCAAAATAAGTTTCGTTTGTAAAATTTCTTTTCTTTGAGTGAAATAAAAATATGTGAAAATCAGTGTGCAAATGATTGGAAAAATTTTTTTGTCAAATTGCTTTGAAAAATCTATCTATCTTGTGTGAAAAACCTTTATAAAATCATTTTCGAATGCGTGAACATGTTTGTCAAATTAGTTTGGACTATAGTTTTCTAAAATCTTTTGAAAATGATTCTCGAGTAAGTCAGAGGAGTCTGCACAAAAATCTCTCACACAAAAATAAGCAATAATCCCAAATAAAGCTTATAAGAGCCAAAATCATGTTGTACAACAAATACAGTTTATCTTTGTATATACTGATTAATAAATCAGGTTAAATACTTATACAGTATGATTTGGAAAATAGTTTGAACCGTTTGAAAAATTTGCTGTGAAATGTTTTCAGCCGGTTTAAAATTGTTTGGATTGAAAAACTTTTTCTTTGTGTGGAATAAAGGATTTAAAAAACCTATGTGCAAATGTTTTGAAAAATGTTTGTCAAAACTATTGTGAAAAATGTATATAGTGTGAAAATCTTTGCAAAAATAGTTTTCAAAGGTGTGTAAATGCTTGCAAAAATTATCGTGTACTATAGTCTGCCAAATTATTTTCAAACTAGATCTGAGAAATAAAAGCATCATTACAAATATTTGTAAATCGTGAATAAGATACATAAAATTCTTTCTGTACAACCTGAATAAAGTACTTCATTAAACCTTGTAAAGTCCTTATAAATCCATACATTTTGTAATTAAAGCAGCACACCCGTGTAAATAATTATATGTACTTTTTATATATCAAGCTTCTTTTTTGCAAAAATTCTTTGTGTAAAAAGATTTGTTGATTCTTGTAAATTCCTTGTGAAAAATTGCATCATTCATTGTGCATAGCATGAGCATCCCATTCATATTGTTTCTGAGTGAGCTTGATGATTGAATCAGTCCAATAAAGTCTAAAATTGGAGCTTAGTTAGACCTTACCGCACCTAACTGCACTGGAACCTTACGGGAACTATGTTAAAGGTACTTCAGGTCTATGCAGACTTAATTCTTTGAGAAATCAGGGCTGGGTTCAAGTCACCTCAACTGACTAACTAGAACTTTTCGAGACACACGCATGACTCTTGCCGACCGTGACCTAACTTGGACACTTGCACCTTTCACTTTGCTCAACTCAGTTGGAGTGGTGAGGGGGTTGGATTTGCCAGTCTGAGACGCATACGGGTGGAAACATTCGTCCTCGTCTAGGGAGGGAAGTGCACCCCAACCTGGTCTAATAGCCATGAGGTCTAACGACAGGAGATTGTGGGTTGCAATAAAGCTTCAAAAGAGGGATAGTCTACTGGCTCAAGAGGAAAAACTCATTATGTAAATGCTACTGTGAATAGTATGTTGAAAAAAAATGGCCAGGCCTGTACAAAAATAAAATGCCTGCAAAGTATGTACATATGTTGCAAAGCCAATAAGCAAGCTTGAGTTCCAAAGTCAAATATGTGAGCCTGCAGCTGGATGACTTGACTACACTGGTCTTGCATCCTAGGATAGGTAGCTACACTGGCAACCGTCCATTCTTCTCTTCACCCCCTCCTCTTGAGTTGGTTGCCACTTGAACTTAGAAGGGAATACCCTACTCCTCGAGGAAAGAGCTGTTGGATTGGGGAATCATTGGGTTGTCATTCTGGAGAAGTCAGTTCCTTTGTCATTTCAGGGAGAGCCACCATCACTTACACTTTACAAGTCAGCTTCATAGTTATAAGGGTTTGCGTATGATGTAGACCAGTTCTGACCAGGCTATTGAGGTGGGTTGAACCGAGTTCTGTGGCTCTTGAAGGTTGTTGTATTTTAAAGCTGGTTCCCGACTAGGTTCCACACACATCTACACCCAAGGTCTGACAAGAGCTCCAAATTCAGATTTTATAAAGACATACATTGCACTGAAAGCACCCCTATTCACTCTATCCTTCTTTAATTCTCTTTTTCTTTTCTTTATTCTTTTTGTACTTATTGCATAAGTATTTGCTAGGGACTAGCAAAGGCAAGTATAGGGGGTGATGAATCTCCATTTCATCACCTTTATTCTATCATTTTGGCCTCAAAAACCCTAGCAAATGCATGTAAATAGCATTAAGTTGTACATAATAGCATTCATGATTCATTCTACATTAAATAAGGTTTTTAATGCCAAAATTATAGAATAAAGAGAAGAAAAGAAAAAGGAATAAAATATTGCAAATATTTTATGACCCGAACCCCGAGACCAAGGCCAGCATGGAATTGGTCGACGAGGAATAAAGTAGGGGGAGATAAGGGCACATAGTACAATAAATACCTCATTTATTTATTCATTTATTTATGCATTTTTGACACCTATGTTGTATATAATTATTCATTCATCAAATAAAGAAACTTTGTACATGAAAGTTGTAGATAATAATATAAATAAAAATACAAAATTGAGTTTGTGTAAAAATAATACTCAGTGTACATTTTATACCTAGAAGAAAAAGCCAAAGTCTCAACTTCACAGACCCATATCTTGCAAATAAAAACTCCAAAACACCCAAACTCACTTTAATTGTATATAGCTTTCCAAGAACTATTTAATAAAATTGGTTTCATAATTTTTGGAGTCCATCTATAAAAGTTAGGTTTTGGCCTTCATTGTGCAATCTACCTGATTAAAATATTCAATTTATTCATTGTCCATTATTTTTATAAAATTAAATTTTTAGAATTTTGTAAATAATGTATATAATACATGTATATATTGAAATTAGAATAAAACTAAAAAGGATTCATAAAATAAAATAAGTCTATGCAAGATAATAGGCATAATACCTATATTAAGTATATATCTAAATAAAGAGGGGAAACATTCTTTAATTATTTTATTCTTTCACATTTCTATAATATTGTAAGTCGTTAAAAATACAAATCCAAAATAAAAACCAAGAAAATACATGAAATAAATAAAGTATATATAAAATACAGGTAAAATACCTATAAGTACACCTACATATACATATACCTATTTATTTAAATATGAAAATTAACTCGTAAAAATTAAATAAAAATACCCTCACAAAAATAAATTATAAATTTATAAAATAAGATAATGAAATAATAAAATAAAATAAACAAAATAAAAAAATAAAATGCACAAAATACATGTAAATACATGCACAAATACATCATCAAAATAAAACCATAATAAAATACTTCAAAAAATTAAATAAAAATCATAAACAAATACTACAGGAACTAATACACATTTTTCATTTTATAAGAAAAAAATAATAAAATCACTTATTAGGTCAAATAAATCATTTTCGAGTAAAATTCCCTATTTTGTCCGTTTGCAGCCGATGTGGACCAATGAGGGCGCGGCCTTTGTTGACCGCCCGGTCAACTGTCCCATCCGGGACCTGGCACTCCAGAACTGTCTATTCCCTGAATTTCTTCCCATTTTTACGGCCATCTCGTCCATCGATCGCGCTCGCGTTCTTCACAAGAAATCATCCCTGATGATCACTGATGCCCGCCGATATCTTAGATCAACATGATGTTCATTGGATTACTCAATAAATGCCGGTCAATAAGGGTTCATTCCAGTGTTTATAAATAAGAAGCTCCGCCCCCCTCCTCAAATTTGGCCAATTTCATCCACCCAAAAGCCTCGAATTTGATCCTGGGAAGTTCCTCGTGATAGGGGGAGCGTTTCAGCGACTCGAATCGACCGGAGGAGGGATAAGTTTTGACGCAGCGGAGCTCCGGCGTCCGTCCTGCTCCCTGGTGGCCCCCATGTATAAGAGCTGTCCTTTATTGCATTTTAGGTAGATTTTGATTCCAGTATTTCATTCCCGTGCTTAGTTTAATCTTTAGTTAAGTAGTGTAGCATAAAATCACCAATTCGAAGTTCGCCGGAGCTCAGCTCCGGCGACTTCTTCACTGTGACATCGACCGTCTCCGACCGCCCTTCACCTCTCACCTCGTTCCCCATCGCATTCTCCATCTATCGATCATCTTTATTCAACCAAGGACCCCCAGTCCTTGCGAATCGGAGCTCCACCTCCGCCTATCGTCGGAGCTCCTCCGCCTCATCTCATTTTGCGCCAGAGCTTCAAAACCCGGGGTCGAGGAGATAGCCCTCGTTCCCCCGGTTCTTCCTATGCAGGTCAAACGCAGCAGCGAGCCCTCTGGGACTCAATCGGATCCAGGAAGAGGCTCCTGGAGGTCCCGACCTTCATCGACCTCGCCTGAGCTCCTTGGACCTCCAGGAGCCATGAGAAGACCACCGGCAGACGCGGAACGCCTCCAGCTACAAGCAGAGTATCTCAGATGCGAAGAAGAACCCCGGAGGAATCCATGCTTCAAGATCGAAGCTCGCCTGGTGCGAGCTTCTTCCCTGTTCCTCCAGACCCCTCCCTCGCCGTCCGATCAGGAGGAGCACCCCAGATTGAACGAGATCCGTCGGATGAAGCATCGCCATCACCGTCCGATCCACGAGGAGGATCTAATCTCAAGCCTTCATCTGTGAATCGGTACCAGCCATCAGATGCGTGACGCCTGTCTAAATGGCGTCGCCATCACCGTCCGTGAGCCCCTAAATTAGGGGAAAATTTCTTATTTAACCCCCACCCTTTTTGTATTTATCATTTAGCCCTGAAAATAAAAATCAAAGTTCATTTTATTATGTAAATTTTGCATGGACCCCTTGTACCTTCATGAAATTGCTACGAGGTCCAGTCCACGTCACCTCACGTGTACCCCCACGTGAGGTGGCTAAATTGCACAAGAACCCATGCATGTTTGTATATTTGCCTTTAGTCTATAAAATAAAAATTCAAGTGTAATATTTTTGTGAAAATTTGCATTGAGGACCCTGGATTTTCTGAAATTGCGTTTTGGTCCCTGTGGGTGCGGATCACGTGTAGTCCCACGTGATGGTCATTTTGCCGGGGGTCCCTAGCGGGTTTTTGATGAATCTCCATTTCATCACCTTTATTCTATCATTTTGGCCTCAAAAACCCCAGTAAATGCATGTAAATAACATTATTTTGTACATAATAGCCTTCATGATTCATTGTATTAATTATACATTAAATAAGGTTGTTAATGCCAAAATTATAGAATAAAGAGGAGAACATAAAAAAGGAGTAAAATATTGCAAATATTTTATGACCCGAACCCCGAGGCCAAGGCTAGCATGGAATTGGTCGACAAGGAATAAAGTAGGGGGAGATAAGGGCCAGTGTACAATAAATACCTCATTTATTCATGCATTTTTTCATGCATTTTTGACACCTATTTTGTATATAATTATTCATTTATCAAATAAAGAAACTTTGTTCATGAAAGTTGTAGATAATAATGTAAATAAAAATACAAAATTAAGTTTGTGTAAAAATAAGACTCAGTGTACATTATAAACACAGAATAAAAAGCCAAAATCTCAACTTCACAGACCCATATCTTGCAAATAAAAACTCCAAATCACCCAAACTCACTTTAATTGTATATAGCTTTCCAAGAACTATTTAATAAAATTGGTTTCATAATTTTTGGAGTCCATTTGCAAAAGTTAGGTTTTTGGCCTTCATTGTGCAGCTTGCCTGATTAAAATATTCAATTTATTCATTATCCATTATTTTTATCAAATTATATTTTTAGAATTTTGTAAATAATGTAGACAATACATGTACATATTGAGATTAGAATAAAACTAAAAAGGATTTATAAAATAAAATAAGTATATGCAAGATAATAGGCATAATACCTATCTCAAGTATATGTCTAATTAAAGAAGGGAAACATTCTTTAATTCTTTCATATTTTTATAATATTGTAAATATTACATATAACTTATTAAAAATACAAATTCAAAATAAAAACCAAGAAATACATTAAATCAATAAAGTATATATAATACATAGGTAAAAGACCTATAAGTATACCTATATATACATATACCTATTTATTTAAAAATGAAAATAAACTCATAAAAAATACCCTCACACTCACAAAAATAAATTTTAAATTTATAAAATAAGACAATAAAATAATAAAATAAAATAAACAAATTAAAAATAAATTTTAAAATTTGAAGAGGCTCCTGGAGGTCTCGACCTTCATCGACCTCGTCCGAGCTCTTCGGACCTCCAGGAGCCATGGCGAGACCATCAGCAGACGTGGAAGACCTCCAGCTACGTCCAGACCATCTCAGGCGCGAGGGAGATGCCCGGAGGAGCCCAAGCTTCACGATCGAAGCTCGTCGGGGGCGAGCTTCTTCCCTGTTCCTCCAGACACCTCCATTGCCGTCCGATCAGGAGGCACGGCCCAGATTGAACGACAATCGTCAGATGATGCCCATCCACCACCGTCCGATCCGCGAGGCGGATCTAATCAGAAGCCTTCATCGGCGAACCGGTATCCACCGTCAGATGCGCGATGCGTGGCTAAGTGAAGTGATCGACGCCGTTGGATCGCGCGCCTTTGGGGGTAAATTTCAGACATGTCCCCCACCTTTTTGTATTTATATTTTAATGCTATAAATAAAAGTCCCTGTTGTAAATAACTTGTAATATTTTCAATAGGCCCCCTGTAGTTTAAATATTTGCTTATTTGTCCCTTCACGCCTCACGTGCAGTCCCACGTGAGGCGCGTGATTTTTGCACTTGAACCCTGGCAAGTTTTGTTAATTGTAAAATGGCCCTAAAAATAAAAATAAATGTTTATTTCTGTAGTAATTTTTGCACCGATGCCTCTAAGAAATATTTTATTTGCAAAAATACCCCTGCCATGTTGTTTTATTTTTATATGCTTTGCCTACTTGTTTCATGCCTCATTCTAATTTGAAAACTTTTGCAAAAATGGATATAAGCTCCTGTTAGCTTGCTCTTGCACGCCATGTTTTTAGATTTTAATTTTGTTGCATTTTTTCATTTATTAAAAATCAAAAACATGCATTTTATATACTGTCTAGCTTATAAAATACCAAAAAATAGTAAAACACCTCGAAAATTTCCCAAAAAAATAACTATGGTCTATTGTTTCATAATTAAGTGTCAGTCCAAAAATCATTAAAAATCTCAAAAGAAAAACCTTAAAAATTCAAAAATACTCAAAAACTTCTAAAAACATAAAAAAATCTAGAAAACCCTAAAAATTGCAAACTCAACTCCTGTAGGTTCTATATTTTATCCTCTTTCTTTTAAAAATGGTTTGTAAAAATTTTGGGGCCGAATGATATTTTTAATTACCATTTTACCCCCAGCCAGTAGCTACTCCACTGTTTTGCTTTATTTCAATATTTAAAAATACCAAAAATCTGTTAAAAATGCCCAAAAATCACAAAAACAATAGAAAATCATGAAAATGCCAAAAAGACTTTATTTCTGAATTTTTGACTATTTTTGTATATTTTTATAAATATTATATCACCCCTCTCTCTACATGATATATATATATTCCCTTATTAAAAAAAAGAAAATGAAAAAAATTTATATATATATATACATATTTATTAATGTATAACAATCTGAGAATAAAAAATAATAATAATAATATATAGACATGTATGCTTTATACATCCCCTCTATGGGTATATATCTTTATATATTTATATTCTATAAATTATATATATATTACATGACTATATTATTAAAATAAAAAGATAAAAAAATATAAAATAAATAAAATAAAATAAAAATATAAAAACCCACAAAAATAGGCTTCACACAAGGATGACTATGTGGTACATGCACATCATAGGCTACTGCATTTTTGTATTGCTCTCTGTGGTTCGACCTCTACATGCGTGTTCACTATGCATTTTGTGGTAGAGTAATAAATGTTAATTCACACTTTTGGGACTCAATTGTTTTATTCTTTTATTGTGGGTTAATTGCTGATTAACATGGGTGTTCTACGAGCGGTCACTTCAGTGACACTATATATATCATTTATTGTGACCCTCGCAAAATGTCAGTTATCAGATGGCGCCGTTGCCGGGGAGCAATGAGCATAGCCTACTTTATTTTGTCATTCTTATGCAAAAATATTTTGATTCATCATTGATTTTGTGAGCATCTATTTCTAATGTAATTAATCACCATGCTTTATTGATTTATTTATTGTGATTAATTTATATCTGCTTTATTTGATTGATTGATCTATACTAATTCAATCTTTTTTGTGACTTTGATGTGAGGGCCCGCCACGCGAGGATGGTTTCTTAGGGAGCCAAGGCAGCCGAGCTTGGAGGAGGTTGGTCTTCACCTCATGACCAACTGGAGAGAGCATCAAGGAAGCAAAAAGATGGGGATTAGATAGGTCTAGAGAACTTAGAATTATTTTTGTAATTTTATGGTGAGAGAGAGACAATTTTGGCTTGTAATAATTAACAGGACTCTACTCTTCACAATGAGGTCCAGTGCCCGAGTGATTGTTCACCTGGGGGCCTCATCGCGGCTTTTCGATTTTTCCATCGCTTTCTTTTCTTTGTTTTCCGAAGTTTTGAGCCTTCCGCCTTTATTTTACTTTGTTTTGTGTGCTTGGAGCCCCTAGACATAGGTTGCTTGATTCGGTAGCTAGGTCCAAACATTAATAAGAATGCATGTTCCTATAGTCTACTTCGTATGGATCTAGTCAAACTTAACAAGTCGTTCAGTTGTCTCTTAGCCCTTGTGCCATAGCGAGCCCCGTAAAGCGCTATCTCCTAAACTCAAGTGTGTTGAGCAGAGGAGGGGTGAGCCAAGACCGGACCTTTTTGGGCTAGAGATGAATGAGCGACTTATGGTTCTTGACGCTAATAACAGCTAATGTTTAGGGCGATTTTGTGCCTTGCATACCGACATGTAGATAGGTTTAAAAATTTTGTTTTGCATACCGCATGGAGAGAGCTGGGATGCACTGTAAGTCTTCTAACTCAGCATGCATCATTCGGTTCAATGGTGAGATTTCCATCATGGAACCACTTGCACAGCTTTTCTGCTATCTCCCTCTGATTTTGAGCACCTAGGGCTTAAATGAGAATCTACAAAAACGTTAGGCGCTGGTATAAAAACAGACTCAAAAAAAGTGAAAACCCAAAAATTAAAACAAGGGGACTGCCAAATAAACTTTGACCTTAATTAAAATTTGCAATAGACTATCATTGTATCGGGTTCATAAAGCCCTCATTATTTTCAGGTACCTCGGAGGGGGACCAAAACCCTACTCCCTTGAGCGAGTGCGACCCCTAGGGATTAAAGCCAAAAACCCAGTCTGCAACTGCCTTGTGTATCGCCTGGATTTCCGAAGTAATGGCGCTTCTATCGTACGTAGGCGAGTAGGGCTTGGTCACCAATGATGACTCTCTGTTGTGTAGAGCATCGACCCTGTCCGAAGTATTGAGTATAGGCCACGCCTTCACGGGGGTGTCTGTCTCATTGTCCTGCGTCCGAGTAGGTTCTTACACGCTCACGGGTGATTCCGTTGCGAGCGAGAACCGAAGTATTGCTTTCGCCTATCGGCTTCCTCTCTCTATTTCTTTGGCTGAGTAGGGATCCAGGAAGGGTTACAAGGACTCCAAAAAGTACAGACTACAGGTTACATAAGAGGAGGACAAGTACGGGATACTCTTCTGGCAGTACTCTCTCCTATAGGGTAGCGTACTAAGGACTTGTTATAAGATATGCCTGAAATCACAACTCTAAAAATGAAAAGATAATAAATAGCCGAATCTTCACGGCTTCACATGGCGTGAGTTGGTGAACCCGATTTTGTATTGCGTTTGTATGGATCTAGATTAAGGTTCAAAGATCAAGTCCCGCGCCTTTGCGCACATTTTGTTGTTTCTCCCTTTGACCACCCCGCTCAACCGAGCCTCTCTACTGTTTTACACTCCTTTTATTCCTCGTTGACCATCGTATCTTTCTTCCAAAATCCAATCTTCTCTTGTGCTCTGCGAAGTTGATCCATGTATGGTTTTCGTCGGGACCATGCCGACACCCACATCGATTCCATGGACTCAACTCCGCCAATAAGCTCGAGGCGATTACCGAGAACCCGATCCGGACTTTGCGGATCGATCTCCAGACTCCTCGTTTTCTACCTTTCTCTTGGCTACCCAATAAACTGGGATCACTTTTGTCCCGCCTTTGCCGTTGTGAATGGAAGTTGATTACAGTCTACATCCTTTTCCGTTCACGACATGCTGGGGTTGACCTGAATTCCAGCTTCATCACGGCAGTTGAACACAATTGCAAGTAATCTGATTTGGACTATCTCATTATGCAGATAGAAGAGAGAGAACCCTGGAGACTACTCAGGAGTTCATTTCGTCCGACTCAGACCCTGACATGGCTCCCGAAGGAAAGGGTAAGGGTCAGCAGCCACCCCAACCAGAGGGACAGATGCCCTACCAGAATCAAGTCAATGCACAATTACTGGCATCTATCCAGGCCATCCAACAGCAGCTGACCGAGCAGGCCCTCACACAGACAGCATTCCAGGATATGTTGAATGATATGATGAACCGAGATGAGGGAGGAGGAGGCAGAGGAGGTGGAGGTGGAGGTGGAGGAGGCGGTGGGCCTAACAATGATGATCCAGAATTCCCGCCACCACCAAAGCTGACACTTAAAGAGACATACAATTCGGGAGACAGCCAGATGACCGAGTCGATTCTCATTCCACCGGTACACGCTCATTTTGAGCTGAAGCCCCAGTTCATCGCTCTTCTCCCTGCATTCCATGGAAACACCAATGAAGAGCCGTACATTCACCTGCAGCAGTTCTCCCACATTTGCCGCACTACTCACTATCCCAATGTCCCTCTGGGCATTGTCAAGATGATGGTGTTCCCTTTCAGCTTACAAGACAAGGCCCTCTATTGGGTCAACCATCTGGGGAAGGTTGTGACGACCTGGGAGGAGCTGAAGTCAGCCTTCCTGCATAAGTATTACCCTCTTGGTCGGCTCAACCAGATGCGAGCCCGAATCAGTAATTTCTCCCAAGGACCCCATGAGTCAGTACATGAAGCATGGGAGAGATTCACTGAACTGCAGGAGAAGTGCCCCCATCATGAGATTCCGAAGACCAGCTTGGTCCAGCACTTCTTTGGGGGACTGAATATCGAAAGCCAAAGGCTCGTTGACGCGGAATGTGGGGGCTCACATTTTAACAAGGATGAAGACGTAATCTGGCAGATATTTGAAGAAATGGCCGAAGGAGAGGCCGCCCTCTCTTTATCTAAAGCATATCAGAAGCAGCCCCAGATCCTCCAGAAACAAGTACACATGGCAGCGTCCAAGGAGGCAGAGAGAGATGAGAGCTCCAACCTCGGTATCATCGGGGGCCATCTCTCTAAAGTTGATATCATCGAAAAGCAATCACAGGATCTGGAGAAACTCGCTGTGATCGAGAAGAGGACACAGAACTTAGACAAGCTTGATCAGATCAACAAGTACCTTGAACTGTTGGTGGGCACCATCAACTCTGTACAGTCCGCAACACCATCCGATGCTCCAGCTGAGAAGAAGGACGAGCAGCGACCACAGCATCAGCCTCAGCCGAGCCAGCAGCCACCGGCAGTCCAGCAGGTGTACTACGTGCAGGCACCCGACCAGGGCCAGCCGCAGCAGCAGATGGTTGTGTACCAGCCAGAGTTTCTTTTAGGACCTGATCCAGTTTTCCCACCACCACCCCTTATTCAAGAAGTGAATGGGGTATGGACTAACGATACACAGCCGACCCGTCCTATGGGACAACCCTAGGGTCAGCCAATTACTAACTGACAGTACCACCAACCTCAGGGTGGTCGCTTTGGACAGTCCTCTCAGCCTCATCAGCAGTACCATCAGCCTCCCCAGTATTCAAATCAATGGAGGCAGAATCAGCCGTACCAGCAGCCGCAGTACCGCCATCCACAGTTGTTTCATCAGTATGCGGTTGCCCCACCTCAACAATATCAGCAGTATTCTCCTCCCTCGTATCAACAACTTCAACTTCCTGCACCACCCCAGCACCACCAGCAACAACCTGCACACCCATCTATGCAACAACAGCGTGGTCTGCACGCTGAACCCACTGAAGTACCCCCTGCGAACCCCACCATGGATTGTCTGGCCCAACTTGTCAAAGGTCTAGCGGAAAATACCAAGCGGCTTGACGACCTGACCGCCACCCGAACCACCATTCCGGCTCAGGTCGAAGCTAACCCCAATAATTTCAAGAAAAAAGAGCAGGTAGATTGTGATGTTCTGTCCGTGTCTGACAATGATATTACTGCTTATTCTAATGCTGTTACTCTCAGGAGCGGTAGGGCCTTGCCTCCGCCTGCCACCAAGATTGGGGTGAATAAAGAAACAGGTGGATCGTCATCTTCCGCATCAGCCGTGCCGGCTACAGGGGTGGGTGAGGAGGAAGAAGAAGGAGAAGTCATTCCAGCCATCGTGTATTTGCAGCAACCTCAGCTAAAAATACAAAAAAATCAGCAAAAAGAAGTTCTCAGCCGAAGCGAAGCCGCGCTAGCACTGGAGGAGCCGGCAACAGCAGCCGATCCCGCGCCAGCCGACGGAGCAGACGCTACACTTTTTGCTCGCCCTGCAGCACCAGCATGCCAGGATACAGTTTGTACTCCTTTTTGTAGTTCGGATGTACAACATTTGATGGGCGATGATTTTGATGTAAATAAGAACTCTAATTTTCCTGCCAGTGATGTACACATTCCTTTTCCCCATGCAATAGAAAAATCCAAAAAAATTGCAAAACGAAAAAAGGCATTGTCTGATCCAGGGGTTGTGGAAATTTTAGACAAGTTCACTGTTGAGATTCCTTTGTTGAAGGTCGTAGAATACATGCCAGCTGTGAAGAAAGGACTAAAAGAGGCATGTACTAACAAGCGTCGCCCAGCGCAAGAAAACGGACGCCGAGATGTAGAAAAGCGCGTACTCTCCATGGCCACTGTTGCAGCCATCAGCAACCTCCCACAAAAGAAGCAAGATACGGGAGCACCTCTGATCAGTTGTGAGATTTTTGACCAGGTCTTCGAGCGCACTCTCCTTGACAGTGGATCTTCCATCAACCTTTTGCCATCATCCATAATGCAAGAATTCGGGCTGGGTCCGCTCAAGCAGACACGCGTGATCCTTCAGTTCGCTGACCGGTCCGTCAAGCGGCCCCGAGGTCTTTTGGAAGACGTCGTAGTTAAAGTGCAAGAGATGCAATTCCCAGTCGATTTTGTAGTCCTTGATATGGACTCACCTGCACCCCTACTCCAGACCCCTATCATCCTTGGCCGGCCATTTCTTCGTACTTCTGGTGCTGTGGTTGATTACGGGTCTGGCAAGATTACTTTTAGCTCAGACACCAAACAGATCACTATCAACATGAATAGAGAGCCGAATGCCGTGACTGATGAGAGCCAGCCAGCATGTGAAGCAGACTGTGACTTTATTGCAGAGATCAGAGATTCATTCTTATCACTGGACGATTCATGGACCCAAGAAATCCTCACTCTTGAGGAAGATTTGGAAAGCACAGTTACCTTCGGCTCCGATGATTCGTGGGAGACAGATTTTCAGATGCAGGCACATCTCTTTGAGCATTCACTCCAGACCGAACACGGTCAGCTTAGCGCAGAACCGTTCGGCACATCAACAGGATCTAAACAGAATGATGAGGATGGTAGCAGCTTCAAGGAAGTACATCCCACCATCAGCATAGTCTTTGAAGTGACCAACAAGTTGGACAGGTCAAAACCAGAACTCAAGCCACTTCCTGCAGGCCCAAAGTATGCTTTCCTTGCGGGTGAAGAAAAATGTATCCGGTCATCATCAGCAGCAGGCTGAATTCGGATCAGGAATCTTGGCTTCTCGAGGTTCTAGAAAAGAACCGCAAGGCACTTGGTTGGAGCGTATCAGATCTCCGAGGGATAAATCCAGCCTTGTGTTCACACCACATTTATCTAGAAGAAGATGCCAAGCCATCTCGCGAATTCCAAAGAAGGTTGAACCCTAACCTCCACGACGTCGTCATGAAAGAAATAATGAAATCGTGTGATGCAGGCTTCATCTATCCCATCTCCGACTCAAAATGGGTAAGCCCATTGCATGTAGTTCCAAAGAAATCCGGGCTTACCGTGGTTACAAATGACAAAGGAGAGGAAATATCCACTCGGGTACCAACATCCTGGCGGGTGTGTGTTGACTACCGCCGTCTCAATGCAGCAACTAAGAAGGACCACTTCCCCTTGCCATTCATTGATCAAGTTTTGGAAAGACTCGCAGGCAAGGAGTTCTTCTGCTTTTTGGATGGGTATTCTGGGTACAACCAAGTGGCAATTGCCCCTGAAGATTAAGAGAAGACTACCATCACTTGCATGTTCGGCACTTACGCCTTCAAGAGAATGCCCTTTGGATTATGCAATGCACCTGCAACCTTCCAAAGATGCATCTTAACAGTCTTCACCGAGATGGTAAGCAGTTTTCTCGAGGTGTTTATGGACGACTTCTCTGTCTATGGTGATAGTTTCGATTCTTGTCTTGAGCACCTAGACAGAGTGCTTCAGAAGTGTCGGGAAGTTAATTTAGTGCTTTCATGGGAAAAGAGCCACTTCATGGTCACCGATGGCATCGTGCTGGGCCACGTCGTTTCCAAACGTGGCATGGAAGTCGATCCGGCAAAGGTGGATGTTATTTCAAATCTCCAGCCACCTCAGACAGTAAAGAATCTGAGGTCAATCTTGGGGTATGTCGGATTTTACAAACGATTCATCAATTATTTCAGCCGCATTGCCCGACCTCTGACGGAACTTTTGTGCAAGGAAACAGAGTTCAATGTAGATCAGCATGTTCTCCTTGCTTTCAATCAGTTGAAGGAGCTTATTACTCAGGCTCCAATCTTACAGCCGCCTGACTGGTCTCTTCCCTTGGAGATAATGACCGATGCGTCAGACTTTGCAGTCGGGGTTGTTCTTGGGCAAAGGAAAGAGAAAGCGCCCTATGCCATTCACTATGCCAACAGAACATTAGATGAAGCACAAAGAAATTATACAGTGACAGAGAAAGAGCTGCTGGTTGTGGTTTTCGCCCTTGAGAAGTTCAGATCATATTTGTCGGGATCAAAAGTCATAATTTTTACAGACCACTCTGTTATCTGGTACCTATAGCAGAAGAAGGATGCCAAGCCGAGACTGATTCGTTGGATCCTTCTCCTCCAGGAATTTGATCTGGAAATCAAGGACAAGCTTGGAGTTCAAAATGTGGTAGCAGACCATCTCTCTAGAATAGAGCAGCACGAGTCTCCTCTGAACAGTGCACCCATCACAGAAACCTTTCCTGACGAAGCCATCTTAGCAGTGGAATAGTCAACTACCTTGCCTCGGGGGTAACGCCATCGGATTGGACGAAGAATCAGAAGAACAAATTCATGTCGACCATCCGGTTCTACTAATGGGAGGATCCTCTTTTATTCAGGGAAGGAGCGGATTGCATTTGGCGCAGGTGCATCCCTCAGGAGGAGCAATCTAGTGTCCTCGAGCATTGTCACTCGCTCGAATCTGGTGGACGTCACTCTGGAGATCGTACGGCAGCCAAAGTACTTCAGTGTGGCTTCTGGTGGCCCACATTATTTAAGGATGCTGCAGAGTTTGTCAAAAGATGTATTGACTATTAGAGATTGAAAGGTACACTTACTGCCAAAGATTCGATGCCCCTAAAAATCATTCAGATAGCAGACGTTTTCGATGCATGGGGCATTGACTTCATGGGACCTTTCCCTAACAGTCAAGGTTTTGAGCACATCCTTCTTGCCGTCGATTACATGAGTCGTTGGGTTGAAGCTATCCCCGCTCGAGCCGCCGACAGCCGAACAGTATGCCAGTTCCTGCAGAGGAACATTATTTCGCGGTTCGGGATACCGAAAATTCTCATATCAGACGGGGGTAGCCACTTCATTAATAAAGAGGTCAAGAAGTTAACGAAGGAGTACGACATCAATCATCGTGTCGCGTCTCCTTACCATCCTCAGACCAATGGCATGGCAGAGTTATCAAACAGAGAAATCAAGACTATCCTGCAGAAACTTGTTAGGCCAAACAGAAAAGACTGGTCCCAACTCTTGGACTCCGTCTTATGGGCTTACCGAACCGCCTACAAGTCTCCCTTGGGCATGTCGCCCTATCATCTTGTATATGGAAAACCGTGCCATCTGCCCGTGGAATTAATTCACAAGTCTTTATGGGCAATCAACAGTTACAATTTGGACTCACGCAAAAGTGGTCAGAAAAGAAAGGATGATCTGAACAGACTCTTGGAGTTCCGAGACTATGCATACGATAACACATTGATGTACAAAGAGAAGGTGAAACGCTGGCATGACCGGCACATCAGACGAAAGACCTTTAATATTGGACAGAAAGTGTGGTTATTTGATGCAAAGTTGCGGATATTCCCGGGCAAATTGACGAGTAAGTGGACAGGGCCATTTCGAGTTTGTGAAGTGCGTGACAATGGAAGTATTGCCATAACAGAATTGTCCCCTGACGCACAGCCCTTCGTCGTCAACGGCCAACTCCTGAAGATTTACCTCGAACCAGATGCATTCTTGGCAGTTGTTGACTCCATCCAGCTCGTGCACCATGATGACATCTCTACAACAGCTGCAGCATCAAAAGATTCAGATGATGTACTCCAACCATTGTTTATCGGATTTTCTTCTTTTCTTCTTTTCCTTTTCTATTTTCTCTTTGTATCAAAAAGGTGCTGCCCTTGTAGATAGTTTTCTATACTTAGGACGTACTTTGTCCTAAGTATAGGAGGGATGTGTACCTCGATTTTTTCATTTCATTCCGATCCTCTCCATTGTCTCCTCTTCTTGTCTATACTTAGGAGTATCTTACCCTAAGTATAGGGGGAGACAATTTGAGTACGATCTGTGTATTCCCACCCTTGACCCTCCCTGCTTTGTGTACAGTCTGCTATACTTAGGATTAGTTGATCCTAAGTATAGGGGGATGGTCAACTTCTCATTCATTTTTCTATCATATATTCTTTCGACTTGTCTATACTCAGTACGAGTTATGTCTTCTCTTTTCTCTTCGATCTATGAGGACATAGCTCAAGCTAAGTATAGGGGGGTCGTATATACCATGTATATACTATAAGACATAACTCATACTGAAAAATAAAACATCAACTCAATCTAAAAAGCAATAAGTAACTCTATAATAATAAAAGATGATTGTGAGCTCCTCAGACTCTTTGCACTTGTACTGATTAATAAGTCAGGAAAAGCGTTTTCTGCAAAAAGTTTCTTTGAAAAATCTTTTGAAAATTGCTTGAAAAATAGTGTGTACAAGTATTCAACCTTTGAAAAATCAGTTTTGTGTGTAAAATTTATTTTCTTTGAGTGAAATCAAAATGTGTGAAAATCAGTGTGCAAATGATTGTAAAAATGGATTATGAAATTGTTTTGAAAAACCAATCTATGTTGTGTAAAACCTATTGCAAAAATCATTTTCAAATGCGTGAACATGTTTGTCAAATTAGTTTGGACTATAGTTTTTTCTAAAATCTTTTGAAAATGAGTCTCAAGTAAGTCTGAGGAGTCTGCACAAAAAACTCACACAAAAATAAGCAATAATCCCAAATAAAGCTTATAAAAGCCAAAACCATATTGTATATCAAATACAATTTTTCTTCTTTGTATATACTGGTTAATAAATCAGGTTAGATACCTATACAGTATGATTTGAAAAATAGTGTGACCTGTTTGAAAATTTGCTGTGAAAGATCTTCAACCTGTGTCAAACTGTGTGATTTGAAAAAACTTTTTCTTTATGTGAAATAAAGGATTTGAAAAACATATGTGCAAAGGTTTTGAAAAATGTTTGTCAAAACTATTGTGAAAAATGTATATAGTGTGAAAAATCTTTGCAAAAATAGTTTTCAAATGTGTGTAAATGACTGCAAAAATTATCGTGTACTACAGTTTGCGAAAATTATTTTCAAACTAGATCTGAGAAATAAAAGCATCATTACAAACACTTGTAAATCAAATACATAAATTCTTTCTGTACAAGCTGAATAAAGTACTTCATTAAAACCTGTAAAGTCTTTAAAAATCCATACCTTTTGTAAATAAGGCGGTACGCCCGTGTAAATAACTGTGTATACATGTGTCAAGCTTTTTATTTGCAAAAATTCTTTGTGTAAAAAGATTCTTTGATTCTTGTAAAATCTTTGTGAAAAATTGCATCATTCATTGTGCAAAGCATGAGCATACCATTCATATTCTTTTTGAGTGAGCTTAATGATTGAATCAGTCCAATAAAGTCTCAAATTGGAGCTTGGTTAGACCTTACCGCAGTTAACTGCACTGGAACCTTACGGGAACTAGATTTAAGGTACTTCAGGTCTATACATACTTAATTCTTTGAGAAATCAGGCTGGGTTCAAGTCACCTCAATTGACTGACTAGAACTTTTTGAGACACATGCATGACTCTTGCCAACCATGACCTAACTTGGACACTTGCACCTTTCACTTGGCTCAACTCAGTTGGAGTGGTGAGGGGGTTGGATTTGCCAGTCTGAGACACACACGGGTGGAAACACTCATCCTCGTCTAGGGAGGGAAGTGCACCCCAACCTGGTCCAATAGCCATGAGGTATAACGACAGGAGATTGTGGGTTGCAATAAAGCTTCAAAAGAGGGATAGTCTACTAGCACAAGAGGAAAAAACTCCTTATGTAAATGCTGCTGTGAATAGTATGTCGAAAAAAATTGGTCAGGCATGTACAAAAATAAAATGCCTGCAAAGTATGTACATATGTTGTAAAGCCAATAAGCAAGCTTGAGTTCCAAAGTCAAATATGTAAGCCTGCAGCTGGATGACTTGACTACACTGGTCTTGCACCCTAGGATAGGTAGCTACACTGGCTACCGTCCATTCTTCTCTCCACCCCCTCCTCTTGAGTTGGTTGCCACTTGAACTTAGAAGGGAATACCCTGCTCCTCGAGGAAAGAGCTGTTGGATTGGGGAATCATTGGGTTGTCATTCTGGAGAAGTCAGTTCCTTTATCATTTCAGTTGGGGAGAGCCACTATCACTTACATTGTACAAGTCAGTTTCATAGTTATAAGGGTTTGCGTATGATGTAGACCAGTTCTGACCAGGCTATTGAGGTGGGTTGAACCGAGTTTTGTGGTTCTCGAAGGCTGTTGTGTTTTAGAACTGGTTCCCGACTAGGTTCCACACACATCTACACCCAAGGTCTGACAGGAGCTCTAAATTCAGATTTTATAAAGACATGCATTGCACTGAAAGCACCCCTAATCACTCTTTTCTTCTTTAATTCTCCTTTTTCTTTTCTTTATTCTTTTTGTACTTATTCCATAAGTATTTGCTAGGGACTAGCAAAGGCAAGTATAGGGGGGTGATGAATCTCCATTTCATCACCTTTATTCTATCATTTTGGCCTCAAAAACCCCACCAAATGCATGTAAGTAACATTAATTTGTACATAATAGCCTTCATGATTCATTGTATTAAATATACATTAAATAAGGTTGTTAATGCCAAAATTATAGAATAAAGAGGAGAAAAGAAAAAAGGAGTAAAATATTGCAAATATTTTATGACCCGAACCCCGAGGCCAAGGCCAGCATGGAATTGGTCGACAAGGAATAAAGTAGGGGGAGATAAGGGCCAGTGTTCGATAAATACCTAATTTATTCATGCATTTATTCATGCATTTTTGACACCTATTTTGTATATAATTATTCATTCATCAAATAAAGAAACTTTGTTCATGAAATTTGTAGATAATAATATAAATAAAAATACAAAATTAAGTTTGTGTAAAAATAAGACTCAGTGTACATTTTAAACACAGAATAAAAAGCCAAAATCTCAACTTCACAGACCCATATCTTGCAAATAAAAACTCCAAATCACCCAAACTCACCTTTAATTGTATATAGCTTTCCAAGAACTATTTAATAAAATTGGTTTCAAAATTTTGGAGTCCATCTGCAAAAGTTAGGTTTTTGGCCTACATTGTGCAGCTTGCCTGATTAAAATATTCAATTTATTCATTATCCAATATTTTTATCAAATTATATTTTTAGAATTTTGTAAATAATGTAGATACATGTACATATTGAGATTAAATAAAACTAAAAAGGACTTATAAAATAAAATAAGTATATGCAAGATAATAGGCATAATACCTATGTCAAGTATATGTCTAATTAAAGAAGGGAAACATTCTTTAATTCTTTCATATTTTTATAATATTGTAAATATTACATATAACATATTAAAAATACAAATTCAAAATAAAAACCAAGACAATACATTAAATCAATAAAGTATATATAATACATAGGTAAAAGACCTATAAGTATACCTATATATACATATACCTATTTATTTAAAAATGAAAATAAACTCATAAAAATTAAATAAAAATACCCTCACACTCACAAAATTAAATTTTAAATTTATAAAATAAGACAATAAAATAATAAAATAAAATAAACAAATTAAAAATAAAATACACAAAATACATGTAAATACATACATATACAAATTATTAAAATAAAACTATAATAAAAACACTTCAAAAAATTAAATAAAAATTGTAAATAAATACTACATGAAATAATACACATTTTTTATTTTATAAGGAAAAAAAATAAAATCATTTACTAAGTCAAATAAATCATTTTAGAATAGGGTTTCCGATTTTGTCTTCTAGCGGCCGAGGTGGACCAATGGGGCGCCGGCCCTTGTTGACCGCCCGGTCAACTGTCCCATCCGGGACCTGGCGTCTCTGAACTGTCTTTTCCCTGGATTTCTTCCCTTTTTTACGACTCTCGTCCATCGATCGAGCTCGCTTTCTTCACAAGAAATGATCTCTGATGATCACTGATACCCATCGATAACTTAGATTAACTCAATACCCATTGGATTAATCAATAAACGCCGGTCAATAAGGCTCCAGGCCAATGTCTATAAATAAGAAGCTTCGCCCCCTCCTCAAATTTGGCCAATTTAATCCACCCAAAAGCCCTGATTTCGATCCTAGGAGGTTCCTCATGACAGGGGGAGTGTTCCAGCACCTCGAATCGGCCGGAGGAGGGAAAATTTTGACGCGGCAAAGCTCCGACGTCCGTCCTGCTCCCTGGTGGCCCCCAGGTATAAGAGCTGCCCTTTATTGCACTTTAGGTAGATTTTAATGTTAGCTTTTAATTTCTGTTCTTAGTTTAGCCTTTAGACCAGTAGCGTAGAGTGAAATCGAAAATTCGAAGTTCGCCGGAGCTCCGCTCCGGCGACTTCTCCACCATGATCTCGACCGTCTCCGACCGCCACGTGCACCCCACTTCGTTCCTCATCGCGTTCTCCATCGATCTATCACCTTTGTTCAACCAAGGACCTCTGGTCTTTGCGAATCGGAGCTCCCCCTCCGCCTAACGCCGGAGCTCCTCCGCCTCACTCCATTTTGCGATAGAGCTTCAAAACCCAGGGTCGAGGAGATAGCCCTCGCTCCCCCGGTTCTTCCTGTGCAGGTCAAACGAAGAAAGGAGCCCATCTGGGCTCGATTCAAACCAGGAAGAGGCTCCTGGAGGTCTCGACCTTCATCGACCTCGTCCGAGCTCTTCGGACCTCCAGGAGCCATGGCGAGACCATCAGCAGACGTGGAAGACCTCCAGCTACGTCCAGACCATCTCAGGCGCGAGGGAGATGCCCGGAGGAGCCCAAGCTTCACGATCGAAGCTCGTCGGGGGCGAGCTTCTTCCCTGTTCCTCCAGACACCTCCATTGCCGTCCGATCAGGAGGCACGGCCCAGATTGAACGACAACTGTCAGATGATGCCCATACACCACCGTCCGATCCGCGAGGAGGATCTAATCAGAAACCTTCATCGGCGAACCGGTATCCACCGTTAGATGCACGATGCGTGGCTAAGTGAAGTGATCGACACCGTTGGATCGCGCGCCTTTGGGAGTAAATTTCAGACATGTCCCCCACCTTTTTGTATTTCTATTTTAATGCTATAAATAAAAGTCCATGTTGTAAATAACTTGTAATATTTTCAATAGGCCCCCTGTAGTTTAAATATTTGCATATTGGTCCCTTCGCGCCTCACGTGCAGTCCCACGTGAGGCGCGTGATTTTTGCACTTGAACCCTGGCGAGTTTTGTTAATTGTAAAATGGCCCCAAAAATAAAAATAAATGTTTATTTCTGTAGTAATTTTTGCATCGATGCCCCTAAGAAATATATTATTTGCAAAAATACCCCTGCCATGCTGTTTTATTTTTATATGCTTTGTCCATTTATTTCATGCCTCATACTAATTTGAAAAATTTTGCAAAAATGGATATAAGCTCCTGTTAGCTTGCTCTTGCACGCCATGTTTTTAGATTTTAATTTTGTTGCATTTTTGCATTTATAAAAAATCAAAAACATGCATTTTATCTACTGTCTAGCTTATAAAATACCAAAAAAATAGTAAAACACCTCGAAAAATTCCAAAAAAATTAACTATGGTCTATTGTTTCATAATTAAGTGTCAGTCCAAAAATCATTAAAAATCTCAAAAGAAAAACCTTAAAAATTCAAAAATACTCAAAAACTTTTAAAAACATAAAAAATTCTAGAAAACCCTAAAAATTGCAAACTCAACTCCTGTAGGTTCTATATTTTATCCTCTTTCTTTTAAAAATGGTTTGTAAAAATTTTGTGGATGTGTGATATTTTTAATTACCATTTTACCCCTAGCCAGTAGCTACTCCACTATTTTGCTTTATTTCAATATTTAAAAATACCAAAAATCTGTTAAAAATGCCCAAAAATCACAAAAACAGTAGAAAATCATGAAAATGTCAAAAAGACTTTATTTCTGAATTTTTGACTATTTTTGTATATTTTTATAAATATTATATCACCCCTCTCTCTACATGATATATATATTCCCTTATTAAAAAAAGAAAAATAAAAAAAATTATATATATATATACATATTTATTAATGTATAACAATCTGAGAATTAAAAATAATAATAATAATATATAGACATATGTATGCTTTATACATCCCCTCTATGGGTATATATCTTTATATATTTATATTCTATAAATTATATATATATTACATAACTATATTAATAAAATAAAAAGATAAAAAAATATAAAATAAATAAAATAAAATAAAAATATAAAAACCCACAAAAATAGGCTTCACACAAGGATGACTATGTGGTACATGCACATCATAGGCTACTGCATTTTTGTATTGCTCTCTGTGGTTCGACCTCTACATGCGTGTTCACTATGCATTTTGTGGTAGAGTAATAAATGTTAATTCACACTTTTGGGACTCAATTGTTTTATTCTTTTATTGTGGGTTAATTGCTGATTAACATGGGTGTTCTGCGAGCGGTCGCTTCAGCGACACTATATATATCATTTATTGTGACCCTCGCAAAATGTCAGTTATCAGATGGCGCCGTTGCCGGGGAGCAATGAGCATAGCCTACTTTATTTTGTCATTCTTATGCAAAAAAATTTTGATTCATCATTGATTTTGTGAGCATCTATTTCTAATGTAATTAATCACCATGCTTTATTGATTTATTTATTGTGATTAATTTATATCTGCTTTATTTGATTGATTGAGCTATACTAATTCAATCTTTTTTGTGACTTTGATGCGAGGGCCCGCCACGCGAGGATGGTTTCTTAGGGAGCCAAGGCAGCCGAGCTTGGAGGAGGTTGGTCTTCACCTCATGACCAACTGGAGAGAGCATCAAGGAAGCAAAAAGATGGGGATTAGATAGGTCTAGAGCACTTAGAATTATTTTTGTAATTTTATGGTGAGAGAGAGACAATTTTGGCTTGTAATAATTAACAGGACTCTACTCTTCACAATGAGGTCCAGTGCCCAGGTGATTGTTTACCTGGGGGCCTCATCGTGGCTTTTCGAGTTTTCCATCGCTTTCTTTTCTTTGTTTTACGAAGTTTTGAGCCTTCCGCCTTTATTTTACTTTGTTTTGTGTGCTTGGAGCCCCTAGACATAGGTTGCTTGATTCGGTAGCTAGGTCCAAACATTAATAAGAATGCATGTTCCTATAGTCTACTTCGTATGGATCTAGTCAAACTTAAACAAGCCGTTTAGTTGTCTCTTAGCCCTTGTGCCACAGCGAGCCCCGTAAAGCGCTATCTCCTAAACTCAAGTGTGTTGAGCAGAGGAGGGGTGAGCCAAGACCGGACCTTTTTGGGATAGAGATGAATGAGCGACTTATGGTTCTTCACGCTAATAGCAGCTAATGTTTAGGGCGATTTTGTGCCTTGCATGCCGACATGTAGATAGGTTTAAAAATTCTGCTTTGCATACCGCATGGAGAGAGCTGGGATGCACTGTAAGTCTTCTAACTCAGCATGCATCATTCGGTTCAATGATGAGATTTCCATCATGGAACCACTTGCATGGCTTTTCCGCTATCTCCCTCTGATTTTGAGCACCTAGGACTTAAATGAGAATCTACAAAAACGTTAGGCGCTGGTATGAAAACAGACTCAAAAAAATTGAAAACCCAAAAATTAAAACAAGGGGACTGTTAAATAAACCTTGACCTTAATTAAAATTTGCAATAAACTATCATTGTATCGGGTTCATAAAGCCCTCATTATTTTCAGGTACCTCGGAGGGGGACCAAAACCCTACTCCCTTGAGCGAGTGCGACCCCTAGGGATTAAAGCCAAAAACCCAGTCTGCAACTGCCTTGTGTATCGCCTGGATTTCCAAAGTAATGGCGCTTCTATCGTACGTAGGCGAGTACGGCTTGGTCACCAATGATGACTCTCTGTTGTGTAGAGCATCGACCCTGTCCGAAGTATTGAGTATAGGCCACGCCTTCAAGGGGTGTCTGTCTCATTGTCCTGCGTCCGAGTAGGTTCTTACACGCTCACAGGTGATTCCGTTGCGAGCGAGAACCGAAGTATTGGTTTCGCCTATCGGCTTCCTCTCTCTATTTCTTTGGCTGAGTAGGGATCCAGGAAGGGTTACAAGGAATCCAAAAAGTACATACTACAGGTTACACAAGAGGAGGACAAGTACGAGATACTCTTCTGGCAGTACTCTCTCTCCTATAGGGTAGCGTACTAAGGACTTGTTATAAGATATGCCTGAAATCACAACTCTAAAAATGAAAAGATAATAAATAGCCGAATCTTCACGGCTTCACATGGCGTGAGTTGGTGAACCCGATTTTGTATTGCGTTTGTATGGATCTAGATTAAGGTTCAAAGATCAAGTCCCGCGCCTTTGCGCACATTTTGTTGTTTCTCCCTTTGACCACCCCGCTCAACCGAGCCTCTCTACTATTTTACACTCCTTTTATTCCTCGTTGACCATCGTATCTTTCTTCCAAAATCCAATCTTCTCTTGTGCTCTGCGGAGTTGATCCATGTATGGTTTCCGTCGGGACCATGCCGACACCCACATCGATTCCATGGACTCAACTCCGCCAATAAGCTCGAGGCGATTCCCGAGAACCCGATCCGGGCTTTGCGGATCGATCTCCAGTCTCCTCGTTTTCTTCCTTTCTCTTGGCTACCCAATAAACTGGGATCACTTTTGTCCCGCCTTCGCCGTTGTGAATGGAAGTTGATTACAGTCTACATCCTTTTCCGTTCACGACATGCTGGGGTTGACCTGAATTCCAGCTTCATCACGGCAGTTGAACATAATTGCAAGTAATCTGATTTGGACTATCTCATTATGCAAATAGAAGAGAGAGCGAGCCCTGGAGACTACTCAGGAGTTCATTTCGTCCGACTCAGACCCTGACATGGCTCCCGAAGGAAAGGGTAAGGGTCAGCAGCCACCCCAACCAGAGGGACAGATGCCCGACCAGAATCAAGTCAATGCACAATTACTGGCATCTATCCAGGCCATCCAACAGCAGCTGACCGAGCAGGCCCTCACACAGACAGCATTCCAGGATATGTTGAATGATATGATGAATCGATATTAGGGAGGAGGAGGAGGAGGCAGAGGAGGTGGAGGTGGAGGTGGAGGAGGTGGTGGGCCTAACAATGATGATCCAGAATTCCCACCACCACCAGAGCTGACACTTAAAGAGACATACAATCCGGGAGACAGCCAGATGACCGAGTGGATTCTCATTCCACCGGTACACGCTCATTTTGAGCTGAAGCCCCAGTTCATCGCTCTTCTCCCTGCATTCCATGGAAACACCAATGAAGAGCCGTACATTCACCTGCAGCAGTTCTCCCACATTTTCCGCACTACTCACTATCCCAATGTCCCTCTGGACATTGTCAAGATGATGGTGTTCCCTTTCAGCTTACAAGACAAGGCCCTCTATTGGGTCAACCATCTGGGGAAGGTTGTGACGACCTGGGAGGAGATGAAGTCATCCTTCCTGCATAAGTATTACCCTCTCGGTCGGCTCAACTAGATGCGAGCCCGAATCAATAATTTCTCCCAAGGACCCCATGAGTCAGTACATGAAGCATGGGAGAGATTCACTGACCTGCAGGAGAAGTGCCCCCATCATGAGATTCTGAAGACCAGCTTGGTCCAGCACTTTTTTGGGGGACTGAATATCGAAAGCCAAAGGCTCGTTGACGCAGCATGTGGGGGCTCACATTTTAACAAGGATGAAGACGTAGTCTGGCAGATATTTGAAGAAATGGCCGAAGGAGAGGCCGCCCTCTCTTCATCTAAAGCATATTAGAAGCAGCCCCAGATCCTCCAGAAACAAGTACACATGGCAGCGTCCAAGGAGGCAGAGAGAGATGAGAGCTCCAACCTCAGTATCATCGGGGGCCATCTCTCTAAAGTTGATATCATCGAAAAGCGATCACAGGATCTGGAGAAACTCGCTGTGATCGAGAAGAGGACACAGAACTTAGACAAGCTTGATCAGATCAATAAGTACCTTGAACTGTTGGTGGGCACCATCAACTCTGTTCAGTCCGCAACACCATCCGATGCTCCAGCTGAGAAGAAGGACGAGCAGCAACCGCAGCATCAGCCTCAGCCGAGCCAGCAGCCACCGGCAGTCTAGCATGTGTACTACGTGCAGGCACCCGACCAGGGCCAGCCGCAGCAGTAGATGGTTGTGTACCAGCCAGAGTTTCTTTCAGGACCTGATCCAGTTTTCCCACCACCACCCCTTATTCAAGAAGTGAATGGGGTATGGACTAACGATGCACAGCCGACCCGTCCTATGGGACAACCCTAGGGTCAGCGAATTGCCAACCGATAGTACCACCAACCTCAGGGTGGTCGCTTTGGACAGTCCTCTCAGCCTCATCAGCAGTACCATCAGCCTCCCCAGTATTCAAATCAATGGAGGCAGAACCAGCCGTACCAGCAGCCGCAGTACCGCCATCCACAGCTGTTTCATCAGTATGCGGTTGCCCCACCTCAACAATATCAGCAGTATCCTCCTCCCTCGTATCAACAACTTCAACTTCCTGCACCACCCCAGCACCACCAGCAACAACCTCCACACCCATCTATGCAACAATAGCGTGGTCTGCACGCTGAACCCACTGAAGTATCCCCTGCGAACCCCACCATGGATTGTCTAGCCCAACTTGTCAAAGGGCTAGCGGAAATGACCAAGCGGCTTGACGACCTGACCGCCACCCGAACCACCATTCCGGCTCATGTCGAAGCCAACCCCAATAATTTCAAGAAAAAAGAGCAGGTAGATTGTGATGTTCTGTCCGTGTCTGACAATGATATTACTGCTTATTCTAATGTTGTTACTCTCAGGAGCGGTAGGGCGTTGCCTCTGCCTGCCACCAAGATTGGGGTGAATAAAGAAAAGGTGGATCGTCATCTTCCGCATCAGTCGTGCCGGCTACAGGGGTGGGTGAGGAGGAAGAAGAAGGAGAAGTCATTCCAGCCATCGTGTATTTGCTGCAACCTCAGCTAAAAATACAAAAAAATCAGCAAAATCAAAAACAACAAAAAGAAGTTCTCAGCCGAAGCGAAGACGTGCCAGCATTGGAGGAGCCGCCAGCAGCACCCGATCTCGCGCCAGCCGACGGAGCAGACGCTACACTTTTTGCTCGCCCTGCAGCACCAGCATGCCAGGATACAGTTTGTACTCCTTTTTGTAGTTCGGATGTACAACATTTGATGGGCGATGATTTTGATGTAAATAAGAACTCTAATTTTCCTGCCAGTGATATACATATTCCTTTTCCTCATGCAATAGAAAAATCCAAAAAAATTGCAAAACGAAAAAAGGCATTGTCTGATCCAGGGGTTGTGGAAATTTTAGACAAGTTCACTGTTGAGATTCCTTTGTTGAAGGTCGTAGAATACATGCCAGCTGTGAAGAAAGGACTAAAAGAGGCATGTACTAACAGGCGTCGCCCAGCGCAAGAAAACAGATGTCGAGATGTAGAAAAGCATGTACTCTCCATGGCCACTGTTGCAGTCATCAGCATCCTCCCACAGATAGGGGTGTAAACGGACCGAACCTGAGCGAACCTATATTTTTTAGGTTCGGTTCGTTTATTTAATCGAGCCTAAACTTGTGTTCAGGTTCGGTTCGTTTATTTTCGAACCGAATCCGAATCGAACCTCTTTTTAAACGAATCGAACCTAAGCGAATATCGAACTTAAGCATTCTCTGATAGGAGGGAGTGAAAAGAACAGAAATGGAAATATATATATATGTGTATTTACAGTTAGAATAAATAGTCATTTAGTTTTTTCCTTTATCTAACTCATCTTCATCTTTTGAAAAAATTAGATTAATAAGAATTCGTCTCTTTGAAAAAAGTATATTTATAATATATTTTATATCTATTCAGATGGGGATAAGGAATAAGAATAATGCGGAGATATTCGATAAGTAATGTTTGCACTTGTTCTGTTGATTTGAAGATAAAAAAGGGAAAAGTACTAGACCATAGATGATAGATGTTGTAAACACGATGTGACTATTTATTTTTGGATAGTTTATACCGAGATAAAACCTAGTTATCTCGTAAATATTTAGTTATCTCTAGACAAAATTTACTTACCTTGGGATAAAAACCACTCATCTCAAAATAAGTCCACTTCTACGGATAAGGATTTGTAAATATGTATATGTGTATGTTTATCTAGCTTTTAACGAATCGAACCTAAACGAACCTATGATTTTTAGGTTCGGTTCGTTTATTTAATCGAGCCTAAACTTGTGTTCAGGTTCGGTTCGTTTATTTCCGAACCGAATCTAAATCGAACTTTTAGCGAACCGAACCTGAGCGAATAACGAACTTGAGAATTTTCTTACACCCCTACCCACAGAAGAAGCAAGATACGGGAGCACCTCTGATCAGTTCTGAGATTTTTGACCAGGTCTTCGAGCGCACTCTCCTTGACAGTGGATCTTCCATCAACCTTTTTCCCTCATCCATAATGCAAGAATTCGGGCTGGGTCCGCTCAAGTAGACACGCGTGATCCTTCAGTTCGCTGACCGGTCCGTCAAGCGGCCCCGAGGTCTTTTGGAAGACGTCGTAGTTAAAGTGCAAGAGATGCAATTCCCAGCCGATTTTGTAGTCCTTGATATGGACTCACCTGCACCCCTACTCCAGACCCCTATCATCCTTGGCCGGCCATTTCTTCGTACTTCAGGTGTTGTGGTTGATTACAGGTCTGGAAAGATTACTTTTAGCTCGGACACCAAACAGATCACTATCAACATGAATAGAGAGCCGAATGCCGTGACTGATGAGAGCCAACCAGCATGTGAAGCAGACTGTGACTTTATTGCAGAGATCAGAGATTCATTCTTATCACTGGACGATTCATGGACCCAAGAAATCCTCACTCTTGAGGAAGACTTGGAAAGCACAGTTACCTTCGGCTCCGATGATTCGTGGGAGACAGATTCTCAGATGCAGGCACATCTCTTTGAGCATTCACTCCAGACCGAACACGGTCAGCTTAGCGTAGAACCGTTCGACACATCAACAGGATCTCAACAGAATGATGAGGATGGTAGCAGCTTCACGGAAGTACATCCCACCACCAGCATAGTCTCTGAAGTGACCAACAAGTTGGACAGGTCAAAACCAGAACTCAAGCCACTTCCTGCAGGCCCAAAGTATGCTTTCATTGCGCGTGAAGAACAAATGTATCTGGTCATCATCAGCAGCAGGCTGAATTCGGATCAGGAATCTCAGCTTCTCGAGGTTCTAGAAAAGAACCGCAAGGCACTTGGTTGGAGCGTATCAGATCTCCGAGGGATAAATCCAGCCTTGTGTTCACACCACATTTATCTAGAAGAAGTTGCCAAGCCGTCCCGCGAATTCTAAAGAAGGTTGAACCCTAACCTCCGGGACGTCGTCATGAAAGAAATAACGAAATGGTGTGATGCATGCTTCATCTATCCCATCTCCTACTCAAAATGGGTAAGCCCACTGCATGTAGTTCCAAAGAAATCCGGGCTTACCGTGGTTACAAATGACAAAGGAGAGGAAATATCCACTCGGGTACCAACATCCTGGCGGGTGTGTGTTGACTACCGTCGTCTCAATGCAGCAACTAAGAAGGACCACTTCCCCTTGCCATTCATTGATCAAGTTTTGGAAAGACTCGCAGGCAAGGAGTTCTTCTGCTTTTTGGATGGGTATTCAGGGTACAACCAAGTGGCAATTGCCCCTGAAGATCAAGAGAAGACTACCTTCACTTACCCGTTCGGCACTTACGCCTTCAAGAGAATGCCCTTTGGATTATGCAATGCACCTGCAACCTTCCAAAGATGCATGTTAACAGTCTTCGCCGAGATGGTAGGCAGTTTTCTCGAGGTGTTTATGGACGACTTCTCTGTCTATGGTGATAGTTTTGATTCTTGTCTTGAGCACCTAGACAGAGTGCTTCAGAAGTGTCGAGAAGTTAATTTAGTGCTTTCATGGGAAAAGAGCCACTTCATGGTCACCGAAGGCATCGTGTCGGGCCACGTCATTTCCAAACGTGGCATGGAAGTCGATCCGGCAAAGGTGGATGTTATTTCAAATCTCCAGCCACCTCAGACAGTAAAGAATGTGAGGTCATTCCTGGGGCATGTCGGATTTTACAGACGATTCATCAATTATTTCAGCCGCATTGCCCGACCTCTGACGGAACTTTTGTGCAAGGAAACAGAGTTCAATGTAGATCAGCATGTTCTCCTTGCTTTCAATCAGTTGAAGGAGCTTATTACTCAGGCTCCAATCTTACAGCCGCCTGACTGGTCTCTTCCCTTTGAGATAATGACTGATGCGTCAGACTTTGCAGTCGGGGTTATTCTTGGGCCAAGGAAAGAGAAAGCGCCCTATGCCATTCACTATGCCAGCAGAACATTAGATGAAGCACAAAGAAATTATACAGTGACAGAGAAAGAGCTGCTGGCTGTGGTTTTCGCCCTTGAGAAGTTCAGATCCTATTTGTTGGGATCAAAAGTCACAATTTTTACAGACCACTCTGTTATCCGGTACCTACAGCAGAAGAAGGATGCCAAGCCGAGACTGATTCGTTGGATCCTTCTCCTCCAGGAATTTGATCTGGAAATCAAGGACAAGCCTGGAGTTCAAAATGTGGTAGCAGACCATCTCTCTAGAATAGAGCAGCACGAGTCTCCTCTGAACAGTGCACCCATCACAGAAACCTTTCCTGACGAAGCCATCTTAGCAGTGGAATAGTCAACTACCTTGCCTCGGGGGAAACGCCATCAGATTGGACGAAGAATCAGAAGAACAAATTCATGTCGACCATCCGGTTCTACTAATGGGAGGATCCTCTTTTATTCAGGGAAGGAGCGGATTGCATTTGGCGCAGGTGCATCCCTCAGGAGGAGCAATCTAGTGTCCTCGAGCATTGTCACTCGCTCGAATCTGGTGGACATCACTCTGGAGATCATACGGCGGCC